>CM035151.1:5209075-5577736 GCA_020205615.1 Panax quinquefolius
AGTGCAAGTGTCAATCTAACCAAACCGATTCGTTGTATCGTTAAACTCGGTCAGTACTATTCTTATCTCTATCGAAATATATATATATATATATATATATATATATATATATATATATATATATATAAATTTCATCTGTTATACAGTTTCCCCTCAATTAAGCTCAGAATAAATATCTGTTCAGTTGACATACATGTATATTTTAAGAATGGAGCAGGTTACTTTGCATATGTAATCGATCCAAGTTATAATAATCCTACAACTACCTTTTGATTATTATCATTTATCATTTGCTTTGATTTGTTATTATTGCTAAATCCAAATGTTCTTTTTCTTACTTCTTCTAGTAACTTAGTAATAAAGTGAAGAAATATAAACATACAAAATCTTCACATTACCGGATTGTAAATTGGTGTTTGTGGTTCAGGCGGTGCGGCAATCACTTGCAAAATGATTTTGAGCAGATAAATGAAGAGAATCTTGAAATTGTCTCGTCACAACTGCGGCTTGCAATGATGGCTGAATCTTCTTCTCGGAAGGTTCTGGGGATGGATTGGAGCAAGCGTCCGGGGTTTCGGACACCCCATGTGTTGTTGAAGACGTCAGCAATCACTTGGCTATGGATTCCACCAATTTTGTTGTTGTTCATGGTGCTGGTGAGTCGGTAGAATTTCAAAAAAATTCGGTTGTTGTTTTTTGTATATAAGGAACAAGATTTTTAAGGAGATTTTTAATTTGATTCGTTGTGCTTATGATTGTGGATTTTTTGTTAATAAGGTAATAAACAATATTGTGAAGGTATAAGTAAAAAATGTGACGGAGTTTATGTATTATAAGACCTTCATTAGTACCTTTTATTATCAACATGTGCATTTGTCATTGCTGGCTTCAGGTTCTTTTGGGCACTTTCAAGCCAGCAAGTCTGGTGTTCATAAAGGTGGATTAAATCAACCACTTGTGAAGGCTGGTTTTGTTGCTACACGATATCTGTAAGATTTATGAATTCTGACAACTATGTAGAAAAAAAGATTTATGAATTCTGACTAATTTGTTTTGCATTAATGTTTCTTTTCCTTTGAAGTCTTTTTTACATATAATGAGCCTTTTACCATTGTAATTATTACTCCCTCCTTTCCATTATATAAGTCGCTTAAAACATAATCACACATATTAAGAAATCTCAGTAATTCTAATGCTAGGTAATTAATTTTGGTTTGAAATTTCATTAATACCAATGCACTAATTAATTACTCTTCCTCCTCTCTCTCAATTACTCTATTTTTTAGGGGTAAGTAGGAAAGAATTAGTTTTTTCTCCTAGATATATGTAAAAGTCTTATATTATGGAAAAAAATTCTTCTCAAACCGCTTAAATAATGTAAAGGAGGGAGTATTTGTTCTGAGTTTGTTTCCCTTTCTAGTGGCTGTCAGTGTTCTTGCAGTCATATGGTTTCTCAATCTTAAGTTCATTATACTAACTCTCAATCAAATGAGAAATAATACGCTGGATTACGTTTAATGTTCCATATCATTTCTCAAGGCCTAGGTCCATGTTACTTTGGGCTTCCTTTTTTCTTTTTTATTCTTCTTTAGTTCTTCAGCATGGAGCATACTGCTGCATTAATTCACTACTTTACACTTGCCAAACTTTCTCTGACCACTTCTCTCATTATATCTGTAATCAGTTTCATTTGAATTCACATAAACAGTTCTATTCAGAGAGTTGCATGTTTCTTGTAATTTAATCATCCATCTCAATGTCCTCATTTTAATTCCACTAGAATTTTGAATATGTTTCTTATCACCCAACTTTTTAGGTAATAGGTACCATTAGTATAGCCAGGCTTATAGCTTACTTACAGAAATTCCTTTAAACCAAGTCGAGATTTGATGATAGAGAACCCTATAGCAATATTCCTGATTATATTTATGAAGGCAATGAAGGCTGACTACATATATAAATATAGCTTGAAAGGGCCATTTCATGCCTAAGTATGATCATTATTGCCTACTTTTGCTTTGGTGCATCTTTCTGGAGCTCTTTGTTGTCCCTTTTCCTGAGATTTAGGAGTTATTGACTGACCGCAGTGCTTTATCCGTTAATGTCTGTGCTTGATTTGGTACATCTGTTGGCAGTTCTTCCTTTTATTGTCCTTTTTTTTTTTACTTTTCTTCTTCTTATTATTGGATTTAGGAGTTATTGTCCTTTTATTGACATTGGTTTTGCTTACCTGTATTTCTCTAAAATTCAATCTGCCTTTTTATCTTTTAGTGATTATAAAGGGAAGAAAATATTCTTGCACTCCCAGACTTATCCTCTTTCTTTGTTTGTTCCCATAATTTCAGGTTATGTCCCTCAATCTTGAAATTGTTAGAGCACTAGCAAGAGGTACAATACTACAAATCTATTTTCTGAAGTGAAATGGATTGCAGAAAATATCTGACTTCTGTTGCTGTACTTTGTTTGAATCTCCTGTTTCGTTGGTAATTGAGTTGGCCTTTGAAAGGTGCTAGATAGGCCTTTTAAGTATGTCGTTACTAAATCTGATACTTCGAATTAATATCACCGTGTTTGGTATCCAACTATTACGACACATTGTTTTCGTCACTACTTTGTACTTATTATCAATTTTTTATCTTTTCCCACTAAATCAAGCTGCAAGTTGATTTTTGTTCTAAAAATCCCTGGTTCACATCTAGTCTGTAGGAGGAGTTACTTTGTATAGTCTCTTGCCTGCTTGGGCTTCCTAATTGATGGTGGACTACTAACATTGTTGTAAGCTCAAAATAAAATCATGATAATATTCAATTACAGTAAGTGAACTTGTTTGAATGATCATTTAACATTGCAATCAAATGCGACACGCCTGCAGAAGTTGTCTTCTTCGAGTGAACAGATTAGCCATGTTATGGTTTGCAAGCCTCGGACCTGACACTCGGATTAGCTTACATGTTTGGCTCTGCATGTAATTGTCTAATTGAGTGAAAGATGTGGACATATTTCTTCTCTTCCTCCTCTCGGGTAGAAAAAGAAAAGTAAAACTGCTAGGTATAGTGTATACCCTATTCAAATTAAGAATTTGTCAAGACTTTGCTGGTGCTAAGTTCTTCCCGGTAGTATTTGTTGTACGCACGAATCAGACTCCGTTTTGTGGGAGTACAAGAGTGGTCAGGATCTCATTGAGGCATTATTTGATCTAGCGGTTATTGCCTATTACATGATTTAGCCTTAATGGGGTATTATCTTGGTTTTATGATCTTATTTTCTGGTAGGGTTTGAGGTTAGGTTCTATTCGCCCCTCTTACCGCTATAGCAATAATAAATTAAAGAAGAAAAGAAATGAATCAGAGACACTAACATAATTTTTTTGATGTAACTGCATTGAGGTCCTATAATCTTATATTTCAATATATTGTCCATCAAGTTAATTGATTATCAGGTTAATATATCAATTTTTCATTGAATGTTGCAGTTTTGAACTATGCCTGTTGCTCCATCTTTTAAAATGTATCAATATATTTGCATGAAAATTTTATTCACCTCCTATGAGTCATAATTAGTGTTCTCTAGAAGTTTTATGACTTTTGGATAAAAGTTTCACATTCAACAAATGTTCTTTCTCTTATTGGCTATTGCAGGGAATACCTTCTATTGGAATGTCCCCATTTTCATGTGGATGGACAACTGACGGGAGAAAGGTTAGAAACATTCAGAGAGTGTTTTCTGCATCGTGTGAATCAATTATGGAATATAGTTTGGCTGTCCTTTCCACTCCCACTTCTTGTTTGCTATAAACTTTTACATAGATCCTCTTAAATGAAGATTTTTTTTAAAAATATTGGCAGATAGCTTCAGCTGATGTGTCTATGATAGCAAAGTCGATCGACTCTGGTTTCATACCTGTAAGTTAGAATTAGATTTGAATTCTTCAAAATACTGGAATGATTATCTGTTATCTGATGTGTATGTATTGGCAAAATTTTGCACTTGCTTGTATTGTTCTTTTACACAATGCGAATGGGCATATTTTTACATGGTACCACGAACAAGAAGCAAATTAGTAGATAACAAGATTCTTCAATGTGTGTGAGTTTGTTTAACTAAATTGGCACTTAATACGTATTTATCTTGTGTGCAATTTATCCATTTTATGATTTTATCTACTTGGCAACTTTTTTGTCTTCTAATCTAAAAAAAAAGTCACCAGTCATTTATTATTGATTTAAGTATTATTTGGATCCTATAACCTATTTTCCACAAACCCTTCAAATGCTACTAGTACATGTGTTGTATATGTCCTATTTATAACTACCTTATTGTCGTAGTTTAATGGTGAAAATGCAATGTTGTGGCAGTTGAGACCTGGGCTCAAATCCTAGCAGCCACATTGAAATTTAAAAATTAAATAATAAAAAAATACTAGAAAGATTCTGTGATGTGTGTGCGCTTTTAACATAATTTTGTACTTATATGTATCTTGTATGTAGTGTGAATGGTATTATTTTTACATGGTATCATGAACAAGAAATAAATTCTTTAGATAATCATAACTATATCCATTTTATCTTCAGATCATAAGTAGGCAATTTTTTGTCTTCCCAATCCCAAAAGAGAAGCAGCAGTGCGTTATAATTGATTCGAGCATTATTAGCATCTTATGACCTATTTTATATGAACCCTTTAACATGCATCAAGTACCCATGTGATGAATATCTTTGTTTCCTAATTATGTTTAGAATTATGTGTTGTGGCAGGAACCTGGGCTCGAATTCCAGAGCAGCCACATTTAATTTTGAAAATTTATAAAAGAAAATATATATATATATATATATATATAATTTACTTTTTTTTTACTTGCATACACTTTGAAGTATAATCATGCAGATAATTATATTTTAAATTGTGCATGAAACTATTTTATTTTGTTCTTTCTTAATGCTTTATAGCTTTAAAGATGAGCAAAGCTCCAACATTTGGACACATTATTTTAAATAGGACACCAATTATTCTAGGAAACAAAAAACAGCTATGGTATAGCTCATTACCCTATGTCATTTGATTTGAAGCTCAAATTCATAGAATGCTTAGACCCACACTGGACTGTTTTATCTGAGCCCATGTAATTGAAATTATTCAGCTTGAGTTTATCTTTCCCATTGGAACTAAAGAAGTGATTTTCATATTTATTATTTGGAGTTTTTATTATGTTTAATATGAAAGTAGTTGATGTAATTTATGTATTTTATATATTCGTGGGAATTTATGACATTAATTAGTGATTAAGAATTATCAATAAAATTATTTTAGTCGCTTAGTACTTTTATTATTTCCTAAGTAATATTAGGGCTTTGAGTGTCTTTAAATAGGGATGTAATCCCCACAAGTCATTTAGACTACACACTATTGATATTGAAGTTGATTATCTTATTTGAGGAATACTACGGTAGATATATTTTATCCATCTTGGTGTTGATACGTGGAGTTGAGATCCAAGTAGTTTAAACGTGGAGTTTAAATCTTAGTTTATTTTCCATTAATTCTTCATCCTAAATCTGTCATGCATCATCTATACTAGGTTGTTATGTGAAAGTTAATTTTTAGAACTGGCAGAAGCATTATGAAAAATTGCATTATATCAAAATATAATTTAGGAGAACACTATTTTCACATATGTTTTTGATATTTCCACATGATTCTCTCTCACGTGAAGGTGAGACCCACTTTATGCTCATGTGAGAGAGGACCATGTGGAAATATCAGTTCCCTATAATTTAACCTCTACTAGATGTCCAGAGGATACATCTATGTTGGTTTATACCTTCATGAGATGTTCAACCTCATGTAGAAATATTCCTCATTTAATTATTTTGTGGAATCTAACTTGATAGTTTGCATGTGTTATCCTTTATTTCCTTTTTAAATTTGTTTTGGCATTGTAGACCTGGGAATTCATGTGGAATTGGTAATGAATCCTCTGGTATATGCTATTTTAGGTTCTGCATGGAGATGCTGTCCTTAATGCCTCACTGGTTTGATTTCTTTATCGTGGGTCATCCAACAGCTTCTTGGTTATTGGTAATTGCCATTGAAATGTACTTACTTAATTTTGTCAGGATTGTACGATATTGAGTGGAGATGTTATCATACGTCACCTGGCAGTACAGTTAAAGCCCGAATTTGTTGTTTTTCTTGTATCCATTGTTACTGTTACTCTCTTTTTTCCTTCTCAACTGCTTTTCTTATTTTGACATGGAAATGTGAGCGTGTAGAAAACATGAATGCGGAAGGGTTATTTTGCTTTGGAAGGTTACTTTATAAGTCCCATACATATGTAATTGAAGTTATACATACATTTAACACGTATAGTATACATTGTATGAAGGATTTTGAGTGATTTATTTTTGGTCAAGTATCTGGACATTTTGTGGAATTATTTGGAGCTGGTGAATTCTTATAAAGGTCGATTCTAATTGCTTCCCTGATCTGTGAGTCTACATTAAAATCCAAATTCATCAGGTCAATGAGCTCAACACAATGAATAGAAGACACCACATGTCAGATTGAATTTTTTCATTTTTAATACTAAAACAAGAGCTACTCTGAATCTCGTGATTGCCAACTTTGAGAGAAGTTCAGGACAATGTCATAGTGGACAACTTTATTGTGCACATATCCTTATATTCTTCAGCATTAGTGCCAGGCACAATTCCTTAGCTTTTGATTTGCAAGTCAGTATTGCCTATGCACCTGTAGACCAAGACGGCCTGAGATGGTCCATTCTGCTAGCTTGATTTCTTGTTCCTGCCTAGCTCACCAAAATTTTATTTTTTTAAAGAAGAATTTGATAAAAACAAGAACCTGCTTGTCATAGAGCCATGGTTGTCTTTTTCATGTGTTAAAGTTCATTCTCAGCAGCAGCCCTCAACATCCTGTTAAGTTGCTTCACTCCAGCTGGTGATACCACATTATATGCATGTATGCTACTGCAGTTTTTAAAACAAGACTCTTATTTTTGGTTGGTAGAAGTGCAAGTAAGTTCCGTAACTTGTATTTGGATTCTAAACAATGTCTTAAAGGTAGTCCCTAGAAGAGTATATCCAATTGAAATTTAAGAAAAGGTATTAAGAAGAACAACTGCAGAAAGAAGAATAAATCCTTGTATTGCTAGTTGTCAAGTGAATTAGGGGGGTTTTGTGCAACTTTCCATGCTGGTTGCACTGTTGGCTCTGATGATAGAATAAAAGTTATTTTTATAAGACGCTTATTAACAAGGGAGACTAGAGCCAGTTAAGATTTCTTGCCATAAATGTTGCCAAACCATTAGAAACCACACTCTCAATGGCTGCTCATGTGTAAATTTATCAACTGGGCTCCCCACATATAATGTCTTAACACGATGTCACATTTCCACGAATAGGATTTATTAGCTTATATACATGTGAAAACAGTTTCTTATGCATGTTCTCCTATATAATGTGGATCGAAGACAGATGTTTTGGGGTATATGACCGTCGCCATCAGAACCTGATGCTGTACTACTCAAAGAGATTGGTGAGCACCAATTTACCGAAGTTTAATGCACTGATGGCACCATCAACTTTCAGACTTCAATTCCATATTTGATTTGTTTACTGGTGGTCCAACCATAACAGCTGTGCATGAAGATGGGAGCTGGTCAGTTGTGAAGCCTTCATTACAAGAGATGAATAGGCAAGGTTAGTAGAGGATAATTTTAGTATATTACAATTTTGTTTTAATGCAGTTTACTTTCAATATTGAATGTTCCTTTTTTTTTACTTTACATTGAAATGCCTCGCTGTTTATTGAAGCATCATATTATGTTTCTTTCTCTTAAGCTTGTATACAACATCATTCAAGGATATTAATGGTTTGACTTGTTTTATTTCATATACTGCCATCTGCTTAATAAAAGCTGTGTCATTGGTCTCTTTCACTATATTAAAAGCAATATTTGGGATGCATAACAGGGGATAGCCACCCTCAAACTTTAATTTCCTTCCTCGGTGACAACATTATTTGATATAACTACCTAGAGATCTTTTTTTATAAGCCAATTTAGCTGGCATCTTCATGTGAGTATTGTTTCAGCAATCAGCACAATGCATGCTTTGGAGTAATGACCATGTAAGTGAATAGTGAATAAGTTGTAGGATACACAGTTATATGTCTTCCATTTCACAGCTTTGTCATTTATTAGTGATAACCATAGATTTTCAAGCTTTTCAACAATTGAGCTTTCAGAAAGCACATCCTTTCCTTTTTGTTTCGGCTGATTAATTTATTTGAGTTTCGATTTATACACGCTGAACTATAAACTAGTTTTTAATTTCTTGGAGATGAATGGTGAAAGGGAATGTGGCTACACTTGTCAAGTTTCAAAGTATTATTATTTTTAACTATTTATCATCAGCAGTTGAGATAACTGTAGCAGCCCATGATACAACGGGTGGGATGATGACAAAAATATCAGAAGCTTCAATGATTGCAAAACTTGGAATTGATGTCTACATTGTGAAGGTGATGGTCTTTGGCAGCTTCCCACTACAATAATCTGCAATTTAAAGTTCTCATGAGGCAATACTTTGATTGGTACAGGCAGCCACAAGCCATTCATTAATGGCCCTAAGTGGTAGATTGAAAGATGACATACCTGAAGACTGGCTCGGAACAGTTGTTCGACTTGTCAGATAGAAGAGATGGTTACACTAGAATATCCTTGTTGTACCGTAGTCCATTAAACTGAGATTTATATCCTTGATGACTCTCAAAAAAGGCTGCAATTGGCTTTCTTAGAAGTTACTTCTCAGTGTTAACAAGTGTGGAAGGTTGTGATTGTGCTTCTCGAGGTAAAGAAACTTATCTTGGGGGTTCAAGTATCATCCCTTTCACAATCAGTGGGTTTAAATTGACATTCATGTAGTGGGAAAATCAATTCTGTGTATTTTAAGCTGCCCACATCCAGCCTCTGAGTCTTGTTATTTGTTTGAGCCTCATCTGGTTACATTGAGAGGCTGGGGCTCTCCAAGATTAGAGCTTTGGAGGAGTGTTGTATTTTTCTTAGGTTTACACCTCTTGGTTTGTGCTATTGAGTTTTTTCAATTTGCAATCGCTACCTCCATCTTTGCTACCGAAGGTCTCAAGCCAGCCAAGTTTCAACTTTCTCTGTACCCAGTGTTCAATGTGTATTAAAATTTGACGCTTCCTTCTTTGATCTTATTTTTGAGAGATTTTTTAAAATTTCCTTCCAAACTTGAAAAGATTTGTAACGAAATTTTTTAAATATTTGGATGGTATACTAAACGCCAAAATTATTCTTATAATAATTCTCAAATTTAATCCCAAAGGGTAAAAATAATATTATACACAAACATAAAAAGAAAGTAAATTTTTTTCTTTCACTCTCTCTCTAAGTTTTAAATGTTCATGATCATTGTTCTAGAATAAAATAAGTCTCATATCCTTCTGTTCCAAAATCAAGTTTTTTGTTTTTTTAAATTTTGATAAAATGCATCTCTAAAATAATTATGTAATGATAAAATAATAGTAAAAAATAAGGACAAAAAAAGAACACCAAGTCATTTAATAATTTTAAAAGATATGCATCTTTTTTTGTAAAAAAAAAAGGCAATATATATAGGAAAAAGGGTGCATGTTTCTTAGAATGAAGATAAAAATCTACAATTTAAAAAGAATAGAGTATCTTTTGTTGGTTAAAGGATTATAAATGAAGACCATGGTTTATGAAACATTTGCACAAGGAATCAACCCTTCCCTGCTTCCCCAGCATATTATCCAAAAGTAGAAATAGAAGCAGGGAAGACCTTAGACTCGTTAGACTGATAAAACACATTCTCAACAACAGATCATTAAAGTAGAATCATTAATACTCATCCCCACAAGGCCAAATAAAGACGGATTTTAAATCAAGTTTATAGAAAAAGCTGTTCAAAGGGGAGTTTTCTCCCTCTGATTGACCATGAAAAACAATATGTATTGAGTAAGAATATATTGATATCACATGTTACTTATTTAACAGCCAACAGATTTAATCACAGAAGGCATCAACAAAAAGGTAACTTCTCAAAAGGCTGAAGGTTTTAAAAACAGTGTGTATACCATATTGCCAACAAATTAACATACCCCATTCCCAATAAAAGACAACATTCAAGCAGTAATCAAGAGGAACAAAATATAGATAAAAGCAAGCCTAATAATGGTAAGGTAATATAGCATCTCTAGATATTGGATGAGCATGACCACCATGAATCCAGCTGTAAAATTCATGAAAATGGTGACCACTTGTGCAAGCCACAAGTGCACCCCAAACTCAGGTAAGCTACTTGGGGCCAATATCCTTGAGGGCACAGATCTGTTCCTCTCCCATGGCAGACATGACCCGACACGACCAGGTCCTTCCCTCAGCAAATCCATCCTTGATCTGTTTCAACACTAATGTTAGTATCAAAACTCCACAAGTATACAAGGCATGAGATACATGAAGTGGAAAATTACTGTTAAACAGATATAAAACCAAATAAAATGGAGATAATAAATACATGCCTAGAATAAATGGGAAATTGTGCATATGTTTTTCTGTGAGTGCACTACCTTACAATATTAAGGAATGTATGCAAGTATCTATAATGTTATCGCCTTTGAATCCAGCTTGGATGATGCCAATATATGAGAACCCTTGTTGTGTTGTTTAGAATCATGTTAGAAGAATCGACCCACAATTTGGGACACAAGAACTTGTGTTTGATCTTGGACCATACAGCTTCATTCATACCAATTAAGGGGTACTAGTGTACCCTTCTAAGTTGTAAGGGCACCTACCTCAGACCGTAAAAGGTACCCGTACCTATCCTTAGTCCCATTGTCTGCCTCAAATCCTATGTGATTTCGTTGACCAGGTCTCATTATGTTTGTGTGGGGCAGTTTCCCGCAAACTACCTTCTCTATGACAACAGATGTATAGTCTGAAAGTCTGAACATTGACACAGAGCAAAGGCTACTAGCTTCAGCTAGCTTTTGTGAACTACATTGCGTGCAATATCAGTACTAAAATTCTGGTAGCCCTCATGCCTTGAGAAATCGCAGTAAATAAGCTGGATTTGTAGGTAAAGAACACACCAAGAGACAAAAAGGAGAGTACATCTAGAAGAAATATAAATATCATATCCACTAACCTCGTGAGCAGGGCGTCATCAGTTGGAAGCTTCAGATCGTCCTTAGTACTACCACTGTCTGTCAGTAGGCTCACCTACAACATTTGCAAAGTATTAGGCTATATTCACCGAAGCAAAAGAAACAATCAAACAATGTAAAGCAACGTACAAAGCCATCCTCAGATATATCAATAAGCTGGTAGTCAGTACGGTTGACATGAGGGACCTGTAATTCAAGGACACATCTTATGTTTAGAATGGGAAATGCATCAGTAGTTGCACGCCCAGAAAACACAAAAGCAATCATGAAAGATAGATAAACATACATCACAATTATGGGAAGAAGGAACAATATCTTCAAGCTTTTTCCCATTAAAGATGTCAATCGCAACAAAGTGACATTTAGCATGACCATGCTTCCCAGTCTTGGAAGTTGAGACCTCCACAACCTGTACACAATCATAAGATGAGAAAGCATCATCAGACCTTAACCTGGAAAACAAGAGCAGAAGGAATCATCATGAAGATACACAATCATAAGATGGTCATTAACTAGAAAGCATCATCAGATCTTAACCACACATGGAAAACAAGAGCAGAAGGAATCCATCATGAAGAGACTACTGGACATAACGGCACTACTCAAGAATCAATTAAACAGACCTATTCATGAGCTCTAACAGCTTAAATAAACTCTAGCAATAAGGATATTCTAACATTTAAACATGGATCCAATAATATACATTCTGCGTGGAAGGATTATCAAAACAGAAGGTTGCCTTAATACATGGTAATCATAACTAGATGCTAGATGTAGATGATTTTCATTAACCTTGGAATAATGAAAGTTGGATTGGAAGTTCCAAAGTACAGTTGAAACAATTTGCATCAGAATACATAAGCAAATAGGAGTTTCAAAGAATATTACTTGATAAGTTATTCCTCATAACAAATTTTATATTAGAGATCTGAATATACCAGTTCAACACTAAATAGAATAATATTTCTCAGATAGTTATAAACAAACAGATATAATTAACTTACCAAAAAAGAAAGAGAGAGAGAGATAATATAGCTAGATTTAGGAAAAGGTACAATCAGGTCAACTATGAACACTAATCTTAAGAAAGCCAGACCTGAGCATAAACTGAGTATTACTAAAATGAAACCACAAATGTATAGCAGATATGCAAAATTAACAGCAAAAAGGAACACTAAGATCTATACAAATAGTTATTAAAACTCGAAACAATACATTTATGTATATCTAATTGACAATTCCTTGAAATCACTGTACCCCAAATGTATAAACAGATACAAAATGAAGATATATATATATATATATATATACGTAACAATCCAGATTAAAGATTTGAAAACGTAGAATCAGAAGAAGAAGAACAGATCTAAGAGATAATAAGGAGAGAGAAGGATAGAAGACCTTGCAAGCGCGGCCTTTGATGACAATGTAACCGTTCTTGCGGATGGTGCCGGCCTGCTGAGGGAACGTCTTCGAAGCTCCGGCGTCAGCCTTTGACTCGAACTGGTGCTCCTCGTCCGACATCTTTCTTGCACCGATCAGAAACGAGTTCTAGAGAGAGTTATGAGAAATGATAAACAGATAAGTTTTGGATTAATCTAATAAGAGAAAGAAAATATATAGGACGGACGTAGGACTCGTGGTATTTGCGAAATTGGGACTGGAGGGTTTTGTGAAACTCTTCCCATCTTGGATTCATTTTCAGCCGTTTGATTTGAGGGATTATTATAAATTTATTTTTTTTTCTTGATTGATGTGAAAAATTAGAATATTTTTTGTGTGTGTGTTTTTTTCTTGTGGTGGCTACTTTTTAATTTTTATTACTATTGCGTTGAGAGGACGCTAACCATTCATGCGGCTCCATCTCCATTGGCTTTGGCGTATGTATGTATTGATAAATGATAATAATAAAATCTAGTTTAGAATGGCCGCACGTGCTTCGCGTGTGGGTGTAAAGCATATGGAAATTTGGAAAATGAAAAAAAAAGTGAGTTGGACGAAGAATTTGAGTCGTGGATGAAACTTAAATATGAGAAAATAAAGTTTTTTATGTCCTAATTACTATATATAATAAATTTAGGAATTTATATATATATATATATATATATATATATATATATCTATCTGTCTGCAAATGAATATTGAATAATACTTGATTAAATTTGTGAAAATATAAAATTTTATTTGCTAAAATAACAATTCCCTAAATTAATTTTAAAAATATATTCGAACTTAAATTTTGCTTTTGTAGTATGCTTCCCATTTTTTCAAAATGATAAATTAAACACAAGTTTTAGAAACACTGGTTTGGACTTTTTTATCCCTGGCTTCTGAGAAAAAAACATTTGCAGATATTTTCTGTTGAACAGATCAATCAATAAACAATAACATAATAATGCAAGTACAATGAATTCTACATATCAGTACAAAGTACAAACAATATAGGGGTTTTTTTTTTTTTTTTGGGGGTTGGGGGTTACAACTTGAGTTGAGTAACAAGAGCCACTAAAAGTGGCATATTAATTAGATGATGCTGCTGCCACGGGCATACTTTTGACTAGTTTTGGAATCTTCACTATATATAATAGCAGTTCTAGCATGCATCTGAGAGGTAACTCCCTTGCTTGCTTGCTTTGTAGAGGAAGCCATCAATAAGTGAGAAATTCTTCAAAGCCACCACTGGATTAGTCCGAGTATCATACATACAGGAGGATCACACCTTCCTTTCAGGGTCAAACATTAATATGAGTTTGTTTGGATTATAAAAACAGGTCTGATCTAGTGTGTGTTCAAACTTCAAACCATATGGTTCTGGAAACAAATATGTGCTTCCTACATCCATCCTGCTTTGAAAAACATTGTAATGATTAATATAGAAACCAGCATCACTCTAATCAAATTAAACAATAATAAATGCTGATATGTTTGCCATCACCTTTCTTTGAACCACCATATATAAAAACTAATCTCCTATTTGAATTTGGCATCAACTTCGTGTATGAATATTTCAGGAGGCTTTTCTCTGTGACACACAAAGCATGCACAAACTTATAATGCTAGTTCACATGGAAGAAGAATTACTAGCATGACTCCAAATAACAAGGCCAATCACTTGTTAATCTCAATTTTAGATTATACAGATAGATATGCTAGGATGAAATGACGAGTAATCAACAAAAAAGTTACAGATAGATAGAATATTGGATAGATAGAATATTCAAACCCATCAGATTAACTCTGTTGGAGGAGAAATCAAGAGCCATCAATGAGATATGGTTCAGAGATGTTAAAAGCCACTGCATTAGAAATTAGTAGTTTTGAGTAGATCCAAGTAGCTAAAAATAGCAGGGTTGGACAAACTCATAAATTTTAACAAGCATGGAGACATAACTTTTCTGAGATCTTAATTTCCTGGCCCTCAAATATAAGAGTGGACAGGACTATTATACCATGTCTAGTTATGACAGAAATTATGAGAACAAAGTAACCATATACTTTATAACTATGTGAATTGAATTGAAGTACCCATGCAAACAACGAAGTGGAGTGACTACTTACACGTGCAAACGGGGAAGCACATCTGGTAATTCAGTCGATGGAAGGAAAAGAACACTTCTTATCGCCCTCCTTAGATTGTAACTTTAATACGAATGGTCAATAAATAATCTATATACCCTTTACACTGTACGTAAAGAATGCTAACAGGTTTAAAAAATACAAATGTACCTAGATCCCCTGTAAAAAATAGCTTGACTTGTTGAGACCAGTGTGGATGACAGAAAACAATGCATCAATGGAGCAATGTTTTCAATTACAGTGCATCAATGAGACAATGAGCAGTTATTCTGACCAAAAGGTAATTGAGCTCAACTCAAGGGTGAGATGGGATTGATAATATCTTTCAAAGCATCAGTGAATAATTCATTCACTTTAAGGTGCACGGCATATTCTCAATCCAGTGACTTCTGCCTTTGGTTTACCATTATTGTATTGCTTCAACAAAACTTTCCAAATATAGAATTCAAATCTTATGATACCATAAATCACAGAAATGGAGAAACTCTTAATGTTATGAATCATAAAAAATTATACCAAATGATTGAATAAGTTGTGGGCAGTAGTAACAACATAATTAAATAAATAAACTAAAAAGCGGTAGGAGAGAAATGATTTACTAACATTTCATTTGCTTCTTGGTATGTGTAGCTTGATGCAACAGCCAAAAAATGCCCTCGTGATTATACGATAACGAGGCAACACCATTGGGGTATCTTGGAATCTGAAAGCATGAGAAGGTTAGATGCAACTGGACTTCTCTGTGGAAATAAGTGTATGTTACACGTGATGAAAGAGAAATTCTTCCAAACACCACAAATTTTGACTAGAACCTTTCCACATGACATGGATGAAAATGCTGCTAAAATTTCAAAGAATAAAGAAGCAGGTGAATAAAGTTAATGAGATATTGAGATGATATAGAATAACATCAAACCAGTAAAGGAGAAACATTAAATTGCCAATTGGTCGAAGGAATATGTACTTGCCTTTTATATGATTTAAAATAGCTTTAATACAAAATACTTGTGTTGCAAATGTTCTAATGGCGTGGTGCATAAAACTCTAAATAAATTCTCCATGAAAATTATCTATTTGACACAAGCCAGTAAAAAATACATTAAACAAGACAACAAAAACGTTGCAGCAATTTTTTGGGTACAAGTCTTGGTATATAATGTCTATAAATTCACACTCAATAGTAGTAAAAATACATGGTTTTGTTTAAAGGGTAATTTGTTTAGAATTTGAATGGAGTTGAAAACAAAGAGTACGAAAGAACAAAAAACGAATTGCTAAATCCAGTTTTTTTTTTTTAATAAATTTGAATTTGGGTAAAAGAATAAAAATTAAAAAATATATTAACTATATAATGTAATATTAAATAAATTACAACAATTTTGAATTTTTTCGTAAACTAAAATAATAAATAGTAGTCAATTAAAACAACTTTTTCGTTGGTCATAAGAAGTCATAAGTAAAATAAGATGGAAAGTACCTCCAATAGTCTTTTCTTGCTTGAGCATCCCACATGATCACGTATCCCTCATTATCACCCGTGACAAACCCACCACCAATGCTAACAAAACAAAAAAACAGTGTCATGTAACCTTTGTAAGTAATACGATACTACATTTGCATCAAAGCAACACATACGATGGATTAAATGCAATATCATTCACTGCTGCTGGATAAGTCCTTCCATCCTTTGCTTTTGGATGACATCGAATATATATCTGCGGATTGATCATAAAACCCCAAATATTTGTTTCTTTTGCAATTGATCATAAAAACCCAAGCATTTGTTCCTTCAGCATAAGCAGGCAGAAGATATATACTGAAAATATAAAACAGTACACTGTAAATTAGAGTTTTATAAAGATTAGATCTGCTCCCAACGCTATGACTACCTTAGCAAAGAGGTATAAATAGTCATGCTTGAGGCATATATTTTCTTCTTCAACTTATTGGCAATAGTTGATTCTTGTGCAGCCATTTTTATCCAAGTTACATACTGAAATTCTTGATAGTTCAGTGACAGATATATATTGCAGTTGTTTAGAGAAAAAAATTGTCAAAAGAATAATTTTTTGAAAGAAGCTGTAATATCAATGCTAGTTTTGGCATCTGAAACATATCAGGAGTCCAAGATATCAGCATTACTGGTTTCATTCACACCAGTTCTACTAGTAATATGTATAATGTGTTCAGGGTTCATCCTACGAGGACTCCTCATTTCACCTTTTATCAATTTTTTTCCTGTTTTCATTAATTTCTTTTATCCTAACCAACTTTTTCACACCTATAATTCTACCATTTATTGCTCTCAAGAAAAACAAAGAAATTAGGTGTCTTAACAATTCAATGCAGAAAATATCCAAGTTCCAGCTAATCAATCACTATCTAAATATTTGAAGTAGCACAATCTTAACTGACCCATCAAAGTTTGAGCTGGATGGAGAGAAGTACTTGACTGCTACACGTCCGTCAATTGATCCAACAACAAATCCTGCAGGAACAAATATTTCACATTGAAAACTAAAATCAAAGGAAATGTGGAAATTTAAACAAAAATAATCAAGAATTACCCTAATATTTTCACATGAATTTTGTTTATAAGTTGGAATTGATTCCACGTTTAGCAAATTTACAAGAGAAAGAATAAGTAAGATAATCTAAAAAATATATATATAAATAAAAGAGTACTTTCACAAATCCATAATAAATACTGCATCTGAATAGATATTTCACATTGAATATTAACATCAAAGGATAAGTGAATTTTCAAAATATACACAAAAAGTCTAGAATGACCCTAATTCTTTCACATGAAATTTATTTATAAGTTGGAATTGATTGATTCAGATTTATAAGACAAAGAATAAGTATGCATATAGCATGATAAAAGCCCTTATTATTTTTAAGACAAAGTTAAAATCCAAGTAACCAAATGATATTATACCCGTAACATTAAATATCTCATACTTTTCTTATTCTAATTCTCTCCATATTTAATAAGTATAAATAATTAAAAAGCTAGAAAGTCACTCTCTCACCTACATTGAAAATAAACTGATATGGGCAATTTTGTCATTTTATTCATCTTCTTAATAGCTTTTCATGTGGGCGGAGGGAGTAATAAATAAATACTCTCACAAACTGATATATTACATGGCCAAAATTTTCTATTTACAGGTACATGTGAGTTGTGACCAAAATGTGGGGAAGATTTTTATTCAGAAGTGTGAAATAGGCCATTATTATAGGGTATTTATAGAAAATACTGACTTGACTCGTGTGGACACTATTTCCTAGAATGACAACAGCTAAACACTGTAAGACAAATCTCTCTCATAGTAAAAGAACAATTATAAGGACTAAGACATTGAAATCACTACTAAGATTATAACAGAACTCTTGGCACAGTACCTTCAGAGTTAACATTTGGGCGGACACATGTTATCCGATTGTCCATACATGATTCTTTTGAATAAATTGAGTTGTTAAAGTTGCATAAATCATACATATAAACTGATGGCCCAGTAGCAACCATCAAAATAAACCCAGATATAGACATAGAGTCCACCTCCCCAGCAAGATTGTTCAACCATTCAATAGCCTTCGATGAGCGTGTATCCCAAGATCTTATCTTTTTATCCCAACCAGCAGTGATAACTTGACCTTTACAGTGGACAAAGAAAAGTTATTGCTATAGATTTCAGGGGTATATAGAAACAGAATTGAAGTGATAGAAAAAATGTATGGAGCATGAAACTTCCATGCTTCTTACAGTCTATGTTGTGTAGTTAACAATATTGTGTGCCACAACATTCTGATTGATAGCTTGATTAGCTTCTGTGTACAAGCACTTGTATTGAGGCAATATCCCACATGTCTGAAGAGTACTTTGATGATAAAGAAGATCTAACAACAACTTATTTACTCATGATTTTCTCAAATTGTCACACTACACAAGACCAAAAATCTTAACTGGTAGTACTTCATGTTCATTGTCTAAGGTTTGATCAGTCCATGACTCATTGCATTAACGCGTCAATGATTTATCACTAGCATATTATCACTGGCAAATATTTAAAAAGATTAGCCTGAATCGCTGCTAGTTTATGCCAATAAAATCTACAATGGTTAAGTTCTTTTAAGCCTATTATTTTTAGTCTTCAAGCAGTTCATACCACAACAGATGAAGTACAAAGAATTGGATGCAAGGAATAAAATAAATAGAAAGATTGTTGAGGCTTTAGGAAGGTAATGAGACACACAATTCCAAATCAAATGAAGCAGTAAGCTTCATCCATGGTTCCTAACAACCTTCTCTAACCAGGAAACTTCAATCCTCTTCTATTTGTAGACTATACAATATTTTCTTTATTGAAACAATGCCTCTTGTTCACTTCTTTGACCCAACTTTGGCATGCTTGACCTTAAGTTATCTGTTCATTGACTTCTCAATATCTTAGTATCTCAAGAGGTAGGGCACCCGTGAGGTTTGCAATGTGTTTACCGAGAAACCTAAAGTGAAACTATGGCAGTATATGATTACACTGGTAACTTAATGAATCTGAATTAAAAGCTTACAAACAGCAGATAAGAAGATGTAGCCTAAAAAATAAATTATGTCAAGACATAAGATAGGTGTTAATCATTACAATTTTCATGTGTAAATGCATATTTAACGGTACAAGTTACTAGAATGGCACATAAAAGGGCATAAATCATCATTTAAGAACCTTAAAAGGCTACTAGTTCAATGGTATGAACAGCTTACATGTTTCATCAGAGTATTCTACACAGGTTGCTAAGTCATCATGGTATCCAATTGTGGCATTAATTCCTGAATTCAAATCGTACCTAAAATAATTTGCAACATCAGTCATCTAATATAGCTTTAGTAACACAAAATGAGATTGCAGAGAACATAAGAAAATATGTTGTTTGATTGTTTCTGTAGAACAAAGCTCAAACTCAAAATGTTAGAAATTGCTCCCTCTACACTGCTAGGAAAGAGATGACCGACAAAGCATGTCATTAAACAACCAAATCAGTGTACATTGGCATCAAACGCATTCTTGCTAGAAGATTGGAGATCAATAAACAAGCTAGATAGTTCAAACACATTTTTAAATGCATTACATATATCTTGAATCTAGTCATTAAGTCCAGAATCTCACTGAAATTCATATTTAAAAAGATATCAACAGATGTAACATATATCAGAAACATCAGATCATGGCTGTTGGGAGTTACTGTTTTGAAGAAAAGATTATTATGTGGTTGTTGGTGAGAATTATAGGAAAGGGAGTGGTTTGATACTCTCCTTACACCTTTATGGATGGAGATAACAATTGTCCCTAATATGCAAGTTAGGACATAAGTTTGAATAAGAAAGTAAACAACATTTAATAAATGTTAGATGGTATTCTAACATAAGATTTGAAAGTTTGATAAACTAGGAAGGTTTTGAAGCCGAATTAATTTAGGCTATGATGCAAACATGCGGAGAATGTCTAGTTTCAACATTTAATAAAGGTTATGTAGTTTTTTGGAAACTAATTGTAATATAAATATGAAACCATACATGGAATTTTGTAGTTTGAAGAGACCAGGCTCCAGACAGCCCCCAATAAATTATTCGATGTTGTCTTCCCGTTAGTGTTGAATTACAAAGTTTTATGAGTAGCACATTTACATATGGATGTAGCTGTCAAAGTGACCAAGTGTACTTCACTTGAGATAAGAAGGCATGAACCCTTATGTAGAGACATGAAGCATTACAATAGGTCATAACCCAGGCGTGATGATCTTGAATGCCACTAACATTGCCTACACCAGGTCAATCATGCACCACAAAAATTCCAGATAGCTTAGAAATACTAGGTATTCTTTTATTATCTGATTTTACTTATTAGTTAGTCTAAAATAATAACATGGATTGCCTTTGGTTGGAGAGTTATTGTACAAGTTTTCATTAGGATTATACTCCTCCGTCCCCAAAAAAAGTACAATTTGCACACATATTAATAAAAGTAAAAGTAAAAAAAAGAGTAAAAAAGTTCTAAATTTATTCTTAGTGGCCCCACATTCTTATATAAAGTGATGAGTACTTTTATTTTTTTATAATAATAGACCCTACTAAATGACATATTTAACCTTCACTTTATGTATTTTATCTCATCCTTTTGTACAAACAAATTTGTATTTTTAGTCCTCTTTTGGGGCGGAGAGAGCATTTATATAGCAAGTACACCCTCTGGGTATGACAGGCATGTGTTATATACCACTGCATTTTGTGTTAAGAATTGGAATGTAGATGACAAAGTAGGAACATAATAATAATTTCTAGTTAAATTTAAACATCATAATATCTGCTAGCATAATTTCTCAAAGCAGACTCTTTTCCCTGAAAACCAAGAGAGAGTGAGTGAACTTATTTGAGCACTATTTTACTCAATTATAAACATGACCATCAAATAAAACAACCCAATTCAAACTAACATGATTCCTTTCCCTCATCTAGCTTCCTCGAACACTTCACTAGCCCTCCAATTATATGATCATATCAAACAAACTTGCTAATTTGCATAAAATATTCACAGTAAAACAATCTAATATAAAAAAGTTGGGTAATTTGAACATTGAGTACAAACCTTCTAACAGAACAATCAGAACCAGCACTTAAAGCAACATACTCGTTTTGGAAACAACAATCCAGAAGTGCAGCTTCAGTCCGTGCTTCTGTCCTGAGCTGAAAGCTCTCTATGTCATACAACCTAAGATTCTGCACATAAAAATATTGAGCTTGTAAAATTCGTATATAACCACAAACAGAAACACATATACTCACAGAGTCCCACGAGGAAATGAGGAGATTGTTGGACTGCGGTGCGAATCGGATTCTAGATATGGCGTCTCGAATTGGGTCTTTAAATTCTAAACAAGACCCATTCATTCTGGAACTCAGGAATAGATATTTGATCAAAAACAAAACCCTAATTTCGTACTTTTAACGAGAATCGAAGTTCGAAATGGTTGGATTTAGTGAAGATCGAAGAATGACGAAGAAAATATTTTGACCCCGGCTTTTCCTGCTCCGTGGGTAGATGTAATATGAATCAGACTTCTCAGGTCTGTTTACAAAAGTGCCCTTCCACCATTATTTTTCCTTATTCTTTTCTTTTATTTATTTATTTATTTTACAAATTCTTAAATATAATAACTATAAAAAATTATTAACCTTTTTTGATCAATTTATGATGGGATAGGTTTAATCGAACGAAAGTGAAAAAAATATTAATAATTTAATAATTTAATTAAAAAATTAAAATATAATTATTAAATAAAAAAAAATAATTAATAATTATTTATATTTAAGCCATTTACAAAAGTTCCCTCCGCTACAACCGTTATTTTCTTTCTACTTTTACTAATTCCATATGCAGAACTAATTTGATTAGTAGTAGTACTACCTCAATTAAAAATGCTATTCTTATTTTTTAATTAAATTTTTTTTGAATATAAAAAACGAGTTCTATTTAATAAAAAAAATATCTACTTACTTTTGAAGCTTAATAATTCTAAAAATATAAGATAATGCTGACCTTTTAAACATTATTTTTACAAATTTTGAGAAGACCTTGACTAGTGAATGTACTGATTATACGTGGACAATGCAGTAATTTCAAGTATATGGAATTTAAGGTATAGGGGGAATACCATGATTATATAAAAAGAAAATTTTATTTACAAAGTTATAGTAAGTATATTCTAGACTGAGAACTCACAAATATCAAACCAGAGAAGTATATTCTAAAAGATTATCGTTTTTAGAAGAAAAAATTTATTAAAAAATTTTGTCGTTTACAATTTTTCAAGAGAATAAATTATTTACTTTCCTATAACTATCGTGTCAATAAATTCTCTCCTCAGTAAATAGTTTCATTTCATAAAGTGGTAGTGATGGAAGCAAACAAATTTTACTTGGCAAATAACACTTTCTTAATCATAAAACCAAAAACTTAAACGACAATCTTTTAGGATCGGAGGAGTATTAAACTTGGGAAGAATCTCCCAATACCTACAGAATCTCTTCAGGCTCAGCCATCTTCATATTACACTCGGAAATCATTATATTTTCATCTGGAACATAGAAATCAAACTTGACATCAACGGAACCAGTGCTTAATTCCACCATAATCTTTGTACTCGATATTTGTGATTGTTCCAAATTCATCCTCATCTTGATATTCTGGTCTTACCCGCCGGACAGGCACTGTAACCGAGTAAATGGTCCCAGAGCTGCATCAGTAGAACCACTCAACTGAACTTTATCTTGAGATTCTATCTCCACAAAATCAGATCCATGTTGCTCACTATCTTTTGTTTTGCCTCATCACTAACTGCACAACGGTCAGAGAAGAGAATCATTTGCAACCGTTGCTTAACAATGTTTGCATTAGACTTCTTTACTGATGTCGGTGATGGGAAGATTATCTTCCAAGCCAAGTTTAAAAGCTCAAAGAAACTCATATTTTTGGCTTGGAGGAAGCTCTCAGCTTCTTGCTAATGGAACTTGAGGACAACAGCTTATATTCACCAGCACTACTGAAGAGGACGTTTAGCATGGCAACTTATGCTATGGCCATTGACCGCAAAACAAGATGACTTGGCTGTGACCTCAGGGGCACTCGATCCTCCTTCAAGAAAAACACTAAAATCTACCTGTAATGCAGCATAAAATCATCTTTGAGAAACATGCCACACAGTAGAAGTGTAACAATCAGATAGCATTTGTAAACCATCTTCATAAGAGAATCAGTAAATGTTATAACACTTGGCTCAAAAATGTGAGGCTAAATGATTGTGTGAAGACACCTACATATATTTTAATCAAGAAAGGATAGAGGAAGAAAATACAAAGTAACACATAGGAGAAAGTTACCTTAGATTTAAGGAATTTTCTTGTAAACCAGTACATGTAGAAATAATAAGTCTCTATGTACCAAGTCTCTATCTCCTCCCTTTTCTATACAGGCTAAGAACTCCTTTTTCTTGGCCCTTTTCCTTTACTCCAGCTTACTTCTTTTTTTCAATTAAAAATAATCACATATTTTAAATTCCACTTGAAACCTAATCTATATTTAGCACCCTATATACGGTTTATCTGCACTACTTCATATAGTTAAAATAGGCCATGCATTCATGCCATGAATCTTGGCCCATAAATTATTGTAAGTAGAAAACAGTACTCTTTGGAAGGGAAAATTTCAGCATGAACAGCAGGAATAAGAAAACAATATATGAAAAAGGCTATGCAGTTATTTAGGCAGATCACCAGTCAACTCACTTTCTGCAGTAAATTCAATTCTACCAGTTACCAATGCATACAGGTTTTTCTTTGTTGACCAAATGGTCATAAGATTATAATCACAAGGCAAAATAAGCCATGCAAATTACTGCTTTAATAACAGAGTTAGATCATGATCAAGCAGGATGGCTATCAAATTCAATTAGGACATCTCACTTAAAACATGGGAAGTGATTAGGAGGGCACATACAAATGGTTATCAAATGAGCAACCAATTGGGAAATTTGACAGATGAGTGGACCGTGTAAACTAATTAAATACAGGACCATGATAATTTACATGATATACCCCATAACCACTGACATTATTTACTCTCAAATAAAGAGGAGCAACAAGGAAAGAACAAAACCTCAATGAATACAACAACCATTGGTCATACTCATACCCCATAAGATGAGAAGACAAGCATATTCAATCTGGGTGAAACATATTCAGACAGAGTAAATCATCAAGGGCCACTCAATGCAACCCTCAAAATAAATTGCAAATTATATGAAAATTACTCTAGGAAATAGATTACTCAATGGTAACCATGTGACATGTCCTTTATTTAACCAAATTATTATTCCTGATAAGTAAGCCGATCCACTTTGCGCAGTAGAGAACTCTACGTCTCAACTAACATACATAATGTCATCCTCTCAAAGTACTACCTATTATGCACATGGGAAAACATGCATTATTTATGCTCTAATTATTCTTTTGAAGTTCTACCTCATGAAAATCCTGATTACTTTTGTCAATTGTAATGTTTAACTACCAAATGATTCTGAACCAGGAAAATATATCCCATTTAAAATACAGTTCACACTTTACAGACATCTGTTAGTGAATTGAGTTCAAATCTTTTTCATTTTTATAAGAACTTATTCAGACGAAAAAACACCAGATGGAGTGAGCCTTTATACAAGAAGTATAAAGAACAGAAAAAACAACCAACAAATCCCAAAAACAGGGGGCATCCCTAAAGAAACCACTGCACACTAAGAATAAAAGAACTATCGAGACCTGAATTCCTCAAGAACCCCACAACGGATTGCACAAGCCCGGGAAAGACTTCCATTCACTTCTATCAAAATTTGTTTAGAATTCATTAGGAACATATTTGACCCACTCAGCCACCTCTACAAATAATGCAGTTTCAAATCTCAATGGCATGTGAAGCATTCAGTAGAAGACTGTGAATTGAGTGCCACTCTTAGAGCCTGTTCGGCGGTGACTTATAAGTTGGTCAAACCAACTTACAAGTCATTTGTCACTATTCCTATGTTTGGCAATGACTTATTATTCTACTTATAAGTTGATTTTTAAGTCAAAAAAAAAAGAAAGTATTTGTAACTTATTTTAAAACGATTTATAAGTCATTTTAAAATAAGTTAGTTTGACCAAATGTAATGTTTATTTTGCCCATCTTCTATTTTGCAACTCTTTTTATTAATATCCTTTTTAGTAATCTTTACATTTGATTTTAACTTATAAGTTAGTATGAGCGGTAAAATTGATAAAACACTTTTACTTATAAGTCTCAACTTAAAATAACTTATAAATTAACTTATATTTTAACTTTTAAGTCATTTTAACGAGCTCTTTTTAGAAGCTCAGTAAATCAAACATTTTTTGACCGAGCAAAGAAAAAGAAAAACAAAATACACAACCATGAAGAAACAAACACAAAAAACAAACATGATTAAGAAAACACATTTTAAATAGATTCTAGAGAAGGCCATGCTAGTTTATAATTATTTAATGGTTCGCCCATGTGTTTTTGGAACCACTGCCAAACCATATATGTTGATTATTTGTTAAAATCAGAATCCCTAAACGCATTAGTGAGCTACAAGGACACTAACCAAAATTAAACTCCAAAATTAACTTAACTGCAAATCCCACTAAACCTAAATCAACATAAAACATGACTGTCAAACTGTAAATTATCTAAGGTTCTCTTGGTCGATTTCTTGAGCAGTGAACCCGCCATTTCTCAAAAAATACCGAATCCAGATTATTCGAAGAACCTAACGATACCCAAATAAATTCAAACATAAACTTATTGATTTATAGAAAGTAAAACTAATTAGCCAAGAAAGTGTGGAAGAGTTTATACCTTTGAAGGGAGTAAAGAGCTCCGAATGGAGTTCCCAGGATAAGATCCTAATGCTGCAGAGACCCTTAAATCTCCAGAAATCGCCATTCTTTTTCTCTTCTCCATCTCTAGGATGCTTTTCGTCCACTTGCTCAACAGATGCAAGCTTACGGCTTACCAATAACTCAACGACGTCGTCTTGTAAACAAAGTTTTAGTCTCTGTTGAACTCCGCTGACATACCTATTTTGACCCCCAAAAGAAAAGGGGCAAAACAGGAAGAAAGCAAGACTTGAAAACTAAACAGAGTACAGGTGCAACCAAGACAATGAAGAAGTTCAAGGCCTTCCCAGTCCGTGCAGACTATAGCAGATCCTCATCCTACGACAATCAGTAATCAAAATCTGCAACAAAAAATTCCTACTACAAACACAAGATCAACTCAAACATTTACCAATTCTGGTTAGCTGAGGCCTCAATCCCTATTGATTTGCTCTCATCAACACCATCTCTAAACATCCCAATTCCCCCCTTTTTTTTATTTCTTCCTTTTTTGATAATCATATATATATATATTAATTATTCATTCTATATAAATCATATACGTGATGTGTTTTAGTGTCTATTGCTCTGTCGGTGTTAATTCCGCTTAGCTTGCTTGCTTGCATTTTTGTTTTATTGACTTCGGATTCATTTCTGGAAAAGAAAAGAAAAAATCCTTCCAAGTTTTAAGCTTTTTATGGTAAAATGAAGTAATATGTTAAAATAGAGAGAAATGAATCCCCCACCCCCCAAAAAAAAATTTTGATAAAAGGGAAAGAAAGATGTTTGCTTTTTGCTTCTTTAACCACATTTTTGCTTTACAAGGTAAAACACCTGTGTGCAAAATTAAATATGTGGGTGGAAACTTTCCTCTTCCACATAGTTACTTCATGAAAGTTTTGATAATGTTATGCAGAACTTGAAAATGCCAATATGTTCCATGTTGTAAACTTAGTGCTAACTTAATTTTGCAGCATTACCAATTTGGTGAATTACTTGCTTTGGTCCGGTTGCAATTCTATGGTAGTATGGTGTCTTGCTCAACTGACATGTTCAGTTTTTGAAACTTCTATTATTGGTCTTTTCGTAGATAATTAAGAATGATTTTCAATGTAATAGGTGACCTGGACATTAAGCTAACATGGATGATGAGATGATTACTTTGAGTAATGTAATGTCAGTCGAGCTTGCAATTAAAAGGGAGCTTGAGTATCGAACTAAGATGGAGGCATTGAATGTGCAACTTCGAAGCCGGTTGAAACCTTTGGCGCCATTACAGGTAAGATTTATTTATAATTGCTTCCGTTTAATTAGATAACAATTCCAACTATGTTTCTATAACTAAGAAGTAAAATGCCCCTTTTGAATTAGATAACTTGATTTATCAAGGTAAATTTGTTATTGAAGAAGACTATTTTCAGGCAGAGGGTATTAAAATGTTCACGCGTCTAATATGAAAGCATATTAAAACTTTTACACGACATTATAGGTAATTGCCACCGTATTTCAGGAGTAGTGTTTAAGTTGTGAAATCTTGTGCTTTATTTGTGCAACATGCTTCTGATTCATGATCGACTTATTTGGTGTTTGGTGGTTATAGAGAATGTTGCGCCAGAAAATTGCTTTCTTGAAATAATGCTATCATCCGTCACTGCTTCAAAGTTTTCCGATCCTATATAATTGGTTTGATATCTTGTTCCTCTGAAATTACAATTGTTTCGTCTAACTTGCATGTTTCGAACCACCATTCATGTCATAGGGGCCTCCTCCAAGTCAAGTGGGATTAAAGAGAAAAGAGCTGGCTATCAATTCCCAAGTCTTTCCTGAACGGCAGGCTTCTTCAAGTTCCCAAGCATTCCAAAAACATCCTGCTGTGCTTGTCTGCAATGCCTGCAAGATGGCCTTTGCCACTCTGTTTCATCTCAGGCAGCATTGTTTAAGTCAGAGACACCATGAAAAATTGCTTCAGTTAAAGAAAAGGAAAGTGGCTTTAAGCAACCCACTGTCGTGTGACCTATGTAAATCTCAAGGCTCAAGTGTCCTTGTAATAGAGGGACATCTTAATGGACTAAAGCATGCTGAATCCCTTAAAGCGTTTGAGAATGCAAAAATGGCAAGAGCTGGACAGGCTTGGCTGCAAACTGTAAATGACACGTTCTCAAATGGGAGATCTGCTTTGTGAATTTATGAGAAGGAACACAATCAACATTGACAGCAGCCTTCATGCTGCTACTCCTCAAGTATGTTCTTCTATATGATTTAAGAATGCTTTGGATTGATCATTGATCTTTCTCTAAACCTTGTGTGACTTGGGAAAATATGTATAAACATTTAGAAGTTGACACCTTCAAGACTTTAAGAGGTTTTTAGATGTCATACCCAGTGTCCTCTCTGAAAATGATGTAATGAAATAGTGAATAATGTTGCAAAGGATCACATATTGAAGCAGTGCCAGACATACAGCTATCATTTCTAGTCCTTTTTTCCCCAACATTACCTGCAAATAAGAAACTTTGTGAATAATAATCTATATAAGTATGACTATATGATGCATAAGTGGAAACTATTTAGTTCATTGTTTATCCACATTCTTTGATTCCTTGTTCAAACAATTATGTGTACATATCATGTATATTAAGAACTTGGTAGGTTTAACAAAATTTTAACATTAATGCGGAAAATATATTAATAAAGGAACGATTTATTGTGCTGTATTTTTGCTCGAGTTGTGGAACGGAAAGTAAAGAAAAAGCAACGGAGTTCGTGATTCTCTGTTTGGGTACTGAGATATAAGAAAAGAAACATGGGAGTGGAAGTAGATATAGTACTATATTAACATGTCCTTCATGCTTTGTCTCACAATTTCAGTTTCTTTTTTGGTGCATGGATGTCATTTTAGTAGTAAAAATACAAAGGAATGCATCTTTTGTCTTTTCATTTCTGTTTATTTCCCTTACCAATATATGAACCAATTGAAGAATTACTACTTCCACGAATATCAAAAACATTGAAGTGGTCATGGATGCTCAAGCAGCGATTGAAGCTTATTTTGTACTACTTGCTGATCATCTTCAACTGATTGCGGTACCTTTTGTTGCAGTTCGATATGAAGAAGCTAGGAGGGGCTCAAGCTTATGTACTGGGAAGTCGATGCGTGTGCAGGTATTCCCGTCAAATGAATAATAATGCAAGGTTGGATCTAATTTCATTTTCTTGCTTCTAATCAGATCTGTGTAAATTTTAAAGCAACAGCACCGCTAGTGAGTACTATTTAATATTTCAATCTAATGCAATGTATGTTAAAGAAATAATCTCTCATTTATGGCTCTTAGAAGTGATGGGAAAGATAATGCACCAATGGAATAGGACCAAAATAATCTTCCTGTACACTTGGTTACCATTTGTATATCGTCGCCATCTATGTTCCATAGTAACCTGATTGAGTCAAGAACTTCAACAAGTGACTGTAGCTTATGTTAGAAAGACAGAAGCCCGTAACTGTGTCGTGACTCAGGAAAGAACATAGCCTAGCTCTAATTTTTCACAAAGCTCTTCTTGTTGAAATGAGCGTGTTACAAGGGTGTAATGCTTTGTTCTTGAGGCAGTGTGTACAGTTTTAGGTTGTCTATCTTAATATTTAACTAGGTAGGCTGCATACACAAGGAGAGGTTCTTGTTGGGAATGTCATAACATAAATTAGATTATCTCAGGAAAAAAAAAAAAGTCAAAAATGAAACTGTTAATATGCTTCTTGATTTAACCCTTTGTGTCCATGATTTTTTTGCCTTTGCATATGCATCCTTCAAATATTTCCTAAACCTGACTAAATCCAATTTAACATTTTGTTCCCTCAGATAAATGTCCATGATCTTTTGGGACCAACCCTTTGCTTGAAGAGCTACTGGATTCTTCAGCACTATATCTTCCTTCCCATACTTCTCTACTAAACTGCTCTCCTCGGCTCCAATCTTATATTCTACATATTCCAGTTTCAGCTCTCGTGTCAAGTTCCCATATCAATATTTTGAGACCGATTCAGCTCCAATGGGAACTATTTGCATGATCACTAAACCAGGACGTAGAAACAATTGGTGTGTCAATGCCGAACCATGTACTCCTATCATTGCATGGCTTGACTTGATCAATCCATATGATTCGCGCAACGGCGTCTGAGCCATTGGCTTAAACACGATGACATCAAATCCGACCTCCTCGGCTGCTCGTGCTACTTCACCTTGGTTCAAAATCATGCGGCCGCCGCCACCACTGCGACTCGCCAACACGAGCTGTTGCTGTCGGGGTTTTTGAGGTGGTTTAGGGACAAAGGGGTGGTGGTTTTATTATAGGCATTTTCTAGCATGGCATGAAAATGTGTGAAGTTTTGAAACCAGGTATTAAGCTTGAGCTTATGGTCAGAAAACCATGTGATATTAGTCCCACGGTGGCTGAAGTATCATTTTCGAGGTGTATAATCGGGTGCTTGCTAAAACTGCCAAATAAATCTGCATACTTTCTTAGCCACCAATCTTGTGCTTCTGAGATCACCAGGATGAAGTCTTGATTATCAGGGAAGACCGAACGGACGGTGATGATGAAGAGGGAATGAACCCATCGTTAAACTCGTGGAAGAAGTTTCCGGTGTATACACCACACCTCATGTACAGATGTACTGAATACTAATGCTGGAACATTGTGGTGGATCATGCATGATGGGCTAGATGGGCCTGAGATTAGGAATACCTCTTTAATGTTAGCCATTGTACTGTTTTGGGGCCTTTCGTGGATATGGTCGGACCTTTTCCACTATATAGGTCGGACCTTTTCCACTATCATATATTTTAGGCTTAAATATATATATATATATATATATATATATATATATATATATAAAATTATATAGTATAATATGAAAATCACCATCTGGTGAATTATGCAGGTTTTAAGTTGTAATCTGGTTCTAACTAGTAATTTCATTAAAACTATAACATCTTCACCTCACCTCATCTTAAAAAATAAAATGATAAATCTAAAATTGCTTTTTACATTTTTTTAATATATATATATATATATACATCACTCGGATCAGAAGTGACTTAAATATAAAGTCAAATTTTAAAGATTTTAACAAAATCTGGAATCTTGGATCATATTTTTTTTTTACTTATATTATACTTTTTTTTTTAAAACAACTAACTCTTTTTTTTTTAATATCAGTAGCAGCCAAATTTTATTGAATGGGAGATATTATTGCTGATGTGTTTTTAAAATATTTATTTTAATTATATGTTTTATCCAAATCATACTAAAAACAAAAGACATAAAATCAAAATATCTTATAAGAAAAAAATTCTGAAGTTAAGTTTCCCAAATCCATTAAATAAATATTCTATAAACCTACAAAAAAAATTAGTTATTTTCACGAACGCAGATGCGGTGTGTGGTGGGTTCATGGATCTGGTGAAAAAAAAAAAAAAAATATCATTTTTTTTATGCGGTCAGGGAGTTGGGACTATATATATATATGTGTGTGGGGATACAGATCTGCCAAATACAGTCATTAATTTATTCGTATTTATGTCCAATACTATACCTTGAAGGAAAATACTTATTTCTTATAAAAATAGTGATTCTCATGTTAAATTTTGTTTCTAAAATAAGAAGAGAGATGAGAAACAATCAAATGAGTCGTTCAATATTTGCTTGAAGTTGGAACCGAACTAATTTATCTCTAGGCAAAAGATTAATGCAAATTAGTCAGTCTAATTCAATAAACCATCTACTTATTTTCTTTCTTTTAAGTATATGTCTGCAACCGAATCGTTCAGTTATTGACAAACAAGTTAACGATTCTAGGAAAAAGATTAATGCAAATTAATTTGTCTTTTCAATAAACCATCTAATAATATCGAATCGTTCGATCGATTTCGATTAAATATATACGACAACTATATGGTTGATGATACGACTTGACTTTCACAAACATTTTAGTTCGGTTCGGTTAGAGTGATTTGCGAGTAGTTAAATGAAATACTCGAATATTTATAATATTTAATCTAATTTTTATTTTAATGTGTTAATGATACTTGCAAACATCATGATGTTTGAACACTTAAATATCCGAACTCGCACTATATTATTGGAATGTGTTGGAAAATTGGACTTATTATATTCGACAAAATTTAAATAGAATCAGATGGTTTAGAGCCCTACTTCCAAGTTCCAACTACGGTTCATTTGGATTCACAATTTTTAAAAAACCTTAATAAAAGGACAAATTTGGAAACTAATGGAAAGCAGCAAAGTTGTGACGACTGACTTTATCGGAAAAAGCATGTTGAGAAAAAAGCAGATGCCAAGGCTCACTTGGGAACCGTGCAGGATTAGCGTGGCAATTTTGATGCGGGGGGACCAAAACTGAGTGGCAATTTCGTCATACCGATATTTGAAGGTCGTTTTTGTTATTATCGCAGAAAAGTCGGGGCTAGATTCGTGGGCAACATCGGGATTTTGGTTGAAGAAAGAGAAAAAGGCCAACTTTCCGACACTATAAAATTCTACTCTATGTACGGACATTCTGAGAATCTACTACTGTTTACACTGTTTTCCACTATGAATTTACTACATTAGCCTTTACAAGCCAGAGTTTAAAGTAAACGGGAGTTTGAGAATGCTAACTTTCAGCATTAATAATACTCGCTCCGTCATTAAAGATTAAAGGGATAACGTAAGTATATTTTCACATAAATTAAAAAAATATTTTTTTAATTAAATATATATATATATATAATATTAATTAATGAACCCTATTAAATTACAGACTTATTTTTTATTTTATATAGCTTAGATCGATCATTATTTTGAGTTCGAAAAAAGATAAGCCATATTTTAAAGACGAATAGAGTTTAATATTGATATTTTTTATTTGTTTATAATTTTTTGGTTCTCAGATAATAATGTTATTATTGCTACATAATACTAAAATAAACAAAAATGAATTACTACTACTTTTTTACCTCTACCCATTAACAAAATCTTCCACTAAAGTACACCTTGCATTTTCCATGATAATGACGGTGTGTGTATAGAATAGAAATAGGTTTCAAAGAAGTGACCGCCACATGCATTAATTTAATTAGAAGTGAGGGTTGTTTGATAAAAGTTGAATAAATTTGAATCTGAATTAGTTGAATTTGAATATGAATAAAAAAAGTTATTTAATAATTAATATATCTGAAATATCTGAATGACAAAATTTTATTATTTTATCCCTCTGAAAAAATTTAAAGTTGTTGTAAATTTATTTAATATAATAGTTAATTTTTTTTTAAGTTTTTAAATTTTTTATTTTATTAATTTGCTCATTCAAAAAAAAAAAATCGACTTGGGGATGTTTGTTTAGAAATTTGAATGGTGAATTTGAATGAATTGAATCGGTCGGTCGTTTGTTTGTTTTTGGTCTACAAATGCATTTGAATCGAGTAAGATGAGACGAAATTTGAATATTTAAGTCAGATTTTTTAAAATTTGAATGGTTGAATGAGGAATGAATGAAGTAAAAAAAATTTAAAATTTAAAAAAATATTAACTATTATATTAAGTAATATTAAATAAATTTACAATAATTTTGAATTTTTTAGAGGGGTAAAATAATAATGTTTTGTCATTCAGATGTTTTATACGTTAATTATCAAACAACTTTTTTCATTCGATTCAGATTTATTCGATTTTATCAAACACCCCCTTAGTCATTCAGCTCAATCATCTTACCGATTCAGCCATTCAGACGATTTTTTTTCAAAACAAACGCACTTAATGGCTAACCGATTTAATTATTCAGATGTATTCGGACCTAAACAAATAAAGAATAATTACATATTATAGTACATTTTTAAAAGTAATTATAAAAATCATACATTCATAAAATAATTACAAAAATATGACACTTCATCATAAATATTTACAATACTAATACAATTAAGAGTCCTTAAATTAAGGGATTAATATAAATGGGCTGACATAGCAAATTAGTTTCCATCTTCCTTCGGTCTCTCTCTCTACGCCCTTACTATTTCTCTCTCTTCTCCCTTACTACTTCTCTTTCTCCTTTCGAAGCCACTCGTCGTCGTCCTCTTCTCACTTGCAATGCCCTTGTAACACCATAGTCTCTCAACTCTGACAGAAAATTGAATACGTGACTTTCAGGCTATGTTTTCAGGGCTAATATGTGATTTTCTCTCTCAACCTCTCTCACAATTGAAAGGATTCGGTTTCTCTCTAAAATGCGCTTCTAATTTACATTAATTCTCATTCTTCTAATTTACATTAATTCTCATTCTACTAATTATCATTGTATGTAATCTCCACATCTTTTCCTACGGTAACCTATGCAAGTACTTAACCACTTCACACAAGGTGGTGATTGTGGGGATCCATTGTCACCCCCAAGAATTACGTAACCTTGCCAAACAACAGTACATACATATTTTTTATCCATTTGAGTAAGCTGTTTGGTTACTTCGCATTATGTTTTGTTCTTTGTTAGCTTGTGATTAGGATACCATTTTTTTTTACCTTGATTTGGTATTTTAGTTACTTTTTTATGTTGTTATGGTTACCATGTATTTGCTTAGTATCATGGTTGATTAAACCTGTTTTTAATGTGTACATGTTGTTTATGTATTGGTTACCATTAAAACATATTTTAGTTACTTATCATATAAATATTTGGTTACTTCTTTAGTATGTTTTTAGTTCTTTGTTAGTTTCGATTTGGATTCTATTTTTGTTTCCTTGTTTTGATTTTGGTTAATGTTTTTTGTTGTTATGGTTACCATGTATTTGCTTAGTATATATGGGAGGACTAAATTATTTTTGGTCTATATGTTGTTTATGTATTGGTTACCATTAATATATGTTTTGGTTACTAACATATAATTGTTTGGTTACTTCATTAATATATTTTTTGTTAATGTTGGATTATGATTTGGATACCATTTATACATATTTTTGTTTTAGTGACCTTTAATTTAAATTATGTTTTGGTTAATATTATACACATGCTGCTTTTGTTTACTACATAAAATGGTATGTACTTACATGTTGTTTATATTTTGGTTACCATTAGATTATATAATATAACTTTTTAGTTCTTTGCTTTATTATGGTATGGTTAATGTTGTATTATGATATGATAACTATTATCACTTGTGATTAATGTGGGATGTTTGTTATTTGTTATAGTATGTTTTGGCTCATTGTGTAATTGTTATATTATGTTTTGGTTAGTATGCTCTTATTTGTTGGTCACTACGTGAATTATTTTATGTTATAAATATTGTTTATATATGGTTACTAATGAGTGTGTAAATATGATTTTGTTTATTTGCAGTTATGAGATATTTACTATGAGGAATGCAACAGAAAATTCACTGAAAAAGTTATATATTGGTGTGACATGGAACTAGAGATTTCTCTCCAGACGAGATGCGCCTCCACAGTTGACTTTTTAACAACTTCAGAGAATTTTCACGAAGATTTGTACCAGATTTTGACTAGTTCGGTTGTCGTTGTACTGTCATTCTGAATTGTGTTTCATACTTTGGTTTTTGTTGGATATTCATAGCCATTTGTTATGGTTAGTGAGTATGTAATGTTTATTGGAACTTATGTAAATGAGATTACATATTTGATTATATTATCAGTGATTTGACATTGTTTGTTGGTTCATATTTGTTACTTCTAAGTTGTGTCAGATACATTGTTTGTGAAAGTAGTATGCACACAAGCCAATCATGTTTGATGATAAAGCATATACTTTGTAACAATCTTATTCATTTATTAATAAAAAGTATTAATTTATTAAAGGCTTTTAATTATCTACATGATGCTGTTTTATAATATGTGATAAACCCATAGTTTTAAGCAATGCTTTTAGAATAATGATGATGATCATTCTAATGAGATCTAAATTCTTAGAAAGCTTAAAACTAAAATAGTTTCCAATCATTGGATTACTAAATTGGGGATTAGTGAATCCGGATAGATTGGTACATACGTTGCTCGCTTCATTGGATGAGGATGATTGATCTCATGATCATTTGTGTGGAGACACTAAAGCAAGTATGTAGGTGCTTATTAGAGAATAAGTTCATCGAGCGTGGCTCGCTAAGGAATACCTAATGGAGTTTTACTTGCTGTCGATAGGAATTCTGTAGTGATAGTAAGTCTGTGATCCTTGGACTTGAGATCATCATAGTATCTTGTGTATGATGAGTTATACTTTGACTTATTCCTTAAGACCCTTAGGGTATATCAAAAGGTATGCTTGGGTATAATAAATTGTACATGGAGATAATGTATGATCGATAAAGAATCTACCACTTCTAACAAAAGAAGAGAAATGTCTATGTGATTTGATAAATGACAACCCAAGAGTCCTTGGCAAGGCGAGAATGAAATTAGAAAGGAGTTTCTAATTTGCATTATTTGGAGTTGTGCATTTAAGGATCGAAATACATATAATTAAATAAAATAAGACTTGACAAGAATTCCATGTCTTATATTTAATTGGGACATTGTATGGTGGAAGGATTGAATTGCACGGTAACTATTTACTCAAAGGTTCTTTAATGATTAATGTTGAAATCTATATTATCGGAAAGTCGTTGATGCTTTTAGGAGGCTTATCCCTATTGTAGAATAAATATTATTTATTTAAATAAATTAATTGTTTAATTTATTTATTTAAATAAGATTAGAATTATTCTAATTGATTTATTCACAAATAGGTTTAATATGGAGAACCTAAAGGTCACACCATAAAAGGAAGAATAATTATTTAAGAAGTTAATGGCATAATCGTAATAATATGTTAAGTATATTTAATTTAATCTATGGTGATAGAATAAATTAAATAGCTTAATATTTATTATTTAATATTTTAGAAATATTAAATATAAATTAATAAGAGGAGTCTTATTAATATTATTACAATTATTATTATTTTAATTTCTAAAAGAGTTTAGGAATTAATTTAATATAAGTACTCTCATTTATTCCTAATTGGATTAGGAAGGAAAATTAGTTAAAAGAGTTTAATTAATTATCCCTAATTAGATTAGGGAGCTTAATTAATTAAAAGAATTTAATTAATTAACTAAATCCCAATTCCTTAATTGTTAAGGTGGGTTGCCCACATCTATAAATAAGAGGAGTCTTATTATGGGTGTTGGTGGTTGTTGACTTTTACAACTACGTAATAATTCCAATTTTTGGAAGTACACCGCTTTCTACATAGAGATAGAAAACTAGGGTTGAGCAATACCCTTCTTCTTGAATCTTTATTTTTCCTTGGTGGATCACCTCAGAGGCCAAACATATGGGTGGCTAACGTTGATCAAAGGAAGGAACAAAACCCGGTGGATTCAAGTTGAGCGTGAAAGGATTTGGAGGTGAACTTCACACGAGGAAGCTTTCGATCTTCAAGGGTATGATTTTATTCTTTATCTTTTCGTTTAATTAATAATTATGCATAAAGGGTGATCCGGGTATATGGTTTGTAAAATTTTTAAACTCCGATTTTACACGTTTTCGCACTTTTTATGCAATTTGATTCGTTCTTGAATATTACAAACCTAATGTTTGGCATCGAGCCAAACCTTCATGCAAATTATTAATTATTTTAATTTAATATGTATATTGATATGTGTTTAGAACAATTTATTTGGGCTCAATTTTGTTGTATAAAATTTATAAAAAAAAATAAAATAAAAATAAATTCCCGCGTGACAGTATAATGTCCAGGATATAAAGCTTGGTCATGCCGTTTTTTTTGCTTCCTTCATTCCCATGGATTCACGTGAGTGGGTTTATTTTTTTTTTTAAAAGTTGACCATAGCAGGTGAATGAAAACAAGGCCAATTTTTTTTTAAAAAAAAAAGGAACCTGCCACGTGCTTTAAAAAATAAAAAATAAAAGGAAGCCTACAAAGTTTTGAAACAAAAACAATTCACCTGCTTGTCAAAGGAGTTTTTTTTTTAAAAAACATCACGTGAGTCTTCAAAATCAGGAGTCCTTCACGTTATTAGCAAGATGTTTCACGGTTTTTATATAATATATATATTGGTTATTATATTATATATATATAATAGTTATATATATATATATATTATTCTTAATTATTTTATAATTAAAATAAAATGTTTATTTTAATTTTAAAATAAAAAATTTATTTTAATATTAAAATAAAAGAGTTTATTTTAATTTTAAAATTAAATTTCATGCTAACTAATTAGAGTTGGAATTGGATTCCATAATAACTAATTAGAGTTGAAATTGGATTCTATTTTTCCTTAAATAAAGGAGTTTATTTAGATATGAAATAAGATTTCATATTATTCAAAATAAAAGAGTTTATTTGTGAATAGAAAAAAGAATCGATCTTTCCTTAAATAAAGGAGTTTATTTAGATATGAAATAAGATTTCATATTATTTAAAATAAAGGAGTTTATTTGTGAATAAAAAAAAATTCGTGTTTCCTTTAATAAATTTTTTTTTACATGGAATTGGATTCCATAATTAAAATAAAGGAGTTTATTTTGATTAAAGATTTTGATTAAAATAAAATAATTTATTTTATTCAAAATTGGATAAATTAAAATAAAGGAGTTTATTTTGATTCAAAATTAGATTTTATACTAACTAAATTTGCCCATTAAATGATATCAATATATATATTAAATATTTATTATTCATAAGATGAATGTTATTTATTGATGCATATGATGATGTGTATGATAATAAATGGGATTGATTATGGACTATTGACCAATGCGATTGGATTTATTTTAGTTGGATGCATGAATGTATGGGTTTTATTAAATGGGGTCTACAAGACTTTCGCTTCTCTAATTTTTCTTAATGTAAATTCTATCTCCCTCCTATGTACTTCTCCTTGACTGCTGATCAAGTTTTCTATTTATTTTAAAAAGTTTTGTAATAGGAATAGTTAGAATTAATTTTGAAAAATTGGAGATCAAGGAGCAAGGAGCCTTGAAGACCCGTTTGTAATGGAGTCCGGGTTTAAATGTAATAGTTATATTTAAATGTTATTTCTTGCACCCCTAGGGTTTGACCTTTTGGTTCACTTGGTGGCTCTAGTGAACCAAACTAGAATAAAGTCCATAATCAATTCGAGTAGAATATAGTATTCTATATGTGCATGCTTATACTATATATATTATATATTATGCAAACATGCTTCGCATGTTCATTAATATGACGCGTATTTTATATATATATGTGCATGCGCGCTAAACAAGATGAGACAAATTAATAACAAACTCCTCAATTTTTATATTAAGTCCTAAGCGTTCAAAGATATTTGGAATATCGAACGTCGCCTTCTAGCATGATAAAATTAATAGAGTATTAAATATTTAATATGAGTTTGTTGTGTCACCATAAGGCAAGTATTAAGTATTTAAGATGTTAATTTATCACATTTGATGCTTATAAAGAAAATTGAACAATATTGTTTTGTTGTGTCACCACAAGGATGATATTTTTTTTTTTGAATATATGAAGTGCTAGTCGGACTTAACTTGGATAATTTTGATTTGGATGTGCCACCACTTGATCAAAATAATCTAAGAGGCAAAAGAAAGGAGTTGCATAGTTGATGTAATTGACAAAAAAGTTGTCTACCTATTTATTTATATATAGTTTGTTGTGCCACCACAAGGCTATATACATTTGAAATGGGATCCTTATTCTCACTAGCAAATCTTTAATTAGATTTTTTGCCGAACTATATAAGTGAGGTAATATAGTTTGAAGAAAATAGTGGGAGATACCAATTTAAAACAAGACCTAATTTATTTTGTTAATTAATAAAAGAATGTATGTTAAAATGTTGTTAATTAAAAATTCATTTCTGAAATTTTACAATGTCTAAAATTACTATCTTTGTGAAGCATATTAGATGCTAAATTAACTGCAGACCAAATTAAAGCGGATTGGTTAAGGAATTTGAGAATAGTTCTCACAATTTGAAAAGCTATCTTATGTCCTTAATACACCTATCCTACGCAATGGTTGCAGAATAATGCCTCGAGGAAGAGATTGTTACTTTTAGAAAGTGGCAAGATGATGCACATGATTAGCTCAATGCATCATGCTCGCATCTATGAAGTATTGAGCTTCAGCGTCAAGATGAAACTATGGATGCTCTACTTATATTCCCGCACATCAAGTAGTTGATGGTGAGGAAAGTAGGACCGATAGATATCGAGATATCTAAGGAGCTCTTCCGATCTAGAATGGCCAATGGCACTATAAAGATGAGACAAAAAAATTCTTAACATAATCAATTTGATTGATCAATTAGACAACAGGTTTTGTCATGGATGGAGAGTTGAGCCAAGATTTGATCTTGCACTCACTCCGGACTCCTTTCATAATTGTTGTGAATTTTTCATATGAACAAGCTAGATATCACCTCATTCGCCGATTTGCTTAACATGTTGAAAAATGTTGAGAGTCACTTTCCAACCAAGAAAGACCAAGTCTTACTTGGTAGGGCCAAAAGGATCTTCCGAAAAAGAAGAAAGATTCAAAGAAGGTAAATAGAAAGGCAAAACAAAGGATAATAAGAACAAAAGCGTCACGGATAGTAAAGGAGTTTGCTTCCACTGCAATAAGCCTGGACACTGGAAAGAAACTGCGAGAAGCATCTTGCAGAGGCTAACCAAAGAAGCTTAGTGAAGTCTCGGTTATAATACAGTTTTTGTTCATGATTGAAATAAATTTTTCATTAAGTCGAGGTTCTACTTGGGTATTTGATCACCGACTTTGGTTATCATAAATATAGATTTATAAAGCGACCAAACAGTAGAAAGCTAAACAAATATAAGTAATCCTATGTGTGGGAAATGAAGTAAAGGTTGCAACATTAGCCATAGAAACTTATAGTTTTAGACTGCCTACGGGCAAATCTATTAAGTCAATAAGTTGTTATTGTATTCTAGTTCTCGTTGAAAACATTATTTCCATTTTATTGTTGGACAATGAAATCTTTGGTATTATATTTAAGAACAATTGTTGTTCTATTTATAATAATAATGTTTTGTATAGAACTGAAATATTACATAATAGATTTTGTATACTTGACATACGTGAAAAATTATTTTGTAAATTGAACAAACTAGTATAAGAAAAGGAGATGATCATTCAAAGAGTTGAATGTATGTATTTGTTGAAATACAAGTGTGAATTATTTGAAAGGTTCAAAGAATTTCAGAAGTGAAACAAATTGACAAAGTATTAAGATTCTTTGATTAGATCAAGGAATAAATACTTGTGCAATAAGTTTCTAGACCATCTCAAATGGTTTTCTCATAATGGACACATCTTGATACGTAATAATTGATTGATGTATCTGAATGGAAAAAATCGTACCTTGTTGGACATGGTGCAGTCCATAATGATTTTACCGACATTCTAGTATCCTTCTAGGATCATGTCCTAGAAATGGCTGCATATCTATGAAAATGGTAACCTCAAAATTCGGCCCCAAGACTCCATAAAAGTTATGGACAGGGAGGATTCCTAATCTTAAGTATGTTAAGATAAGGGGTTGTCCAACTTATGTGAAACGGTTTCAAAGGATAAACTTGGGACAAGATTTGACAAGTATCAATTTGTGGGACATCCTAAAGTAAGTTTAGGGTATATGTTCTATAATCCTACTTAGCGAAAGGTGTTTGTTGTGAAACACGCTTCCTTCTAAGATAAAAGTGTTTATCATTAGAAGGGGCTAGTGGGAGGATAATAGATCTTGAAGAGTTCAAGAACCACAAAACACTATAAATCAAATAAGAGGAACCTGTAGATAGACCTATTATACCACAACTGAATCGTAATTCTGGAATAGTACCGAAGATACCTGGGAGGTATGGATTCATCATAGATGATGATGATGATGAGGTACACATCATAGAAGATGATGATCCAGTTACATACGATGAGGTAAGTGTTGTAGACACTCAGAGAAATGGATTGAAGCAAGTTTCTCAAATATGGAACATTCGTTTTGATGAGGCAATCAAAAGAGTTTGATTTTATCAAAAATAAGAATGAACATAGTGTGTACAAAAGGGTCAGTGGGAGCATCGTGAAATTTCTAGTATTATATGTTGATATACTACGAATGAGGAATTACATACCAATGCTACAATATGTAAAGATAAAGTTGTCTAAACAATCCTCCATGAATGATTTGGGAAGAGTATCATTATTGGGGATGCAAATCTATATAGATAGATTTAAAAGGATGTTCGACTTAACCCAAGGAACGTATATTCATTTGATGCTAAAGTTGTTTAGCATGGAAAACTCCAAGAGATGTCTCATGTCGATGAGCTATGGAGTGTATCTCTCTTAATAGTCCCCATGCAGACTCACGAAAAGAGAGGTCGCATGGTGACAATCATATACGTAATGAAATATACGAGACACGATGTTGATCGGTTATATTATTACGGAGAAGTTCACTATGAGTCGTTGAAAATATCTTAAAGTGCTTAACTTAAGCACTAAGGATGTGATCATATATTCATGGTGGGTCTAAATTAAAACTAGAGGGCTTAGCAGACTCAAGTTTTTAGGCAGACAAGATGATGAGAAAATCCACTTTAAGGTAAAGGATTACCTTGAATAGTGGTGCAGTGAATTGGAAATATTCCAAACAAAGAAAGAGTTCTTTGGTTTAGTGATAAAGACAAAGTATATAGCTATAAATGAAGTTTATGCAAGTTGATTGTTTGGATTAAAAGTTCATTCTGTAACTAGGAATAGTTCCTAAGTCTCATCTTGGATCTAAACATGTGTTGTGGCACTTTCATTTGATTATTAGAATTATTGAAAGATGGAAAATCATTATAGAGATAGTGGACTCTCATGAACAACATTACATATCCATTAACTAAAGCTTATCAACAATGTTAAAGATAATCGTCACTTGTAGAAGAAGAGTATAAGATACCATGACGATTGGCTTTAGTGCAAGTGGGAGATTGAAAGTAGTATGCACACAAGCCAATCATGTTTGATGATAAAGCATATACTTTGTAACAATCTTATTCATTTATTAATAAAAGTATTAATTTATTAAAGGCTTTTAATTATCTACATGATCTTTGTTTTATAATATGTGATAAACCCATAGTTTTAAGCAATGCTTTTAGAATAATGATGATGATCATTCTAATGAGATCTAAATTCTTAGAAAGCTTAAAACTAAAATAGTTCCCAATCATTGGATTACTAAATTGGGGATTAGTGAATCCAGGATAGATTGGTACATACGTTCTTTCTTTCATTGGATGAGGATGATTGATCTCATGATCATTTGTGTGGAGACACTAAAGCAAGTATGTAGGTGCTTATTAGAGAATAAGTTCCTTTGAGCGTGGCTCGCTAAGGAATACCTAATGGAGTTTTACTTTTGTCAATAGGAATTCTGTGTAGTGATAGTAGTACAAGTGATCCTTGGACTTGAGATCATCATAGTATCTTGTGTATGATGAGTTATACTTTAACTTATTCCTTAAGACCCTTAGGGTATATCAAAGGGTATGTTTGGGTATAATAAATTGTACATGGAGATAATGTATGATCGATAAAGAATCTACCACTTCTAATAAAAGAAGAGAAATGTCTATGTGATTTGATAAATGACAACCCAGTAGTCCTTAGCTATAGAATGAAATTAGAAAGGAGTTTCTAATTTGCATTATTTGGAGTTGTGCATTTAAGGATCGAAAATACATATAATTAAATAAAATAAGACTTGACGGTAATTCCATGTCTTATATTTAATTGGGACATTGTATGGTGGAAGGATTGAATTATGCGGTAACTATTTACTCAAAGGTTCTTTAATGATTAATGTTGAAATCTATATTATCCGGAAAGTCGTTGATCATTTAGGAGGCTTATCCTAATGTAGAATAAATATTATTTATTTAAATAAATTAATTGTTTAATTTATTTATTTAAATAAGATTAGAATTATTCTAACTTGATTTATTCAATAGGTTTAATATGGAGAACCTAAAAGGTCACACCATAAAAGGAAGAATAATTATTTAAGAAGTTAATGGCATAATCGTAATAATATGTTAAGTATATTTAATTTAATCTATGGTGATAGAATAAATTAAATAGCTTAATATTTATTATTTAATATTTTAGAAATATTAAATATAAATTAATAAGAGGAGTCTTATTAATATTATTACAATTATTATTATTTTAATTTCTAAAAGAGTTTAGGAATTAATTTAATATAAGTACTCTCATTTATTCCTAATTGGATTAGGAAGGAAAATTAGTTAAAAGAGTTTAATTAATTATCCCTAATTAGATTAGGGAGCTTAATTAATTAAAAGAATTTAATTAATTAACTAAATCCCAATTCCTTAATTGTTAAGGTGGGTTGCCCACATCTATAAATAAGAGGAGTCTTATTATGGGTGTTGGTGGTTGTTGACTTTTACAACTACGTAATAATTCCAATTTTTTGGAGAGTACGCCCTTTTCTATAGAGATAAAAAACTAGGGTTGAGCCAATACCCTTCTTCTTGAATCTTTATTTTTCCTTGGTGGATCACCTCTAGAGGCCAAACATATGGGTGGCTAACGTTGATCAAAGGAAGGAACAAAACCCCGGTGGATTCAAGTTGAACGTGAAAGGATTTGGAGGTGAACTTGTACCTGAGGAAGCTTGATCTTCAAGGGTATGATTTTATTCTTTATCTTTTCGTTTAATTAATAATTATGCATAAAGGGTGATCCGGGTATATGGTTTGTAAAATTTTTAAACTCTGATTTTACACGTTTTCGCACTTTTTATGCAATTTGACTGCGTTCTTGAATATTACGAACCTAATAGTTTGAAAGGTGCAGTTGGTAACCAAACATACATAGAAGGGTAACCATTTTATTTTTTGGTAGTAAACGGATAGTTCAAGCTTGTATCGGGACATATATCAAGTGTTAAATGTATATGTGAGAGTATATCATGGGTTACTAAAGCTGGGTTGGATATCTGAGTTATTTTTGTTTTGGTTACCATTAAAACATGTTCTGGTTACTTTTATATAACTATTTGGTTACTTTGTTATTATGTTTTGATTACTGTTACCTTATGGTTTGACTACTATTATTGTGCCCTCAATGTGGAATTTTGGTTACTTTTATTTTTTATTCTGATTAATATGTAATTATTTAGTATACATGGATTGCCTAAATTGGGTTTCATTACATGAGGTTTCTATTTTGGTTACCATTAAAACCATTCTAATTCTTATCATATAATTATGTAGTTCTTGTTTTATTATGTTACATTACTGATTCATGTTATTAGTAACGAGATAATTCAAGCTTGTCGGGACAAACATCAATTGTTAAATGTACATATGGGAGTGTCCTATTTATCTACAAGCTTGTTAGTAACTTGACAATTATAAACTTGTATCAAGACTATTATAAAGTGTTAAATGTATATGTTTTATTTATACCCTGTCATCATGATAGAATAAGAAACTCCAATTAAGATTTCTCATTTATATATATGATGGTTACTTATAGATCTCATATTAAAATAAAAATAGTTTGAGAGGTGCAATTGGTAACCAAACCTGTATATAAGGGTAACCATTTTAGTTTTTGTTAGTAACCAAATAATTAAAAACTTATATCAGAACAATTATTAAGTGCTTAATGTACATGTGAGGGTTCCCATTTATCTAGCTGATGGATACTTTGAAATTACGTAGTTATAAAAGTTATTTGAAAATGGTGCGTGCCGGGTTGGTAACTAAATATGAATATAAAGGTAACTATTTTATTTTAGATGGGTAACCAAATTTACATAAAATGTTTGAGCGATTACTAATTGTTCAATGTATATGTCTACTTTATATTGATAACTCATGATGGAATAAAAAATTAAAATATTAATCAACATCAATTTTAGTTACTGTACACCATCAAAAATGTTACCAACCATGTGGTTAATGGTTACTAACAGTAAAAAATTATATATTTCTGTAAATAATTAAATTTGTTGTATTGTTTACTGTCAGTCTCCATTGTATAACAACTGAATAAACATTGTAAAGTAACCAAATCAATATTAGACAGTAACCAAATTACATAATCTTAGTAACCAGAATATAAACCACATTTTTACATGCAATTTTGAAGGTCTAAATGATGAAATTTGACCAAAAAGCCCTGCAGTTGACCAAAGACCAGTTTCCAATGAAATTAGGCTCCGAAAAACGCCAAAATCTGACACTTCAAACTTGACAAAAACTGCCAAATTGTTACTGCAACCAAATAAACATTATTTTATAACCAATTAAATAGTATACAACAACCAATATATATAATCAGATTAACAGTTGTATGAAGGTAATCAATGTCGTCAATAAGTAACCACCAATATAAAAGAAACAATTATAAAACTCAATAACATTATAGAGTAACCAAATAAACACCTTACAGTATCTAAATACATATTATATAGTAACCAAGATATATGTAATTAGTAGCCAAGATTATAAAAAATATTTTTACATTCATTTTACAACCAAAACAATCAGTAATGACTTTGTTACAAATTAAAGACTAACAGGTGTATGAAGGTAACCAATGTAGTTAATCAGTAACCATCAATATAAAAAAAATCAGTATAAAACACAGTAATATTATGTAAGTAACCATGATAATATTACACATTAAACAAGTCAACATTATATACTTAACCAAATCCAAATTAGAAAGAACTCAAACATATATTTACTTAGTATCCATAACATAAAACATATATTTTTCATGCATTTTACTGGCAAAAACAAACAATATAAAAAACATCAATATGTACTTAAAGATCCAATCGTCATTGCGGGAAGGTAACCAATGTATTTAATAAGTAACCATCAATATAAAATATCGGGGAAAATATACATTTAAAGTATACAAAGAACCAAATAAATATTATACAATAACCAAATCAATATTAAGCGATAAGAATCAATTTCTATGTTCTTAGTAACCAGAATATAAAACATATTTTTACATTCATTTTACAATCAAAACAATCATTATACTAACTATGTGACCAATCAAAGAGCGAAAAACTTAAGAAAGGTAACCACTATACGAGTATATAGTAACCACGGGGTAACCAAATAAACATTAATTTAAAGTATACAGCAACCAAATAAACATTATACAGTAACCAATTTCTATGTTCTTAGTAACCAGAATATAAAACATATTTTTACATTCATTTTGCAATCAAAATAACAAGATAATATACTCTTTATGTGACCAATCAAAGAGCGAAAAACTTAAGAAAAGGTAACCAATATACGAGTATATATAGTAACTGGCAGGGTAACCAAATAAACATTTAAAGTATACAACAACCAAATAAACATTATCAAGAATCAAATCAATAATAAATAAAGAACTAATTTATATGTACTTAGTAACTGAGAATATAAAATATATTTTTACATGCATTTTGAAATCAAAAGCAACAAGATATCTTGAAGAGAATTTGTAGAAAAAGAAGTTTGGACGTCTTTCCGAAGAAAATTTGTAGAAAAAGAAGTTGGGTATCGAGTCATCTTCTGTAATCATTCACGTTGATATATATATATATATATATATATATATATATATATATATATATATATAATCCAAGAAGTTGTATACTTCAATTCTGATTATTGCATGTATTATTTCGATCTTACATTGATCTTGAAGTTCTTTGTTGATCTTGAAGTTGTTGTTGATCTTCTCCTCTATTATCATATCTCAGAGTTGCATCTCGTCTTCTCCGATTTCGTTCTTCTGCTTTTTACGATCTCAAAGTTGCCTTTTTTCTTCATTAAGCGTGATTTTAGGGGCCGAATCGGGTTGGAAATTTGAAAGTCAGAATCGGCGTGTAGGGAGTTAATAACGCGTAATTTTAGCAAGGTAATATTGTATTGCGTTATTGTTGTAATTATTTTGTGAATATTTTATTTTTGTAATTACTTTTTAATTATTGTATATTAGTGTTAAGAACCCAACAAATAATCCCTAAATTTCACAAGCAGAAACAATTAAATTCTAAAACAGAAATATCTGGAAATGAACAAGCCACGAAATTAAGAGCCCACCAGACGACAATGCATATAATCACACGTACCTTCCTTTCCAATAATTGGGTATAGTATAGGCCACCATTTCCAAATAAATGACAAAAGATAATTATAAAATACTACTACTAATAATGTGTAGAATTATAATTGGCGAATATTTTATCATAGATAAGTAAGTCTCGTGCTTATAACCAATAACTCTCTTGTATACTCTTTTTGTACATAATCTTTTATCACAAATACATTATTGTCTTAAATACCAACAATTTATTTCATCATTAAATATATTATCTACTCCTATATTACATATATATTAGTATTAAGGAAGACTAGTGAAAAATAACCGTTTCGTATCACAATTACATATCTACACCTTTTTTTTATCTCTAAAATTTCTCTCATATTATCTCTCCCATATTCTATAAAGTGTATATTTTTAGTTTCACACAGTGTGTTGTCATAAATATTATTAACATTAATTGATTAGTGTTGACCGCTGACATGATAATTATATAGTGATTATAAATTAATTTGAAACATTTTTATAAAAGTAAAAAAAACTAATTTTGAATTATTAATATTTACAAATAAATTACTGTGAAACAGAAAAAGTTTGGATAAGCGTGTTCGTTGAGCAATGAAGTTATTTCAAATGTTTATTTTTATTTTTAATAGATGCATGGAATTAATATTCATTAATTCTTATACTATATGCTTATGAGTGCTTTGCATTACAAATATACAAACTATTAAAGTGTATATATATATATAGTCATACACAATTGTGTATATTTTAATTATGCATAATCGTGATCTTTCAAAATAGGTATCATCATCCATTTCGAAATGCATAAAATACGTAGATGCAGAAATAAATACAACTTCAAGAATACAATTGTCATGCAAAATATTTAATAACATATCTTGTGAGTTTGAATACAAATATAGTCTAATAGAAGTATACAAACTCAAAAGAGAAATTTCTCATTACAATTATTGATACACTATTTTATAAAATAGTGAGGACTATTAATACATCTATCCCGAACCATCACTCCATACCCCTTTGAGTTCCTAACATGTTCTCACCTCTTGGGAAGAAAAATAGAACAAAAAGGAAAAGGTGAAATTTCAATTAGCCAAGTAAAAGAATATTATGACTAAGATAATATATAACAAAATTATCATTAGTCTTCAACAGGGAAAAATCTGATAACATATAATAGACAACAAGTTTTAGATCAACAACTGCAGCGGAAACAACAATCTATTAGAAAAGTCACGTAGAGAAAGAATTCTACTATCTTCTAAGATTTAAAATTTTATCATCAATAATTTATTCCCGTAACATCAATCAATATACATCTTGAATCAAATATTCATCTTTGCACTACAGGCCAAATATATTCATTTGTATCACCAGTTGGTCATGTTCATCTCAACACCTGTTCATCTTTGCACTACGGGCCAAATATATTCATCAGTTAATCATTTATCTTTGCACTACGGGCCAAAAATATTTAGTAATATCATCATTTAGGACGGAGGATGATGAAAAATATTTTAAAGAACGAATTCAAATGGAGACGAAGGACAAATATTAGGATTCATATTTCAATTTATCCAAGTTCAATAATACCCCATAACAAACTCTAATGGAGTAAAATTTAAGAATGAAGATCAAAACATGGATTAAATTTCAAGAATAAAGGGTCACAACAGATAACTTGAAAGAAGAAAAAATATTTTTTTCTTTTTGTGAAGCGATACCCATGAAGCGAGAACTATGAGCGATGCTTCGTGAACATTAAGCGTGAACATTACTCAAATGAAGCGATACCCGATCATGAAAAATTTCAAATTTGATAAAAAGTTCAGACCAATATTCCTATGAATTGATATTAGATGAAACAAAATTTTTAATCATTTCAGGAATTATATAAGCAATACTTACCATAATAAGTTCAAATTTAGGAATATGAAATGAAATAATATCCCTTCCATACTATGGAGTATAAAAAAAAATAATATTTCTTACGAGTATTGAAATAAAATAATATCATTTACCTTAGTAGAAACTATATTTGACTGGAATATCGAATATTATTCTGAGAAAATCTTGCAGAAAACTACGCTCAAAGTATTCTTATACTTAAGAAAATACTCACAATATTATAGAATAAAGATTTCTGATTATGAGATGGTGTGATTTTAGGATGGAGGTTTGTTGTTGATCGATTTCACAATCAATGAATACGTGCAAGTATACACGGTCAACAAGTAATAAAGTGAAAGTAGAGTATCGTTCCCACGATGAATTATTTAATAAAAATTACCAAGTACTAACTCTTAACCAAATCAATTTTATCTAAACAATTGCAAAGTGTGATTTTTCTAATTAAGAAAACTAAATTAACTAATTAAACCGAATTGCTTTATAAATAAATTCAAATAAATAAAGATTAAGACTTCAATATCCCTAATTATGAACTATAAATCAATTATCCAATTATCCCAATTATTATGCCTACTGAATTGTTAACAAGAATTCTCAAATGCTAAAAGTCCTTTTCCAAGTGATCAATTACCTTCTATTTAACCCAGATTAATCTTGTTATATTCCTATACAAAACCATTGAATTAAACTCTTTCCAATCCCATTTCCTTATGTGTTACATGCGGCGAAGAGATATTTCCATTCAATTCACAAACATAATTATTCACTTTGCAAATAACTAAGTCACATGATATCATGTCCAGTTCTAACCCTAGAATTCCTCTTTCAATTCCTTCTAGAGTAACAAGGTAATTACTGATCAGATAATTAATCAATAAGCTCAAGACAAGATAAACAATTCACTTTGACACAAATAATTAGAATAAATTGAATAACTAATTTATAGACATAAAAGGTTCAATTGAAATCTTAATAAAAGAGTTAGTTCATAATTAATGAATTAAAACCAAGAATCCACAAACTGAATAGACATTAAAGCGATAAAAGTATGATAAGAGAAGAGAATAGAATCATTGTCGACCGAAAACGGTGCTCCCTCTTGCTCTTGCTCTTGATCTTCAATGTTCTCCAATTTGCTTCAATCTCTAATGGCTAATTAAGAACTAGGGTTTATATTCTAATCTAATGGAGTGTTATATCTAGTCTAATCTATGTAATCTCCCTTTATTTTATGCCTTACATCAAGTATTTACAGATTACAAGTCCAATTTTGAGGTTAGGAACAAACCCAATCCAATTTGGAGTCAAAAAGGTGTCAAAATTCGCCCAAAACGCGTCCAAGCCATAACCAACCTCTTCCCCAGCGCCCCAGCGCTGGGCTTGACGCTCAGACACTGCTCCCCAGCGCCTCGGCGCTGGGCATAGGCCTATTTTAGGCGCCCCGGCGCTGGCCCCAAGTTCTGACATTTTCTGCTCCGACGTCCTTTGGAAAAACGGCCATAACGTTTGATCCGGGAGGAGTTACGGGATCTGCCACCTATTAAATCGAAGATATCGACGAGATCTACAACTTTCATTCTTTGAGGATTGAGAAATTCTATGCGGATGAAGGCCGAAATTGAGCTGGAAGTAACTGCTATGCAAATGACCACCCAAAACCATGACGTTCGACTTCCGTTGGTACAACGATCATAACTCTTGCATCCGAACTCCGATTGGAATGATTCAAAATATTTCATAAAGCCAAGACGATGCTTTTCAATGTAAGCTAAGTTCCAAACCAAGAACATGAAGTAAACATGAAAGCCCAAATGATGTCTGGTTTGCTTTTCTTTGCGTTTTCTTTGCTTTTTCTTACCAATAGTCGCTCACACCGCTCCCAAACGTATAACCTACAAAATGAACACAAAATGCATGAAAAGTAACTAAGACACATAAATATAAGCAACTAATTCAAGTAAAAGATACCAGATAAGTGTATATAAAATCCACTTATCATTTGCCCTCCTTTTATAGTGTAATACGGAAGCATAAGACAAAGCATTCTGCCAAATTTTATTTTCTTCTTCTTCTGCCTAACTTTCCATTCTGCCTAACCTTTTTCATTTTTCAATGCTTAAGGTATAAATTTCAATAAGTGAGGCCCACCTTAGAACAAGGATTGCAGGAAAGAAATGGCCATCAATTAGAAAACAACTTAATTTCAGGAAGAAAATTAAACCACCTTTGAACAAGAAAAGGACAACCACTGTATTTCTTTTAAAAATAAGTTTACAGGCATTACTCCACCACCAACCAACTTAGAAAAACAACGGATGTGCTATACAATCTGCTCACTCCTTCTCTTTAATCACATGCATAAATATATATATATATATATATATATATATTATAATATTATTATTATAACTATAATAATATATTTGAATGAATATTTTATTGGAGAAAATAATTGCCAACTTTCAACAAATAATTCCTGAAAAATTCCTTCATTTATAACCACATAAAATAAATAAATCCATCATTTATATCCACATCAAATAAATATTTCCTTATCATATAAATCAATAATTAATTATTCACAAATAATATTACGAGAATCACAATTATGACAACGGGCCATTCCAGGAAAGAGGGCTTTCAATAAGGATTTCTCTTTCTTGGTGGCGCAATTAGGTGACCAAACTCTCCTTGTGTAACTTTCTAGACATTGCGATAATCTTTATCTAATAATATTATTCAAATAATATAAATTATTGATCGGATAATGGGAAATCTTGTGTAGTGACAATGAATAATAATATAAAATATTTATCAAAGAATTATTGAATCAATAAAATAAAATATTGAGCAGTAATTATCGTAACAATTATTAAGTAGTGTCTTCTTTACGTAAGAATCGATAATTCAAAAATCTTGCGCATCCACGTGTATTACATCGTATTTTAACCATAAGGGTATTCAACGAGTGTTAGCAGTAACAACTACGTCGTTATTTATAAAACTTAAACTTGGCGTTTTCTTCATTGAGACCATTATTACATTATGGGGCCTGATTAATCGATCGCTTGAGTAAATGCGAATATTCCCAAACAAAAAGAATATTCCACGACCAAACGAATATTCCCGATAATGATGATTATTTCCTGACAACAATGATTATTTTATAACCACTTGCTTATTTTGCAAAATTTGCACATTTCATCCATAACTAAAATATTATATCAATTTAACACCTTATTATTCATAATAATAATTAGAGGAAATTTGATTTTATTTATAATAAGTTGGGGTCTTACAACCTCCCCTCCTTATGAAATTTCGTTCTCGAAATTGACGTACGTACCTGGTGTTTCGAAAAGGTGAGGATACTTCGCTTTCATTTCCGATTTTAACTCCCATGTCATTTCCTCAATTGGATGGTTTCTCCACAAAACCTTAACTTGTGGTTTAACCTTGGTGCGTAGGACATGCTCTTTCTTATCCAAGATCTTAACAGGTAACTCTTCGTACGTTAAATCTTCGGCTAGATCATTTGGTTCTAACGCAATAATATGGTTCGGGTCTTTCATATATTTACGAAACATGGATATGTGAAAAACATTATGAACACGAGACATACTTGGAGGTAATCTTGAGTCATATAGCCACATTTCCTATTCGGTCAAGAATCTCAAATGGACCGATAAACAGTGGATTGAGCTTTCCTCTCTTCCCAAATCTTGTAACTCCCTTCCATGGAGCAATACGTATAGCGATACATGATCTCCGATATTAAATTTCATGTCATTTCGATGAAGATCAAAGATAACTCTTTTATCGATCCTGTCTTGGTTTGTATACATTGTCGAATCGTTTGGATCTTCTATGTAGTCATTCGTACCAACTCTGGTCCCAACAATGTTGCTTCTCGTCCCAACATCTTTGGAAGCGACACTTTCGTCCATACAACGCCTCGAATGGAGCCATGCCTATACTTTAAGCGATAAGCTGTTGTTGTAGGAGAAATCCACGGTGTGACAAGTACTTATCAACTTCCTTTGAAATCTAGGACACGAGTCTTAATAGATCTTCAAGAGTTTGAATAGTCCTCTCGATTGTCCGGTCGGTTTGAGGATGGTATCAATCAATAAAAATCCGTGCCCATAGCTTTTTTTGCAAGCTAACCCAAAATCTTAAAGTGAATCTTGGGTCACGATCCGAAACTATGGATACGGCATGCCATGCAATCTCACAATCTCATTCACGTACATCTGAGCAAAGGCGTTCAAGGAATAAGTCTCACGTATCGGTAAGAAATGAGCAGACTTGGTTAATCTATCAATAATAACCCAAATTGCATCTATGCCTTGAGAAACTTTGGGAAGACCCGAACGAAATCCATAGTAATGTGTTCCCCACTTCCATTTAGGAATCTCAAGTGGTTGAATGGACCTTTTGGCACTTGATGTTCCGCCTTTTACTCGTTGACAAGTTAAACACCTCGAGATAAACTCACGATCGATCTCTCTCTTCGTATTGTTCCACCAAAATGTGTGTCGAATATCATGATACATTTTGGTACTCCCAAGATGGATTGCAAATGGTGTGTTGTGTGCCTCTAAAATCATGATTCTATGTTTCAAGTCGAATTGTTAGGAACACAAAGTCCGGAGTTGAATCAAGTATTCCTTCTTCATCGATTCTGCTTACGGAATAGCACCTTCTTGACTTTCTTCTTCATACGATCGACTCAGTCCAAGTAGCTCGAAGCGACTTTAACTTTATCGATTAAAGTTGGTTCTACTCGTATATTCGCCATCATCATGTGGGTCCCTGGAGTCTTTAATTCTACCTCCATCCTTTGCAAGTCATAAAGAATAGGTCTTTGCATTGACAATATCGCTTTTCAGACTCGCGATATGATCTTCTACTCAACGCGCCACTACTACGTTCGCTTTTCGGGATGATATTGAATAGTGTGATCGTAATCTTTCAATAGTTCAAGCCAACGTCGTTCTTACGCCGCATGTTGAGTTCTTTTTGGGTGAAGAAATATTTGAGGCTTTTATGGTCCGTATAAATCTCCACTTTCTCCCCATACAAGTAGTGTCTCCAAATTTTCAACGCGAATCGATCGCCGCTTACTCGGATCATGGTAGGATAATTCCTCTCATATTCTTTGAGTTATCGTGAGGCATAGGCTATGACTTTCCCATGTTGCATGAGAACACATCCTAACCCTTTGCCTGAAGCATCGCTATAGAAAACAAATCCATCCGTACCAGATGGTATTGCCAGAACAGGTGCCGAAATGAGCCTCCTCTTGAGCTCTTGGAAACTCTTCTCGTATTCCTCGCTCCATACGAATTTTGTATCTTTCCGAGTCAGCTGAGTTAACGGAGTAGCGATTCGAGAAAATCCTTCCACGAATCTCCGATAATAACCATCTAAGCCTAGAAAGCTGCGTACTTCGGTCTCCGACTTCGGTTGCTCCCAACTTTGTATTGCTTCAATCTTCGCCGGGTCAACAAATACTCCATGTTTTGACACCACGTGCCCAAGGAATGCTACTTCCTCAAGCCAGAACGCGCATTTCTTCAGCTTGGCATAAAGTTTGTTTTCACGAAGCCTTTCAAGTATCAACTTCAAATGGTGCTCATGATCTTCATAACTTTTGGAATAGATGAGGATGTCATCAATAAAGACAACAACGAACTGATCCAAATATTCCTTGAATACTCGGTTTATCATATCCATGAAAACAGCAGGAGCATTAGTCAATCCAAAAGACATGACTAATAATTCATAATGCCTGCATCGAGTTCGAAGGCGTCTTTGGAATATCCTCGGTTTTAATCTTGGTGATGATATCCGAACGAAGATCGATCTTTGAAAATAATTGTGCTCCTCAGACGGTTCGGTCGAAACAGTCATCAATGTGAGGTAGGCGATGAGTAGGTTTTAAACCATGAATTGTGTTCAATCGGGTCTGCATTTTTGTGTTTGTTTTATGCATTTTTATATTCTTTGTTGATGGGTTTTTCGTTTAATGTAGAAAAGCAGGCGTCTTGCGTTTAGAAGCATTTAAGATTGTGTGATCGATTAATGAAGTTGCGATGGTGTAGTATGTCATCATGTAGTAAGGGGAGTAATCTTGAGTCTTATTTGGAATTGTGCTAGCTACGACAAAAATAAGGAACGAGATAACGATGTTTGAACAGCAACACTGGGAGTCATTGTATGAGGGTGGGAATGATATAAAGAATTACTTGAAAATGTCCACATCATGGGTTCTAGAAATGGTTGCAATTGAACACATTTTATAATGGATTGAATGGAAACATCGTAAGCGAGCATTGATGCGACAATGTGGAGCATTTATGGCAAAGAGTTATGAGGGCGTATGAGTTGATAGAGACTATGACAGCTAACAATTACCAGTGGCCCATGGCGAGAATGAATCAAGCAAAGGTCGCAGGAGTGTTAGAAGTTGATAGAATGACGACAATACAAGCACAATTTCAGACTCTCAAAGAAATTTGATTCTATGGGGGTATCAAGAACAACAACAACAATGAGAGATATAGCAAGTGGTAAGTATTTGTGAGTTGGCGCGGAGAACATTCTACGGACGATGTGCAATTAATCCGACCTCTTGTGCAATTTGTGGGTAGCTACTGATAGAATTCATGCAAAACACCTATCGAATACGTACAACCAAGGGAATAGAAACCATCCAAATCTATCGTGGAGTAATAACCAGCAAAAACAAGCTCCAAGGCCATCTTATCCCCCAGGATTTCAGACACATCAACAACCAACCCAATACCAAGAAAGGAAATCAGATTTGGAGGAGTTGGTGACAAAGTACATAACCAACAATGAAGCAGCCGTGAAAAATCAAGCAATGGCTATGAAAGCACAAGAAATAGCCATGAAATCACAAGAAACTGCAATCAAGAATTTAGAGAATCAAATAGACAAACAAATTACCTTTAGCATTGAATAATAGACCACAAGGAACACTACCCGGTGATACCGAAAAGAAACCCGAAAGGTAATTGTGGACGCCCCAAAATAGGTATACATCACCCATTCCGAGTTGTCAATACATGGCATGAAACAACTACAACTTTATTATTACAACAAGAAAGCGTGAGTTTGAATACAAATATTATCTTACAGACAATATCTATACTCAAATAAATCCTCATCACATTTATTGATACATTATTTTACAAAAATGGTGAGGACTACTAAACAACTCTCTCTAGAACCTTCATTCCATACCCGACTCGTACTCCATTTATATTCTCGCCTCCCGAGAAGAAAAATGGAACAAAAGGAAAAGGGTGAGCTCAACTAGCCCTCAGAAAGAATATTATGACTAAGATAATATACAACAAATTATCATTAGTCTTCAACAGAAAAATCTAATAGAATACAATAGACAACAAGTTTTTAAATCAATATTCGCAGCGGAAATAATAATTCATTAGAAGAGTTAAATAGAGAATGCAAACTACTATCTTCTATGTATGAATTTAAAAGTTCATAAATCTATCTTTTATCCCTGTAACATCACCAATATATATCGGAATCAAATATTCATCTTTGCATTCTACAGCCAAATATTATTCATCACCGTCATGTTTCATCTAAACACTGTTCATCTTTGCACTACGGCCAAAGATATTCTTCAGAAATCATTCATCTTTGCACTACTGTGCCAAAGATTTTCAATAATATCATCATTTAAGACCGAGGATGATGAAAATATTTTTAAAAGCGAATCCGGTGAAACAAAATGACAAGGATTAAGGATTAAGGATTCGTATTTTGTTTTATCCATGTCCAAAAATACCTCAAAAATAATCATAGTGGTGTAAAATTCAAGAATGATCAAAACATGGATACAATCAAAGCTAGTATCCACAATAGATATTTTAGATGAAAAGGAAAATTTTCATTTTTCGATGAATAATTGTCGTATTCGTGAATAATGTCAGATATACATGAATAAAGGCCAGAGATATCGTGAATAGTAACTCAGACACCAAAAGTTCCAAATTTGATAAAAACTTCAGGATCAATATTTCAAAGATAATGATATTGAAGAAATAATATCATTCTGAAAAAATAATATCCCTTACCTCGAAAGATCAAGATCTTTAAATTAAAAAACAGGATATAAAGCTATGACTTGAACTTGCACCAGATATAGCAATACTCAAAGTATACTCAAAATACTCACAAGAATACGCTTCGATAATATAGAGAGAGAAAACTTCAGATTTCGGTGTGATTTTCAATTCTAACCCAAGCACCCTATTTATAGGAAAACGCTTAGAACACCAAAAAGTGAAAAATTTATTAAAATATTAATTTATTAATTTTTATTCCTATGCCCACATTTAGAGATCTGAATTCAGCCACTTCTAACACATGCAAGACCCAAAATAATGACAAAAACGTTTTTGTCATTTTAAATATTTTATACTTCCAAAAATCAATTATTTCTAGACTTGAAACTTCAATAATTCACAATAAATAGCCCTTTTGTCAGAAAATTGAAACTCGCGTCTTTTTATAGGAAATTCAATTCTCTACAACTGCGTAAGAAAGTTTTTAAATTCCAAATGTAAATTGATGAAATCCACAAACCAAGCGATTTTTTACGTGCTATAATCAAATTTCGAATAATAAATGGGGTCCATCGAGCATGTTTAACATGTTTTAAACATTTAATGCAACAAAAATACTCTTCCTCCTCAGTATACTCATATATCCCACATTCGTTGTAAAAATATCACTATTATTATATTATTAAAATATAATAATATATTTAAATGAATTATTTTATCGTAAAAAGATAAAATTTCAATTTTCAACAATTGTCACATTAAAATTTTCTCCATTTATATCCACATAAAATCAATATTTTTCTCATCATATGAATCAATAATTAATTATTCACAAATAATATTACGAGAATCACAATATTGACAACCGAGCAGGTTCCAGGAAAGAGGGGCTTTTCAATAAGAATTTCTCCTTGGTGGTGCGCAATTAGGTGACCAAACCTCTCCTTAGATGTAACTTTCTAGACATTGCCAATAATGTTATCTAATAATATTATTCGATAATATGAATTATTGCTTCGATAATGAAAAAATCTTGTGTAATGACAATTATTCAAACAACAACAATATAAAATATCAACGCAAAGAATTATTAAATCAATAAAAATCGAGCAAAGAATTATCGTAACCATTATTGAGTAGTGCCTTTTACGTAAGAATCAATAATTGGTGCAATACCAGGTAATCTTCTTGTGTTTTAACCACGAAAGTATTTTAACAAGATAATCTGTGAATAACTACTACTGTTATTTTTAAATAACTTATATTTGTCGCTTTTTTCATTCAATCACTTTTCAGTTATGGGGCCCACACATGGTCGCTACTGTCGCATACGAATATTCCCAAGCATTTAATATTCCACGACCAAACGAATATTCGACAACAATGAATATTTTATAACCACTTGCTTATTTTGAAATATTTACAGATTTTACCCATAACTATCCACATTAATCAAATCAACCCTTACTATTTCAAAATAATAAATAGAAAATTAAATTTCATTAATAATAAGTTGGGGTCTTACAGTAATCACGAGCAATGTCAAGCTATTATGTTGAGGAGTGGAAGACATCTTGAGGGGCAAAGAAAAAAAACAATGGGTGTAAAGGAAGTTGAGACAGACACGGAAAATGCAGAGATTGAGACGGAACAGGAGGCGATAAACCAAATAAAAAACGAGCATCCCAAATGAAGCGAACCAATTAGCTATCCCCCCATCATTTTAAAGACAGACTTCAAAAAGGAAAAAGAGACAAATAATTCGCAAAATTTTTGGAAGTTTTTAAGAAACTTCAAATCAATATCCCGTTAGCAGAAGCCCTAGAGCAGATGCCTAGTTATGCCAAATTCATGAAAGGGATTCTATCGAGAAAGAAGAAGTTGGGAGACTATGAGACAGTAGCTTTAACAGAAGAGTGTAGTGCAATTGTTACAAATGAAAATTGCCACCAAAGTTGAAAGACCCAAGTAGCTTCACCATTCCATGCATAATTGGGAATACGGCGTTCAACAAATGTCTGTGTGACTTGGGAGAAAGTGTGAATCTTATACCGTTATCGGTCTACACAGAGTTGGGGTTGCCTGCACCCAAGCCTACAAATATTTCTTTGCAATTGGCAGATAGGTCAGTAACATATCCAAGAGGCATTGTGGAAGACATCCTAGTGAAGGTGGACAAATTCATATTCCTGCAGACTTCATCATCTTAGGTATGAGGAAGATAAAAACATCCCAATCATTCTAGGGAGGCCTTTCTTGCTGCTGGTAGGACGCTTATCGATGTACAAAAAAGGAACCGGACTATGAGGGTTCAAGACCAGAAATTAAATTCAATGTGTTTAAGGCCATGAAATTCTCGACGGATGGTGAAGAATGTTTTAGAATGGATCTTATTGACCACATAGTTGGCGAAGACATGAACAAGAGCTTGGAGAGCATCCATTGGTGACAACATTATTGGGAGGTGAAGGACTTGACGATCCGAAAATTGGAGAATATTTGCAAGTATTGGACTCTCTGCCATGAGTAAGCAGATTTAAAGCACCATTCAAAACATTGCACATGGAAGAGCGGACAACGACAAGAATGAAATCATCATTGGAGGAACCACCAATTCTTGAGTTGAAACCACTCCCTAAACACCCCATGTATGCGTATTTAGGCCAGTCAAATTATTTACTTGTTATTATTTCTGATGCACTAAACGAATTACAGGAAGAAAAGCTGCTGCGAGTACTTCGGGAACATAAATCGGCGATAGGATGGACAATAGCGGACATCAAAGGAATTAATCCATCCTTTTGTATGCACAAAATTTTGACGGAGGATGATGCTAAATCGGTCGTGGAACAACAGAGACGGCTCAATCCGATCATGAAAGAAGTAGTCAAGAAGGAAATTCTGAAGTAGTTAGACGCAGGTATCATCTACCCAATTTCAGATAGCAAGTGGGTTAGCCCAGTGCAATGTGTGCCGAAAAAGGGAGGTATGACTGTGGTTCAAAACAAAAACAATGAGCTAATTCCAACAAGAACAGTGACTGGATGGAGAGTTTGCATGGACTACAGAAAATTGAATAAAGCAACTCGCAAGGATCATTTCCCTTTGCCCTTCATCGATCAAATGCTAGACAGACTGGCGGCTCATGCATACTATTGTTTATTGGATGGATACTCAGGGTATAATCAAATTGTCATCGCTCCGGAGGATCAAGAAAAGACAACATTTACGTGTCCGTACGGTACATTCGCATTCAGGAGAATGTCATTCGGACTGTGTAATGCACCTACCACTTTCCAACGGTGCATGATGGCCATCTTCTCAGATATGGTGGAAAAGAATGTGGAAGTCTTCATGGACGATTTCACTGTCTATGGAGATAATTTTGACGCGTGCTTGGAAAATCTAGTAATGGTCTTACAGAGATGCACTGACACAAATCTGGTACTTAATTGGGAGAAATTCCACTTTATGGTGGAAGAAGGCGTAATTTTGGGACACAAAGTCTCGATGCAAGGATTGGAGGTCGATAAAGCCAAGCTGGAAACAATTGAGAAATTGCCTCCACCAAGTTCAATCAAGGGTATTAGAAGCTTTCAAGGACACGCAGGGTTCTATAGGAGGTTCATTTAGGATTTTTCAAAAATAGCAAAACCATTGTGTAGCCTCCTGGAGAAGGATTCAGTATTCATGTTCGTTGAGGAGTGTAAGTTGGCCTTCGAGTTATTGAAGAAAAAGCTAACTACAACCCTCGTTATCGTCGCTCCGGATTGGAGCATACCGTTTGAATTAATGTGTGATGCAAGTGATTATGCAATCGGGGCTGTGTTGGGCCAACGCCGATACAAGATATTCCATGCTATTTATTATGCAAATAAAACACTCACAGAGACTCAATTGAACTACACAACAACAGAAAAAGAATTACTTACAGTGGTGTACGCGTTTGATAAATTTCGGGCCTACTTGATCGGAACAAGGGTAATAGTTTATATGGATCATGCGGCCATTCGGTATTTGATAGCAAAGAAAGACACAAAACAACGTCTTATCCGATGGATCCTCCTCCTACAAGAATTTGACTTAGAGATCAAGGACAGAAAGGGGACAGAGAACCAAGTTGCTGATCATCTGTCAAGGCTGGAAAATTTTGACAAAGAGAAAGAGGATAAGTATGTCATCAACGAAACCTTCCCAGATGAGCAATTATTCGGGATTCAAACAGAATTACCATGGTATGCAGACATCGTCAATTATCTCGTCAGTAACATACTACCTCCTGATCTTACACGACGTGCCAGAAAAAGAAGTTTTACTACGATGTCAAATGGTATATGTGGGACTAGCAGTACTTGTTTAAGCGGTGTCTTGAAACAAGATGATCCAAGATGTGTGCCTTACAACAAGTGAGGAACATCTTTGCATTTAATGTCACTCATCCGCATATGGCGAGCATTATGGTAGTACAAGAAAAAGAAAGAAAGGCAAGGTGCTTCAATCGTGGTTTTATTGGCCAACCTGTTTAAAGACGCCACCAATTTGTCAAAACATGTGATCATTTGTCAAAGAGTGGGTAACATATCAAAAAGAAATGAGATGAATTATAAGTAATATTAGAGGTTGAAATCTTCGACGATGGGGCATTGACTTCATGGGACCATTCCCTCGCCTCTCAAAGAATCAATATATTTTACTTGCGGTGGACTACGCCTCAAAATGGGTGAAGCGCATGACTCTACCATCGAACGATGCCAAAGTGGTCCTAAGATTTTACGAGAAAAATATCTTTACAAGGTTTGGAACACCGAGGGCCATAATAAGTGATGAGGGAAGTCATTTTTGCAACAAAGCATTTACAGCCCTGTTGACAAAATATGGGGTCAACCATAAAATAGCGATGGCTTATCATCCCCAAACCAATGGACAAGCAGAGGTGTCAAACAGGGAGGTCAAGAAAATATTGGAGAAAGTAGTCAACCCAAATCGTAAGGATTAGTCGCTTCGATTAGATGATGCACTTTGGGCATACCGGACCGCATACAAGACTACAATTGGCATGTCACCTTACCAGTTGTTGTATGGAAAGACATGACATCTTTCGGTTGAGCTACAACACAAGGCGTACTGGGCTATTCAAAAACAGAACTTCGATTAAGCAGCAGTGGGGGAAAAGAGATTACTACAGCTAAATGAGCTTGACGAATTCAGATTACAAGCTTACGAGAATGCACAATTATATAAGGAAAAAGTGTAAAAATGGCACGATCAGAAAATCAATCACCGAACGTTCATGCCAGGGCAAGCTGTGCTGCTGTTCAATTCAAAACTAAGGTTGTTCCCCGGGAAACTTAAATCATGGTGGTCAGGACCATTCACCATAAAAACGGTTTTCCCACATGGTGTCGTGGAGCTGTATAGTAGAAACCCATTGGAAACCTTCAAGGTCAACGGTCAAAGATTGAAGCATTACTGGGGCGAGGATGCAAATGTGGACACCATCAACATTACCTCATGTATACACTTAATAAAACATGAGGACTGCTTGCCAATGACATTAAACCAAACGCTACTTGGGAGGCAACCCAAGCTCAAAACTCCATCTTTTATTTACTTTTAAATTTTTAGTTATGGCTTAGTCAGTAGAATGTATACTTGGAGAATAACAAAAATCTTTATAATTGCAGGAACCCCAAGCAAGTGCAGTCAGGCAATAACATTATAGAGCGCGAAGAATAAAAGACCCGACGATCATGCCAGATTGCCACGATCCCGCCAGACCTCACGATCAAGGCTTACCCAAACAGCTTTCTTAGATTAATCGATACCGACAATGATTAAAGAGAGCATCAGGCCAAAGACGTCGGAACCAATACCGACCACAAAAGAAGGTTAATCGAGCCAACATATTGCATACCAATACCGATCATTGGGCACGGTGCTACCGATCGGCTTATAGATCAAGAATTATTAGACCATCGAATAGTACTACAATGATCACATGTAATCTGCGCAAAGACCGATCACTGCATGGAAATTCAGTAACTAAAGAGGCATGATTGAATTGAATAACTCCACCTCTCCACCTCTCTATTTCATCAATACCACTTCTCCTAATTCTATTGCACTTCCTCTTCCCCATAACTCCACATTAATTTATCTTTACACTCCTTCTCCTTTCCAAATTCCAAAACCTCTAACCCTTTCAAGTCCCAACTCCCACCCACGTTAGTTTTCTATTGTTTATATATGAAGTTCCTTCATTCTAAACATCTTGACACTACAACACTCAAGAATCACAACCCAATCCTAAATCTAACACTAGCCTTGCACAAAGTGATACAAATTGGGACTTCTCTTCAAAGAGGTAAACCCAACTTATAAAAGGTGTGATAATTCTCGTCATCCCTCACAAAATTTCTTGTTGTGACATCCAATATTGAGTGGTAAAGTTGAGAATTGTGAAATCAAGAAGAAGGTGTAGAATTTTGAGTTATTTGGGTAGCAAAGCTTCATCAACAAAATAAGTTTGGGGGAATCACATACTCCGCCTACCACCCGTTTGAGAAAAATACAGAACCAGATTCTTGAGTCAACAAATTGGAACCAACATGTTGTCGCACAAAAGACAAAGGGCATCAAACTCTTCGACTCGCCCAACATATGACCATACAAAATTTGTGAGCGAGAGGGCCGCAGAGAGATTCCACACATCAATTGGCAAGAAAAATTTGGTGCTAGAAAGAGGATTGAAACCAAATGCGAATTCGGATGGTGATATGGCGTTGCAAATTGTAGAACGCAATTGGTTTCAACTAGTAGAGAGCCACTTCCAAATGCAATCAACATAGTTAAGGAGTTTTACGCTGAATGCAAATTGAACATGTCAATCATGTTGTCATGGTTCGGGAAAACCTAGAATGGTTTTCATCTTTGAAGCTATCAATGAATATTTTGGGTTGAAACGCCACAAGAAGACCCAGATGAAGATGGATTGCCCGAAGCTAGATGAGTTGATTACCCGATTATGTAAACCAGAACAAAATGGACGATTAAAGTCGAACGAACGAAAAGATAAGTTTTTTCTCACGCAAAGACCGAAGTCGATATGGAAAGGCATGGCATGCATTTATTTGTGCTAGATTAATGCCCACGAGCCATCTAACTGAGGTTACTAAAGCACGAGCCCGATTATTGTATGGAATCGTTCACCACAACTATCTTGTAAATAATTCAATTGCTTTCTATAATGTTGATGTGGGGGAATGTATTCAAGAATCCATTGACTGAGCACTACTGGGGAGTACCACAGACGGGCTATTGCACGGGTTTCTAATTACCGATTTATGCCAAAAGGTCAAAGTGCGATGGCAACCTAATGAACCAATTCAACAACCATTGTCCATAATTGACCACGAACTATTCAAAGGTATATAGCTTGGGATGGAGCACGATCCCCACCCGCGCGTGGTGAGGGTTACATCATGATCCAAGCAACCATCATCCTCGGCCTAGTGAAGAACCCATGCAAGAAGAACGATTTGTGAGGAACCCATTCGCGAGGAACAAGCACGGGTCCCAAGGAATCAATTCACGTGGTGGGTCGAGAGGCAAAATTTAATGCATTAAGACAACGCAAACGCATTCAACAACACGCCACGAGGCATTTGCTCGTTGTAATCCAAATGCTCAGCCACTCGTTATGCCTACTCCTCCTATCCTGCCAACATATCCTCCTTCGGACGATGACGCGCAGTAATGCGGTTTCAGGGAAGTCCTCAAATTTTCTATTTTTGAGCATATATGAAGTAATGAGGGCATTCCTTAATTTAAGTTTGGGGGATTTGTTTTATTTGTTTTATTTGCATTTGCATGATAGTTTATAGTTTTCATTTGCATAGTAATTTTAAATTAGTTTTTATAAAAAAATAAAAATAAATAAAAATAAAAAAATTTATTTGCACGAATCCAGTGGATAGTTGGGATATGTTGTTGTTTTTCAGGGCCAATGATGAGGTTGGAATTTGGTGAAATTGTGCGATACTTAGTAAGGGAACTTTGAAATAATTTTGTGTTATAAGTTGAATCTTTCTACTGTTTAAAACTATTATAAAAGGATTGCACGAACATACCAACTAGTAGATTGATTGCATTAAATTGATTCATAATAAAGCTCTAAAAGGCATCACTAGTTTAAATATAAGAACGATAAGAATAAGTAGTGATGACTAGTGTTAGACAAGAACTTAAGTTTGGGGGAATATGTGGGGTATATAAGCCTGTTTATCTATAAAATAAAAAAAAAAAATTAATAAAAAATTAAAATAAAATAAAATATCGTGGCTAGTTTTGTTTCGGGGCCTTTGTTACTTGAGCAAGTACGCCCGAAGGGGTATCTTAAAACCTAGCGCCCTAAGGTCTTATATGGTCTGGGAGTCGTTGGTCGAAAGCTCGCTAAGGGGTATCACTGTTAGCCTAATGGAATGAGACATTGCACAGTCATGGTTAAAAAAAAAAAAAAAAATGAATAAAACGGGAAATAAGAGCAAAATACCCCCGTGAATGTTAAGTGAGGTATAAATACCCCAAGTTGACCCTTTATGATGGTTTGTTTCAGCTTTGGTGGTGGATCGAGCTTATTGTTGGATTTCTTATATTTATTTTGTTTAAGCCCTTAAGAGAGGTGTTATGTGTTAAATTTGATAGTATGTCAATTTATGTTGTTGGTACACACACACACACACACTATCAGTAGTGATATCATTTGAGATTCAATGGTGGCTAGAAATTGTGGATTGGTTTCGTTATGAGATATTGCTAAATTTACATGATTTCTCCGAGGCCTTGTCGTTGATTTGGAATTACTAATTTGATATCGGATTCAACATTTTAAGATTATTTGCATCAGATTGCATGACATCAGGTTTTGCTTGAGGACAAACAACATTTAAGTTTGGGGATTTTGATGAGTAGGTTTTAAACCATGAATTGTGTTAAGTTGGTCTGCTTTTTGTGTTTGTTTTTATACATTTTTATGTTATCGTTGATGGGTTTTTCGTTTAATGTATGAAAAGCAGAGAGGCTCTCAAGGTTTGGAAGAATTTGAGATCAGGTGATCGATTAATGAAGTTCTTTGATGGTGTAGTATTGTCATATGGGAGTATGGGAAGCTAATGAGTCTTATTTGGAATCATGCTACTATCTATTATGCATGGTATACCGATGGCACATATTGACCGATTGGCTTACGTCTATTACGCCATCGCTCATTATGATGCCGATCTTATTTACTTGCAGAAGGCCACTATGGTATAACGATCACTACATTTGGGCAAGTGAATTTGGTTTTAAAGAGGAGTTAGATGGCGATAGTTGGAGAGAATTAGAATTATTTTAAGTTGTTTTGGATAAGAAGTGGAGGCAAGCTAGAGAGTATCTAGACAAGAGATGGTATACAAGTAAAAAGAAGAGGGAATCAAGGGATATACAAAACTTTGCAAAAGAACGACATGGAGATCAAGCTTGGAGGTCTAGAGAAGAAGGAATAACTTCACTTAAAATGCGAGGAATCAATTCGAGAGAAGGGTGGTGTTTTATTATTCTTCCTTAATTTTTATTATCCGTAATTGGGATGATGTCTCCTTTTATTTAATCAAGAGTTAATTTATTTATTATGAATTAATTATCTTTTTAGGCGATTGATGGATCTTTGAGTGGAACAATGGTTTATTAGCTTTAATTCTCAGTTTAATAAAATATTCAATGGTTTATTCATATTGATTTGAGCTTGAATTTTTGAATTGCCTGATCAACGATTCTTTGTGGATTTGAATAGATTCGAGAGAAGATGTTTAAATCTAGACTTAATTGATATAGCATGTGTTCATGAATTTTGTGAATAGCAGAATTGTGATGAATGTTAAGGTAGAGATACGCTTAACATCGCATGTAATCGTTAGAGAACTTAATCTTAAACTTCTTTTGATTTAATTTGCATAGAGATATTGTGAGTTAATTGATTGAAGTGTTTGGCTTAATTCTATCTTAATTGTGGATTTGAGTTAATTTGGTATTGGTGCACTGAGAGGTGGTTAATGCTACAATCGTGTTCTTGATTAATAAATTGGAATATTGAATTGAACTGAGATAAAAGTGAATTAATCTGAGTAAAGCTTAGAGTGACATCATGAGCCTAATTCTCCAAGTATTGTTTGAAAATTGAGTTTTATCTTTGTGGGTTATTAGTGATAGTTAGAGTATTAGTTGTTAAGATTTTCTCCTCATTTATTCAAGTTAGTTTAATAAAATTCGGATTAGTTAAAAATTGATAATTGTAAGCTTGAGTTCTTGCTAATTGTCTCTGTGGGAACGATACTTAACTTATCACTTTATTACTTGTTGACCACGTATACTTGCGTGTTGCGCGTAATTAGATTTTACCCAACAGTAGTGGATACCTATTCTTGATGGTGACATGGTTTAATTCTCGGTAGTCAATACAAAGTCGCATACTCCCGTATTTCTTCTTTACTGAATAAAAGCAGGAGCACCCCAAGGAGATGTACTAGGACGAATGAAACCGATGTCTAATAATTCTCGTAGTTGGATTTTTAACTCACGAAGTTCAATAGAGCCATTCGATATGGGGTTTTAGAAATGGGTTTTGTACCTGGTTCAAGGTCAATAAAGAATTCAACATCACGTTCTGGGGGTAGACCGGGAAGCTCTTCAGGAAATACATCAGGAAATTCTCTAACCACAGAAATATTATTCAAATCTGACTTGTCTTTATTCAAATCCATAACATGGGCTAAGAAAGCTTGACATCTATTTTTTAATAAACGAATAGCTTTGTGGCTTGATATGACAGTGACTAATTTTAGTGGTTTAGTAGTTTGAATTCGTATGACAGGTTGGTTAGGAATATGAAAACTAACAACCTTACGAAAATAATCAATTTTAGCATGATGAGTGGTTAACCAATTAATTCCTAAAATCACATCAAAAGCAAGTATCTTTAAAGGGATAAGATCAACAGGTAATGTGATAGTGCCAACTTGGATCATACAAGATTTATAAACTGTAGATGTAACGAAGGTTTCACCCAACGGAGTTTTAACAGATAAGTCAAAGTCTAATTTCTCCGTAGTTAAGTTTAAATGTTGAGCACAAGCAGGAGAGATAAAAGAATGGGTAGAACCGGTATCTAGTAAGGTATAAACTTCGCAAGAGTTCAATATTAACTTACCCGTGATCACCTCGTTCGGGTTCCTCATATTTTGGCCAGTCATGACAAACGCTCTTCCAGGAACCGCTGATTTCGACTTATCCGGGAATGACCATTGAGTCACCATTCAGATTGAACTTGGTTTTCTTCTGAAACAATCCCGAAAGCTATGTGGCCTTCCTTTCCACAAATTGTAACATACCTTGGATTGTTGTGGACGGTTTAATGATATGTCCCTCTTTCCTGTATTTGTAACATCTAACTAGCGGTCGTTCTCCTCCCCTAGAATTTGTTGTTGGTGCTGGTGTTGCTGCTGATGTCTTCCCGTCATTATTGAATCTCCTCTTTCTAAAATTTCAACTTGACTCACCTCTCCTATTATCATGGCCACGATTACCACCCGAGTGGTTATCGCCTTTGTTCGTATTTTTCCCTCCTCGTTGGTTATCATCACTTTGATGATCGCTTTCTTGAGTATGACCACGGTTGTGGTCCCTCGGTTGAACATACTCACTATCTCGCTCTAATAATTGAGCCCTGTTTACAACATCTGAATATAAAGAAAATTTATGAGATATAAATTGCCGAATCTCAGTCTTTAGACCTCTCAGAAACATCCTCATCATTCGTTCCTCATTTTTGACCAAATGAGGTGCAAACCTGGATAACTCAGCGAACTTCGCCTCGTACTGGGACACCATCATGTTGTTTTGTTCCAGTCTAATAAACTCTACCTCCTTCATATGACGAATACTTTCAGGAAAGTACTTGTCATTGAATAGTTTCTGAAACGCTTCCCAAGACATGTTGAGTGCAAAAGCAGGAGTACGCCTGAGACTCTCACCATGAATCCATTTCACCGCTTGAACATAAAGGTGGCAAATGGAACCTTCGTTCCTCCGCATCCCAAGACATCGAATATCTTGGTAATTTGTTTGACCTATGTTTCCGCTTCTTGATCGGATCGGCTTTCTAATAAATTTCGTGGTCCCAACTCCTTGAATCGCTTGATTGTGAATGTAAGACCAAACTTTTATAAATAAAGATGAATTTTCTATAAATATTATTTTTGAATATTATGGAATAAATTTGATATAATGTTATAGTTGTGGGTAATATTTATAAATTTTTCAAAGTAAAGCAAGTTGTTATAAAATATTCATTTGGTTGGGGAATATTCTTTTTGTTTGGGAATATTAAAGACGACGGCTCAATCATTGGTGGACCCCATTAATGTAAGTAGTATTGTCGTAGTTAGAAAAAACGACAAAATTATCTTCTATAAAAATAATAACGGAGGTGTTACCGTTAAAACTGTTGAACTACCCGGTGGTAAAAAAAGTACGATGAATACGCGTGGTCAGATAAGAGCATTACCAGTATTGATTATTGATGCTTACGTGAGAAGTCACTTAACTATACTCAATTATTGCTACGAGAAGAATCACGATCATATCTCTTATATTATCGATTCAATTATTGTCACAAAGATCATCTCAGATAATATGTTATATTATTAATTGAGACGACAAGTTATAAATGATTAATAATTGTTGAAAGATTAAAAATGTGTTGATTAAAAATAAAATGATTTGTGGTAATATTTATTCAATCCTCGATGTATATAAAGAGTCTCAGTATGAGACGTTTGTGGTAAGTTTGATTATTTTATGGGGGCCCATATGCCATCATCTAAGAGTCTCTTCGTCAATAATAATTACCTTTGTGAATAGTAATTACCTTTGTGAATAGTAATTACCTTCATCAATAAGATTTACCTCAAATCAATAAGAATTACCTTTGTGAATAGTAATTACCTTCGTCAATAGTATTTACCTTCATCAATAGTAATTACCTTCTTCAATAGTATTTACCTTCGTCAATAGTAATTACCTTCGTCAATAGTAATTACCCCTTCGCAAATAGTAGTTGTCCCTTCAATATTACCAAGAGTTAATCGCCTTCTGATTGTTCCAAAGGTTAATTACCCCTTCAAGAAATAGTAGTTGTCTCTTCAATATTACCAAGAGTCATTTTTGACCTTTGTTACACTCAAGAGCCACCCTCGCTTTTTCTATAAATAGAAAGCTCATTCCTTCATTATTTCTTACTTAATTCATTGAAACTCTCAGAGAGAAACTATAGTAGTAAAGAAGTAAAGTATTCTCGCTACTTCACTTTTCCAATATTCATTTCTTCTAGGTAGGGAATATTATTTGTCAGTACTCGTAAAGGGTGTTATTCTTTCTTATTCATGAAGAGAACTGTTGTTATTCCATTGCTTATTATTCTATCGAATAACTCGATACGCCATTTACCCTATACTTGGTGACATTCTTCTATTATTCTCGTTGGAACATCCCGTCTGTGTGTTTTACACCTGGATCCGGTTCCATCTTTATTATTATTCGTTGGAACATCCTGCTCTGTGTGTTTTACACCGGACTTCGGTTAAAATCTTTTTATTATTATTCTGTTGGAACATCTCGTCCGCATGCGTTTGCTTTACGGACCTGGTTTCGTTATTTATTATTCTCGTTGAATAACTCGCCTGCTGGGCCTCATCGCATTTATGGTGATTTCTTTTGTTATTCCATTCTTTATTATACCCGGTTGGTTAAAACTTTGACTTCTATACTCCATGAAATTAGTAGAATATCCTCGATATTTGCGTTGCATCCGTAATCTTTTCATGGAAATATTCTTCCGATCATTCTTGAATTTTTACTCTACAAAGCAAAGATCATGTCGACAGTTTGATGTTATTGGTTCCTAGATAAATTAATTCTTGAACTTGTTTTATTGAATTCTTATATCATTTTCATCATCCTCATGTTTATATTATGTTGAAAGTCATCTCGTGGCTGTAGAAGCATGGATGGACTTGGTATGATTACGACCAGAGACTATTGATTGTAATCACGACCGTAATGTTACAAATGATGTGATAAAATCCTCAAATGGTCAGTAGTGCATTGATGAACAGATTGTTGGCATGATCATGATTATTAATGAATACACAACTATTCTCGCCCGTAGTGTATGAATAATTGTGGTCGTGATACTAAAGAATATCCTCGCCAGTAGTGCGGGGTGATTCGATGATGTGGAATATTTATTAAAGTTGAGTCTCAATTTATAATGTTGATGAAAACCTTTAAATCATAAAAGATAGTAGATTTTATTTTCTACTTGACTCTTTTAATGGATCATTGGTTCCACCGTAGTTAAACTTGATGTTCATTATATTTTATCGCTTAACATCACAGAAGCTAATGATAATTTATTCTCGCATTATCTTAGTCATAATATTTCATCGAGCTAGTTGAGCTCACCCCTTTCTTTCAATGTTCTCTTCGTAAAATGAGAATATATAATGGGACTTAGCCTGGGAACCTGAGTAATGGTCCGGAGGATAAGATTAGTAGTCCTCACTATTCGTGAAATAAAGGTGATAATAATTGTAATGAGGACTCTTTTTGAGTTTGTATAATATCTAGTAGATAATATTTGTATTCAAACTCACGCTTTATGTCAGATTGCATACCTACAGCTTATATTAAGAAGTCAGTATTTAAATTTCAGATTACGTATCCGACTACCCAAGATAGGTGATGTATACCTAATTTTGGGGCGCCACAACAGTATCAGAGCTTAGGATACGATCCCTCGCCAAGATGCGAGAATAGTACTAGGAGGGGAGAGACGGGAATACCTTCGCTAGTATTTGACCTATCTAAGTTTACGTGCTATTTTATTGGCTCATTCGTAATATAGAGATAAATTGTTATACGTCAATTAACCTTTTGTTTTGTGGCGAAGATCTCAAAATGACATCCGAGAATGTTGAGAATAAGAATGGAGCACAAAGCATCGTTGATTCACCACATATCAATAATCGTGGATAATGTGCATCGAAGGCGATAATCCTCACGCAAACAACAACACCGACCAAATGATGAATGATCAAATGTTCAGAGGCTTTATGCAATTTATGCAACAAAGAAAGAGAGAGCGACTCGCCCAAAACGTAGGTGGAAATACGGAAAACTCTCAAGGCCACCGCTAAACAATTCAAGGAGTGGGACCACTTTGGAGTTTAAGGAGAAAGCCAAAACCACTTCGCGGCGGAAGCATGGATAAAGCAGATTACAAGATATTTGATGTCTTGGGATGTTCCGAGGAGCAAAAGGTTCCCTTCACGCCTTTTATGTTGCGTGGAGAGGCAGACATCGGTGGGAATCAGAAACGACTCAACCCTTTGTGATCAAGATATCTTGGGAGAAGTTCCAGAGTCGTTTCAACGATAAATACTTTCCGAAAGTATTCGCCATACGTAAGGAGGTGGAGTTTATCAAGTGGAATAAAACAATACGACCGTGTCGCAATACGAGACAAAATTTCATGAGTTATCACGGTTATGGGCCCCCCACTGTGGATAATGAAGAGAATGGCGCGAATGTTTTTAAGAGGTTTGAAGTCGAGATACGCCAACATCTTATTTCTCATAAACCGTGGTTTGTATTCGGATGTTGTAAATAGGATCGATTAAAGGAGCGCAATAACGAGTCAACGTAATTCAAAAAAGAAAATTTTGCAAAATTATAATATCGGCGAGAGTAGTCATCAAGCGGTGACAACAAGCGTGGAGGGAATCAAAGCGAGATATGGTAACCACTTCGGTGGTAATCGAGCCAAAACAATAAGAATGGACATTTCAAGAAAAGGAGATTCAACAATGATGGAAAGACGTCAAGACCAAAGACACCGTGACGACACGGGTTTATGAGAAAGTTTATGAGAAATGAGATAATCGACGATACTAGGGTTTCAAACCTCTAAGAAACATCCGCCATATACGCTCCTCATTCTCCACCAAATGAGGTGCAAACTCGATAACTCGCAAACTTTGCCTCGTACTAAGACACCGCGCCACGTTGTTGTTTTGCTTCTAATCGATGAACTCCACTTCCTTCATACGATTTAACACTTTCGTGAAAGTATTTGTCATTAAATAGTTTCAAACGCTTTCCCAAGACACGCTGAAAGCGGCTAGATGGGTACGCTTCACAGATTCCCACCAAAGAATTCGGGCTTCGCCACTTTTAACATAAAGGTGGCGAATGGAACCTTTGTTTCTCCGCATCCCAAGACATCGAATATCTTGGTAATTTTTCGACCCATGTTTCCGCCATGATCGGATCCGCTTTCCCTTAAATTCGTGGTCCCAACTCTTTGAATCGCTTGGTCATGGATAACCCGTGAATTGCTATCATTATTCTCCGTCAGATTTTGAACACGAGTCTCTTCATTCGATTTTGCATGAATCGCAAAAAGCTTCTAAACATCCTCGCTCATCATCTCGCCGGTGGTGTTGTTCACAGGAGGTACATTGCCACTGCTGACGCTCTCTCCTCGCTGGTAAGTATGACATCTCCACGGCCTCATTTACTCCAATTGTTAATATTCTCATCGACATTCTCAAATACTATCATAAAACAAGGGTTAATTAAGGAAATCAATATATCACATAATATCCCTATATACTAACCAACTAACAAATAAGCTTTTAGTAGGACACACTAGCGAAGGATTTAATCGCTCTCCTCCTAGTTCTATTCCCCGATCTCCGCGGAGATCATATCCCTAAGCTCGATACCAACCGCATGACACCCCAAAATAGGTATACATCACCCATTCGAAGTTGTCAATACATGGTATGTAAACAACTACAACTTTATTATTACAACAAGAAAACTGTGAGTTTGAATACAAATATTATCTTTCTAGATAATATCTATACTCAAATAAATCCTCGTCACATTTATTGATACATTATTTTACAAAAATGGTGAGGACTACTAAACAATTCTTTCTAAAACCTTCATTCCATACCCCGACTGCATCGCTTATATTCTCGCCTCCCCGAGAAGAAAAATGGAACAAAAAGGAAAAGGGTGAGCTCAACTAGCCCAAGAAAGATTATTACGACTAAGATAATATACAACAAATTACCGTTAGTCTTCAACAGGAAAAATCTAATGTAATACAATAGACAACAAATTTTAAATCAATATTCGCAATGAAATAATAATTTATTTAAGAAGTTAAGTAGAGAATGCAAACTACTATCTTCTATGTATGAATTTAAAAGTTCATCGCTCATCTTTTATCCCCGTAACATCAATCAATATACATCCGAATCAAATATTCATCTTTGCACTATGTGCCAAAGATATTCATCGATTGGTCATGTTCATCTAAACACTGCTCATCTTGCACTACTACCAAAGATATTCTTCAGAAATCATTCATCTTTGCACTACTGTGCCAAAGATATTCAATAATATCATCATTTAAGACCGAGGATGATGAAAAATATTTTTAAAGAAACGAATCCAAAGGAAACAAAATGACAAGGATTAAGGATTAAGGATTCAGACTTTGTTTTATCCATGTTCAAAAAAATACCTCAAAAATAATCATAGTGGTGTAAAATTCAAGAATGATCAAAACATGGATACAATCAAAGCTAGTATCCGTAATAGATATTTTGGAAAAAGAAGAAATTTTATTTTTTGGTGAAAGTCAGAGTATACGTGAATAGGCAGATACGTGAATAAGAATCTCGACACCAAAAGATAGAAATTTCAAAAAACATCTTCACGCTTCAGCTTAATAAGACTCGTGAATAAGAATCGTGAATAAGAACTCATGAATAAGAACTCGTGAATAAGAACTCATGAATAGTAACTCCATACATGAAAAAGTTCCAAATTTGATAAAAGTTCCAACTAATATTTCAAAGATAATGATATCAAGAAATAATATCATTCGAGAAGAAAATAACATCCCTTACCTCGAAAAGATTAAGATTTAAATTTGGAATACTAGGGTATAAGGTCAAGGAACTTGCACCGCCTAACAATACTCAAAGTATACTCACAAGAATACGCCAATATATCGAGAGAGAAATAGAGAGAAACTTCAGCCGTGTGTTTTTCAATTCTAACCCAAGACCCTATTTATAGGAAAATGCTTTAACACCAAAGTAAAAAATTGAATATAATATTAATATATTTTCACATTTTCTTTAGCCCAACTTAGACAACTGATCTCAGCCCATTTGAATCACATGTGAGGCCAACTTAGTTGCAAAAAACGTTTTTCTCAAAATAATTAACTAAAACTCCCAAAATTAATTATTTTAACTTCTAACTTCAATAATTCATAATAAATAGCCCTTTTATCGAAAATTCAAATCTTTCGAGTTTTTATAGGAAATTCAATTTCTACACAACTTTACGTAAGAAAGTTTTTCCGAATTCCAAATGTAAATTGACCAAATCCACAAACCAAGCGATTTGCTGTGCTATAATCAAATTTCATCAATAAATGGGGTCCAATCGACATGTTTAACATGTTTTAAATATTTATTGCAACAAAAATAATCTTCCTCCTCAGATACTCATATATCCCACATTCATTGTAAAAATATCACCATTATTATATTATTATAATATAATAATATATTTAAATAAATTATTTTATCGTAAAAGATAAAATTTCAATTTTCAACAATTGTCACATTAAAAATTTTCTCCATCTATATCCACATAAAATCAATATTTTCCTTATCATATGAATCAATAATTAATTATTCACAAATAATATTACAAAATCACAATATCGACAAACTGTGCAGTAGCCCGAAAAGAAAGCAGGGGCTTTCCAATAAGAATTTCTCCTCATCGACGCTTGCAAGCAATTAGGTGACCAAACCTCTCCTTAGATGTAACTTTCTAGACATTGCCAATAATGTTATCTAATAATATTATTCGAGGATAATATGAATTATTGCTTCGATAATGAAAAATACATCGTAATGACAATTATCAAACAACAAAGAATATAAAATATCAACGCAAGCAATTATTAAATCAATAAAAATCGAATAAAGAATTATCCGAACCATTATTGAGTAAAAGCCTTTCACGTAAGAATCAATAATTGGTGCAATACTGCGTGCATCGTGTTTTAAACCAATTTAGTATTTTAACAAAGATAATCTGTGAATAACTACACCGTTATTTTTAAACAACTTATATTTGTCGTTTTCTTCATCCAATCGCTTTAGTTATGGGCCCACACATGGTCATACGCCTGCCTCATTTAATATTTCCCGACAAAGATTTAATATTCCACGACCAAACTAATATTCCCCGACAACAATGAATATTTTATAACCACTTGCTTATTTTGAATATTTCATGATTTTACCCCTAACTATCCACATTAATCAAATCAACCCTTACTATTTCAAAATAATAAATAGAGAAAATTAAATTTCATTAATAATAAGTTGGGGTCTTACAAGAGTAGTCATCAAGCGGTGACAACAAGCGTGGAGGGAATCAACAAAGCGATATGGTAACCACTTTTTGGTAATCGAGCCAAAACAATAAGAATGGACATTTCAAGAAAAGAAGATTCAACAATGATGGAAAGACGTCAAAGACCGTAACCCGTTGTTAAGGAAGGAGAAAGACCACCTATCATATGCTTTAAATGCGGAGAGAGGACACATCATCCAATCGCGCCACGCCATCCAAAGCATGTTATAATTGTGGAAGAGAAGGTCACTTAGCTCGATTTTTGTTGCCATCAAGACAAATTCAACTAGGATGGAGGCACCAAAGGCCGGAAAAGTCAAAACCGCAGCGGCAAGTGGAGAGGCGTTTGTTGTGACCTCCCAGAGAGCAAGGAACCCGAATGAGGTCATCACGGGTAAGCTTATCATAAACTCTAATGAAGTCTATACTTTATTTGATACCTGGGTTCTACCCATTATTTTATTTCTCCTACTTGCGCCATCGATTAAATTTGACTCGAGAAATTAGACTTTGACTTATCTGTGGAAACTCCGTTTGAAGAAACCTTCATTACATCCATCGCTTATAAGTCTTGTTTGGTTCAAATCGGCACCTCACATTACCCGTCGATCTTATTTCATTAAAAATACTTGCATTTCGACGTGATTCTGTGGATTGATTGGTTAACTACTTATCATGCAAAAATTGATTATTTTTGTAGGTTGTTAGCTTTCATATTCCTAATCAACCTATTATGCTAATTCAAACGACCAAACCATTAAAATCAATCACGGTCATCTCAAGCCATAAAGCTATTCGCTTATTGAAAAAACGGATGTCACGCTTTCTTAGCTCATGTCACGATTTAAACAAAAATACGCCGCTTTTGAATGTTATTTCTATTGTTAATAAATTTCCGACGATTCCCTCAAGAACTTCCCGCCTACCCCAGAAAGCGTGAAATTGAATTTTTATCGACCTTAAACCCAGACAAAACCTATTTCCAAAGCCCCATATCGAATGGCTCCTATTGAACTTCGTGAGTTAAAGACCCAACCGCAGGAATTGTTAGACATCGCTTTATTCGTCCCAAGTACTTCTCCTCGGGGTGCTCTCCTGCTCTATTCGTGAAGAAGAAAGATGGGAGTATGCGATTTTGTATTGATTATCTGGAGTCAATCATGTCACCATCAAAAATAGGTATCCATTGCCACGTATTGATGACCTGTTTGACCAATTGCAAGGAGCCAAATTCTTTTCAAAGATCGATCTTTGTTTGGATATCACCAATTGAAGATTAGAATCACCGATATTCCAAAGACGGCTTTAACTCCCTCAGACGGCATTATGAATTCCTAGTCATGTCCTTTCGATCGACTAATGCTCCCCGCCGCCTTCATGGATATGATGAACCGAGTATTCAAGGAATATTTAGATCACTTTGTGGTCGCCTTTATAGATGACATCCTTATTTATTCCAAAAGCCGTGAAGATCATGAGCAACACTGAGGTCGACACTCCAAAAGCTTCGTGAATATAAGTTTTATGCCAAGTTGAAAAATGCGAGTTCTCGTCAAGAAGTAGCATTCTTCAGGCACGTGGTATCAAGTCATGGAATATCCGTTGACCCAAAGAAAGATCAAGCTATTCAAAGTCGGGAACAACCTAAATCGATGGATCAAGCACGTAGCTTTCTGCTTAAATTGGTTATTATTGGAGATTCGTGGAAGGATTTTCTCGAATCGCTACTCCATCGACTCAAATTGACTCAAAAAAGATACAAAGTTCGGTTGAGCGAAGAATGTGAGAAGAGTTTTCAAGAACTCAAGAGGAGACTTATTTCAAAGACCTGCTCGACAATACCATCCGCTCGGAGGGATTTGTCATCTACAGTGATGCTTCTAGCAAAGGGTGGGATGTGTTCTCATGCAACATGGAAAAGTTATAGTTTATGCCTCATGACAACTCAAAGAATATGAGAGGAATTATCCTACTCATGATCTAGAGTCGGCACCGTTGTCTTTTGACTTAAAAATTGGAGGTATTACTTGTATGGGGAGAAAGTGGAGATCTTTACGGATCATAAAAGCCTCAAATATTTCTTCACTCAAAAGGAACTCAACACGCGACAACGACGCTGGCTTGAATCTGTTGAAAGATTATGATCATACCATCCAATACCATCCCGAAAAGCGAACGTGGTAGCCGACGATCGAGTAGTAAGATCATATGCAAGTACGAAAAGTGCGTTATTGTCAACGCAAAGGCCCATTTTGTGTGACTTGCAAAGGATGGAGATAGAGTTAAAGACTCCAAGGACGCATGTGATGATAGCGAGTATACGAAAGTAGAACCGACTTTAATCGATAAAGTTAAAGTCGCCAAGCTACGCACACGGAACCGATGCGATGAGGAAGAAAGTGCAAGAAGGTGCTACGCCAAGCAAGAATCGATGAAAAAGGAATACTTGAAGTCAACTCCGCACTTTGTGTTCCTAACGACCCTAATTTAAAGTATAATATCATGATGGAGGCGCACAACACACCATTTGCAATCCATCTCGGGAGTACCAAAATGTATCATGATATTCGCCATACATTTTGGTGGAGCAATATGAAAGAGAGAGAGATTTGTTTATCTCAAGGTGTCTAACTTGTCAACGAAGTTAAAGCGGAGCATCAAGTACCAAAAGGTCCATTGCAACCACTTGAAATTCCGTAATGGAAGTGGGAGCACATTACCATGGATTTCGTTAATCGGCCTTCCTAAGGTTTTCAAGGCATTGATGCAATTTGGGTCATTGTTGATAGATTGACCAAGTCCGCTTCATTTCTTACCGATACGAGAAACTTATACACTTGAACGCCTTGCTCAGATGTACATAAACGAGATTGTAAGATCGCATGGTATGCTTAAGTATCCATAGTTTCGATCGAGACCCAAGATTCACTTCACGATTTTGGGTTAGTTTGCAAAAAGCTATGGGCACAGACTTACGATTAAGCTTTCTAAGATATCATCCTCGCGACGGACGACAATGGAGAGGACTATTCAAACTCTCAAGATCTATTAAGACTCGTGTCCTTGATTTCAAGGGAGTTGGGACAAGTTCTTACCATTGGTGGAGTTTTCCTACAACAACAGCTTATCGTTAAGTATCGGGCATGGCTCCATTCAAGCGCCAGATGGAAGAAAGTGTCATTCTCCAAAGATGTTGGGATGAGGTGGGTGAAGCAACGCTGTTGGGACCGGAGTTGTACGTACGTATGACTACGGAAAAGATTCAAACGATCCGACAACGTATAAAAACCTCACAAAATCGATAAAAGAGTTATGCCGATCTTCATCGAAAGGACGTGGAATTCGATATAGGAGATCATGTGTTGTTAAGAGTCGCTTCCATGGAAAGGAGTTACAAGATTTGGAAAGAGAGGAAAACTTAATCCTCGATTCATCGGTCCATTTTAATCCTCGATCAAGTAGGAACTCGGCCTATAGACTCGCTTTATCGCCAAATATGTCTCGTGTTCATAACGCGTTTTTCACATATCTATGTTACGTAAATATGTGAAAGACCCAACCATATTATTGAAGTTAGAACCGGATTTAAATAGCGAAAGATTTGACGTATGAAGAGGTTCCTGCTCAAATTTTGGATAAGAAGGAACATATTCTACGCCCAAGGTTATACCTCAAGTCAAAGTTTTTTTGTGGAGGAACCACGATGTTGAGGAAATGACTCGGAGAGTTAGAATCAAATGAAATCAAGGTATCCTTACCTCTTCGACATACCAGTATCGCACCCTAATTTCGAGGGCTTAAATTTCATGTTAAGGGAGGTTGTAAGACCCAAACTTTTATAAATAAAGATGAATTTTCTATAAATATTATTTTTGAATATTATGGAATAAATTTGATATAATGTTATAGTTGTGGGTAATATTTATAAATTTTACAAAGTAAACAAGTTGTTATAAAATATTCGTTTGGTCTGGGAATATTCTTTTTGTCGGGGAATATTCGTGACGACTACTCAATCATCAGTGGACCCCATTAACTAAGTATTGTCGTAGTTAGAAAAACCACAAAATTATCTTTCTATAAAAATAACTATGGAGGTGTTACCGTTAAAACTCGTTGAACTACCATTTGGTAAAAGTACAAGAATACGCTGTGGTAAGATAAGTAGACACTACAGATTGATTATCGATGCTTACGTGAGAAGTCACTTAGCTATACTCAATTATCGCTACAAAGAATCACGTGATCATATCTCTTATATTATTGATTCAATTATTGTCACAAGATCATCTCAGATAATATGTTATATTATTAATCGAGACTACAAGTTATAAATGATTAATAATTGTTGAAAGATTAAAATGTGTTGATTAAAAATAAAATAATTTGTGGTAATATTTATTCAATCCTTGATGTATATAAAGAGTTTGTTATGAGACGTTTGTGGTAAGTTTGATTATTTTATGGGGGCCCATATGTCATCATCTAAGAGTCTCTTCATCAATAGTAATTACCTTTGTGAATAAGTAATTACCTTTGTGAATAGTAATTACCTTCGTCGATAGTATTTACCTTCACAATAGTAATTACCTTTGTGAATAGTATTTACCTTCGCCAATAGTAATTACCTTCGTCAATAGTATTTACCTTCGTCAATAGTAATTACCTTCTTCAATTGTATTTACCTTTCGTCAATAGTAATTACCTTCGTCAATAGTAATTACCCCTTCATGAAATAGTAGTTGTCCTTTAATATTACCAAGAGTTAATCGCCTCTTGATTGTTCCAAAGGTTAATTACCCCTTCATGAAATAGTAGTTGTCTCTTCAATATTACCAAGAGTCATTTTGACCCTTCATAACACTCAAGAGCCACCCTCGCTTTTCTATAAATAGAAAGCTCATTCCTTCATTATTTCTTATTTAATTCATCAAACTCCGGAGAGAGAAACTATAGAGAGAAAGAAGAAAAGTATTCTCGCTACTTCACTTTTCCAATATTCATTTTCTTCTAAGGTAGGAAATATTGTTTGTTGTACTCGTAAAAGGTGTTATTCTTTCTTATTCACGAAGAGAATCGTTGTTATTCCATCGCTTATTATTCTATGGAATAACTCAGATACGCCATTATTTACCCTATACTTGGTGACATTCTTCTATTATTTCATTGGAACATCCTCGTCGTGTGTTTTACACCGGACCGGTTCCGCTTCTTTATTATTATTCTCATTGGAACATCCCGCTCGTGTGTTTTACACCGGACCGTGGTTCCATCTTTTTATTATTATTCTCGCTGGAACATCCCATCGTGTGTTTTACACCGGACCGGGTTCCATCTTTATTATTATTCCGTTGGAACATCCCGCCTATGCGCTTTTACGCCGGACCGGTTCCGTTATTTATTATTCTATTGAATAACTCGCCTGCGCGGTTCTATCGCATTTACGGTGATTTCTTTTGTTATTCCATTCTTTATTATACCCAAATAAGTTAAAACTTTGACTTCTATATTCCATGAAATTAGTAGAATATCCTCGATATTTGCGTTTCATCCAAAGATCTTTCACGGAAATATTCTTCCGATCATTCTTGAATTTTACTCTACAAACAAAGATCATGCCGATAATTGGATGTTATGGTTCCTAGATAAATTAATTCTTGAACTTGTTTTATTGAATTCTTATATCATTGTCATCATCCTCATGTTTATATTATGTTGAAAGTCACCTGTGGCATGTAGTGCATAGATGGACTTGGTATGATTATTATTCAGAGACTATTCCGGTGTAATCATAATCGTAATGTTACAAATGATGTGATAAAAATCCTCAAAGGGTCAGTAGTGCATTGATGGACAGGTTGTTGGCATGATCATGACCATTAATGAATACACAACTATTCTTCGCCCGTAGTAGCATGAATAATTGTGGTCGTGATACTAAAGAATATCCTCGTCAGAAAAGTGTAGGGTGATTCGATGATGTGGAATATTTATTAAAGTTGAGTCTCATTTATAATAATGTTGATGAAAACCTTTTAAATCATAAAAAGATAGTAGATTTTATTTTCTACTTGACTCTTTTAATGGATTCTTTGGTTCATTGTAGTTAAACTTGATGTTTATTATATTTTATCGGGTTTAACATCGTTGTAGGCTAATGATAATTTATTTCGCATTATCTTAGTCATAATATTTCATCGAGCTAGTTGAGCTCACCCTTTCTTTCACCGTTCTCTTCGTGAAATGAGAATATATACCGGACTTAGTCGGGAACAGAGTAATGGTCCAGAGGATAGCATTAGTAGTCCTCACTATTCGTGAAATAGTGTGATAATAATTGTAATGAGGACTCTTTTGAGTTTGTATAATATCTAGTAGACAATATTTGTATTCAAACTCACGCTTTATGTCGATTGTACACTACGCTTATATTAGTAAGTTGTATTTAAATTTCGTACTATGTATCCGACTACCCAAGATGGGTGATGTATACCTAATTTTGGGGTGCGCTATAGTGATGATCGCAAGCGTTGCTATCACTTCCACCCGTATTTTGTACACGAGTCTCTTTTATCGATTTTTGCATGAATCGCAAAAGCTCCTAAACATTCCATCATTCATCGTTTGCTCGGTAGTGTTATTTACGGAGGAATATTGTCTTCTTGTTGACGTTCTCCGATTTATGACTAAAGGTTGTTCCACGGCCTCATACACTCCATTGTTAACGTTCTCAAAGAACCATTCTTAAACATCGCCATAAAACGAGGGTTAATTAAACAAATTAACATATCATATAATATCCCTATATTATTAATGAAGACCAACAAATGAGCTTAAATAGGACACACTAGCGAAGGATTTACTCATCTCTCCCTCCTAGTTCTATTCCCGATCTCCATCGAGAGATTATATGCCTAAGCTCGATACTAATTGTGATGGCCCCAAAATAGGTATACATCACCCATTTCGAAGTCGCCAAATACATGGTATGTAAATAAATACAACTTCAAGAATACAATTGTCGCAAGCAAAATATCGACAACACATATCTTCGTGAGTTTGAATACAAATATAGTCTAATAGAGTATATACAAACTCAAAAGGAGTCCTCATTACAATTATTGATACACTATTTTACAAAATAGTGAGGACTATTAATACATCTATCCGTAACCATCACTCCATATCTCTCATTAGTTCTCGCTTATGTTCTCACCTCTCGGGAAGAAAAAATGGAACAAAAAGGAAAAGGTGAGCTCAACTAGCCCAGTAAAGAATATCATGACTAAGATAATATACAACAAAATTATCATTAGTCTTCAACAGGGAAAAATCTGATAACATATAATAGACAACAAGTTTTAAATCAACAACTGCAGCGGAAACAACAATCCATTAGAAAAGTCACGTAAAGAAAGAATTCTACTATCTTCGAAGATTTAAAATTTCATCATCAATAATTTTTCTCTGTAACATCAATCAATATACATCTTGAATCAAATATTCATCTTTGCACTACAGGCCAAAGATATTCATTCATATCACCAAATTGGTCATGTTCATCTCAACACTGCTCATCTGCACTACGGGCCAAATATATTCATCGATTAATCATTCATCTTTGCACTACAAAAGCCAAAGATATTTAGTAATATCATCATTTAGGACGGAGGATGATGAAAAATATTTTAAAGAACGAATTCAGTGAGACAGAAGGACAAATATTAGGGATTCATATTTCAATTTATCCAAGTTCAATAATACCCCATAACAAACTCTAGTGGAATAAAATTTAAGAATGAAGATCAAAATATGGATTAAATTTCAAGAATAAGGGTCACAACAGATAACTTGAAAGAAGAAAAAAATATATTTTTTTTCTTTTGTGAACAAAGACCGTGAAGCGAAGATCCGTGAACAAGACTCGTGAACAATAAGCGTGAAAAAGACTACTATGAACAAGACTCGAATGAGCGACTCCAGTCATTAAAAGTTCCAAATTTGATAAAAAGTTCAGACCAATATTCCTATGAAATGATATTAGATGAAACGAAATTTCTAATCATTTCAGGAATTATAGAAGCAATACTTACCATAGTAAGTTCAAATTTAGGAATATGAAATAAAATAATATCCCTTCCATACTATGGAGTATGAAAAAAAATAATATTTCTTACGAGTATTGAAATAAAATAATATCCTTTACCTTAGTGAAAACTGGATTTGACTGGAATATCGGATATTATTCTGAGAAAATCTTGTAGAAAACTACGTTCAAAGTATTCTTATACTTAAGAAAATACTCACAATATTATAGAATAAGGATTTCTGATTATGAGATGGTGTGATTTTAGGATGGAGGTTTGCCCTCCTTTTATAGTGTAATACGGAAGCATAAGACAAAGCATTCTGTCAAATTTTATTTTCTTCTTCTTCTGCCTAACCTTTTTCATTTTTCAATGCTTAAGGTATAAATTTCAATAAGTGAGGCCCACCTTAGAACAAGGATTGCAGGAAAGAAATGGCCATCAATTAGAAAACAACTTGCAGGAAGAAAATTAAACCACCTTTGAACAAGAAAAGGACAGCCACTGTATTTCTTTTGAAAATAAGTTTACAGGCATTACTCCACCACCAAACAACTTAGAAAAACAACGGATGAGCTATACAATCTGCTCACTCATTCTCTTTAATCACATGCATAAATATATATAAATATATATATATATATATATATATATAATAATATTATTATTATAACTATAATAATATATTTGAATGAATATTTTATCGGAGAAAATAATTGCCAACTTTCAACAAATAATTCCTGCAAAACTCCTTCATTTATAACCACATAAAATAAATAAATCCATCATTTATATCCACATCAAATAAATATTTCCTTATCATATAAATCAATAATTAATTATTCACAAATAATATTATGAATCACAATTATGACAACCAAAGGTAGCTTCAGAAAGCAGGGCTTTCCAATAAGGATTTTTCCTTCTTGGCCAAGCAATTAGGTGACCAAACCTCTCCTCGATGTAATTTTCCGGACATCGCTAATAATGCTATCTAATAATATTATTCAAATAATATAAATTATTGATCGGATAATGGAAATATGTGCGAAGAATAACAACAATAATATAAAATATTTATGCAAAGCAATTATTGAATCAATAAAATAAAATATTGAACAGTAATTACTGTAATAATTATTAAGTAGTGTCTTACTACGTAAAAATCAATAATTCAAAATAATGTGCATCCATGCAGACATCGTATTTTAACCATCGGATATTCTAATAAATTGTTAACGATATAACAACTACGCCGTTATTTATAAAAACTCAAACTTGTTGTTTTCTTCATCCGACCATTATTCTGTTATGGGGCCCATTTTCATTATGGGACTATATTATGCTAAATCCCAGAAAAGAAATATTTTTGGAACTGATTTGATATTTTTCATAAAATTAGTTTGAATTACTGAACATATGAGTTAAATATGTTATGTGAAGTAACAAAATTGGAAAATAGGATTTTATGGCTAGAGAATCCTATATAGAGTAGTATATGCATATTTTTGATGAGGAATTTGATCATTGGTGATGATATCTTATGAGTATGGCATTTTGAATGATTAAATGCATTATATGGTAAAAGCGTAAACAATTGAAATAAATTGTTTATAAATTTAAGAAATGATTAAAATATTGTTATAATATTAATGATATTAGATTATAAGATTATTAAGTGATTGATAACATGGGGATATTCTTGAATCCTGGATAAATTATATTATAAATGTTTAATATTTATCCTTTATCTCATTCGATTGATTCTTTATATCATCGACATGATCTTCATGCTTATATTATGTTGAAAGTCATACGTGGCTCACGTTGCATAGATGGACTTGGTATGATTATGACCGAGGATTGTTTTGGTATAATCATAACCGTAATTGAAAAAACACGATTATCTTTGGTAGTAGTGCATGGATAATTTGTGGTCGTGATACTAATGAATACACGATTATCTTTGGCCGTAGTGCATGGATAATTTGTGGTCGTGATACTAATGAATACACGATTATCTTTGGTAGTAGTGCATAGATAATTTGTGGTCGTGATATTAATGAATACACGATTATCTTCGCCGTAGTGCATGGATAATTCGTGGTCGTGATACTAATGAATTGAATATCCTTGTCCGTAGTGCGAGGATGATTCGATGATATGGATTAATTATCGAATTGAGTCTCAAAGAATGAAATATTAATTCATGGATGTGGTAAAAGTCATCTTCGTAGAGTGCATTGATAGACTTGGTATGATTATGACCAAGGATTATTCGGTATAATCATGATCAGTAATTGAAAACACGAATATCCTTGGCCAAGAAGTGCATGGATAATTCGTGGTCGTGATACTATTATTAAAGCTGCGTCTCAAAGATTATTGGTTTTATGTTGTATATCTTTGGCTTTTTGTAGTGCAAAGATGAATTGTTAATGAATATTTTGGCCGAATTGCGAAGATGAATTTAATATTTTAACGATAAAGGTATTCAAGGTATCCTTACCTCTTTATCATATCGTGCACGCACCTAATTTCGAGGGTAAATTTCATGTAAGAAAGGAAGTTGTAAGACCCCACTTTTATAAATAAAGATGAATTTTCTATAAATATTATTTTTGAATATTATGGAATAAATTTGATATAATGTTATAGTTGTGGGTAATATTTATAAATTTGCAAAGTAAGCAAGTTTTTATAAAATATTCGTTTGGTTCGGGAATATTCTTTTTGTTGGGGAATATTCAGACGATTACTCAATCATAGTGGACCCCATTAATGGAAGTATTGTCGTAGTTAGAAACGACAAAATTATTTTTCTATAAAAAAACTACGGAGAGGTGTTACCGTAAAACCATTGAACTACCCATTAGTATAAAATGCGATAATAAGCGTAGTTGTATATAGTAAGACACGATATTGATTATTGATGCTTTACGTGAGAAGTCACTCATTTATGCTCAATTATTCTACTGATAATTCACGCATCATATCTCTTATATTATTGATTCAATTATTGTCACAAGATCATCATCGTATAATATGTTATAGTATTAAATTATTAATTGAGACGACAAGTTATAAATGATTAATAATTGTTGAAAGATTAAATATGTGTTGATTAAAAATAAAATGATTTGTGGTAATATTTATTCAATCCTTGATGTATATAAAGAGTCTCATTATGAGACGTTTGTGGTAACTTTGATTATTTTATGGGGGGCCCATATGTCATCATCTAAGAGTACCTTAAATCGATAGTAATTACCTTTGTGAATAGTAATTACCTTTATGAATAGTAATTACCTTTGTGAATAAGTAATTACCTTCGTCGATAGTATTTACCTTCGTCAATAGTATTTACCTTCGTCAATAGTAATTACCTTTGTGAATAGTAATTACCTTTGTGAATAGTAATTACCTTCGCCATCGATAGTAATTACCTTCACAACAATAGTAATTACCCCTTCGCAAATAGTAGTTGTCCCTTCAATATTACTAAGAGTTAATCGCCTTCTTTGGTGTTCCAAGGTTAATCACCCTTCGCAAATAGTAGTTGTCCTTCAATATTACCAAGAGTCATTTTAACCCTTCGTTAAGACCAAGAGCCACCCTCGCTTTTTCTATAAATGAAAGCTCATTCCTTCATTATTTCTTTAATTCATCAAAACTCAGAGAGAAACTATAGAGAGAAGAAAAAAGTATTCTCGCTACTTCACTTTTCCAATATTCGGTTCTTCTAAGGTAGGGAATATTATTTGTTGTACTCGTAAAGGGTGTTATTCTTTCTTATTCATGCAGAGAACTTTTGTTATTCCATTCTTTATTATTACATTGGAATAACTCGTAAAAGTGGCATACCCTATACATAACCTTGTGATACGCATGCCATACCCTATACTTGGTGAAATCCTTATGTTATTCCATTCTTATTTATTCTCGTGGAATAACTTTGTATGCGGAATCCCCTATACTTGGTGATCTTCTTACATTATTCCATTCTTTATTATTCTCGTTGGAATAACCTCGTATACTTGGTTTACCCTATACTTGGTGACATTCTTCTATTATATTCATTTGGAACATCACATGCTCGTGTGTTTTACACAGGACTCGGTTAAAATCTTTATTATTATTCTGTTGGAACATCCCGTCATGCATGCGTTTCTACGCCGGACTGGTTTCGTTATTTATTATTCTGTTGGAATAACCTCCTTTCTGCATGATCTATCGCATGCGTGGTGATTTCTTTTGTTATTCTATTCTTTATTATACCGGTTGGTTAAAACTTTGACTTCTATACTCCATGAAATTAGTAGAATATCCTTGATATTTGCGTTTCATCCAAAGATCTTTTCATGAAAATATTCTTCCGATCATTCTTGAATTTTACTCTACAAAGCAAAGATCGTGTTGACAATTTGGACGTTATTAGTTCTGAATAAATTAATTCTCGAACTTGTTTTATTGAATTATTATGTCATTATCATCATCCTCATGTTATATTATGTTATCTTTGGCTTACGTGCATAGATGAACTTAGTATGATTATGACTGAGGATCATTCGGTATAATCATGGCTTGATATAAATGATGTGACAAAAGTCCTCAAAATGGCTTGTAATGCGATGATGGATAGTTTTGGTATGATTATGACCCGGGGTGATTCGGTATAGTCGCTGACCATTGATAATTTGATGAAAATCCTCGACCGTGGTACGTGGATGATTAGATATTGTGGTTTATTCATTAAACCGAGTCTTAGTGATAAAAATTGATGAAAACCTTTTAAAACCTAAAAGATAGTAGACTTTATTTTCTACTTGACTCTTTTAATGGATTCATATTCACGCAATTAAACCGGTTTGTCTATTGTATTTTATTAGTTTAACATTGTTGAAGACTATTGATAATTTATTCGCATTATCTTAGTTATAATATTTCTTCTTGGGCTAGTTGAGCTCACCCTTTCTTTCACCTTTTTCTCTTCAGAATGAGAATATAGGGGACGAGTCTGGGAAAAGAGTGATGGTCCCGAAGATAGCATTAGTAGTCCTCACTATTACATTAAATAGTGTGACAATAAATGTAATGAGGACTCTTGAGTATGGATATTGTCTAAATGACAATATTCCTATTAGAACTCTCGGTTTATGTATTTTCAGTATTTTACACGCATTTGTATAATTACATTTTTTATTAGTATTTATACCATGTATCTCATGACTCAAAAAATGGGTGATGAATTCCTAATTTTGGGGCGTCACGAACAGTATCAAAGCTTAGGGATATGATCCCCTAAATGAGATGTGAGATAAGAACTAGGAGGGGAGAGGCGGGGAATTCCTTATTACTATGACCTACCTAAATTTATTTGGTATTTAATTGGGTGGTCGAGTATAGGGATAATATGTGATATGTTAATTAACCCTTGTTTTGTGTGACGGTGTTTGAGAATGACATCCGAAAATGCTTTGAGATAAGCAATGAAGCACATGAGAGTGTTGATTCATTTCAAACAAAAGGTAACGACCAACAATACAATAATAATCATATCTTTGGTGGCAACGACTATCGTAACAATGATAACCATCGTGGGGAAATTATCATGCTAAGAATGGTAACCACTTGATTGGTAATCATGGCAAAGATAATAGAAGTGGAAATTGCAAGAAGAGAAGGTCATTTAGCTCAATTTTGTTGTGCACCAAAGTCAAGTCTAGTGGGGACGGTGGCACCAAAGGTGGATATGGACAAAACAAAGTCGTTGGTTTTAGGAAGTGCATTTTTCATGACTTCAAAAAGCGAGTAAACCGAACGAAGTTTAGCAGGTTAGTTAATTATAAATCATGAAGTCTATACCTTATAAGATACCTGGGTTCTACCCATTATTTTATCTCTCTTGCTTGCGTTAAACGTTTAAATTTGACTCAGGAGAAGTTAGACTTTGACTTATTGGTTGAAACTTCGTAAGTAGGAGCCTTCGTTATCGCTTACTATTTTTAAATCTTGTTTGATTCAAATAAACACTTTCACGTTACTCGTCGATCTTATCTTTTTGAAAATACTTGCCTTTGATGTAATTTTAGGAATCAATTGGTTAACTACTCATCATGCTTTTCGTAAGGTTGTTAGCTTTTATATTCATAACCAACTCACATGCGAATTCAAGTAACCAAACTACTAAAGTCAATTATTGTCATATCAAGCCATAAGTAAAGAGCCCCGAACCTTTCGTTGTTGACTTCCTTGTGTGGAATGCAAGCGGACCCGGACAGAGGCGACATCGTGAATGAATGAAGATGGCAAGTTTATAGGTATCATTGTGAGGTGCTATCTAGGTTAAGGGATAGAAGTCACAGTTGGTATCAATGTGACGTACTATCCAAGTCTTAGATGAGAGTCACAGTTTTGAATGATATTTCTATTATTAATAAATTTCCTGGCGTATTCTTGAAAACTTCAAAGCCTACTTAGAGCGTGAAATTGAATTTCGTATTGACCCCAGTACAAAACCCATTTCTTAAACCCTCAAATATTTCTTCAACTAAAATGAACAGTTTACGTGGTTTATGATGAAAGTCATAATAAAATCATTGGACTAATGAAAATCATGGGTATACGTGGTATTAGTAAGTGTTATGATGAGTTATGCTGGTTAGTATGTGAAAACATGAAAGTTTCTTAAAAATCACAAGGAGTTAAAAACCAGATTTTGGTGAAAAACGTAACATGAAATTCAATTGACCAAATCTCCTATTATATTTTGAATTTTTGAGTGTGGTCAAGTCCTAGAGTTAGATCTATGAGTTACCTAACTAATCCAAGTGGAATCACTTTGAAAAAGGTGTTGTAGATTTTCGTATTGGTGATTTTAGCAAAGGAGTCAAAACTTCAAAATGTCCAAAAAGTTGCTGCCACGTTTTTTGTAAGGGCTGTTTCGGCCACTTAATTAGGGAGAAAAATTCAGGCCTTTTGGGACATAAAAGTATATGGTATAAAGAATATCGTGTCCAAAAAATGAGCTCATTCCGACTTAAAATGAGCAAGTTATGACCATTTCAATATTTAGGATTTTTCGACGAAAAATGCTATAACCGGAGTTCTACAACTCCGATGACCATGAAATTTAAACTGGAAGCTCACATTAACATGTGTAAGGTCCTGCCAAGATTTGGGAATTTCTGGAGTTAAACTTGAGGTAGCAAATTTCTTAAGGAATTAATTAGAAATTAATTTTTGAAAAATAGTAAATAAATTTTAAAATTTCGAGAAAAATATATTTTCATTATGGGACTATATTATGCTAAATCCCTTAAAAGAAATATTTTTGGATCTGATTTGATATTTTTCATAAAATTAGTTTTTTATTCTGAACATATGAGTTAAATATGTTATGTGAAGTAACAAAATTGGAAAATAGAATTTTATGGCTAGAGAATCCTATATAGAGTATATGCATATTTTTGATGAGGATTTGATCATTGGTGATGATATTTTGAATGATTAAATGCATTATATGGTAAAGCGTAAACAATTGAAATAAATTGTTTATAAATTTAAGAAATGATTAAAATATTGTTATAATATTAATGATATTAGATTATAAGATTATTAAGTGATTGATAACATGGGGATATTCTTGAATCCTGGATAAATTATATTATAAATGTATAATATTTATCCTTTATCTCATTTGATTGATTCTTTATATCATTGACATGATCTTCATGCTTATATTATGTTGAAAGTCATCATGGCTCACGCTAAGATAGATGGACTTGGTATGATTATACCGAGGATTGTTCGGTATAATCATAATAGTAATTGAAAAACACGATTATCTTTGGTAGTAGTGCATGGATAATTTGTGGTCGTGATCTTAATGAATACACGATTATCTTTCGTGGTAGTAGTGCATAGATAATTTGTGTAATTGATACTAATGAATACACGATTATCTTTGGTAGTAGTGCATGGATAATTCGTGGTCGTGATACTTAATGAATATCCTTGGCCAGTAGCGGGATGATTCGATGATATGGATTAATTATTGAAATTTGAGTCTCAAAGAATGAAATATTAATTCATGGATGTGGTAAAAGTCATCTTTGGTCAGTAGTGCATTGATAGACTTGGTATGATTATGACTAAGGATTATTCGGTATAATCATGATCAGATTGAAAACACGAATATCCTTGGCGATGAAGGCATGGATAATTCGTGGTCGTGATCTTATTAAGTCGCGTCTCAAAGATTATTGGTTTTATTGTGTATATCTTTGGCTTCAGTAGTGCAAAAGATGAATTGTTAATGAATATTTTTGGTAGGATTACGAAGATGAATTTAATATTTTAACGATAAAGGTATTCAAGGTATCCTTACCTCTTTATCATATCAGTATCGTACCCTAATTTCGAGGCTTAAATTTCATAAGAAGGGAAGTTGAAGACCCCAACTTTTATAAATAAAGATGAATTTTCTATAAATATTATTTTTGAATATTATGGAATAAATTTGATATAATGTTATAGTTGTGGGTAATATTTATAAATTTTCAAAGTAAGCAAGTTGTTATAAAATATTCGTTTGGTGTGGGAATATTCTTTTTGTTGGGGAATATTAAATGACGACTACTCAATCATTAGTGGACCCCACAATGGAAGTATTGTCGTAGTTAGAAAATGACAAAATTATTTTCTATAAAAATAACGGCAGAGGTGTTATTCTTAAAACTGTTGAACTACTACCCTAGTAGTAAAAAAACAAAGATGTCTGGCGAGTTGTATAGTAATATACACGATATTGATTATTGATCTTTACGTGAGAAGTCACTCACTATGCTCAATTATTATTCTGATGAATTCTTGCATCATATCTCTTATATTATTGATTCAATTATTGTCAAGATTATCATCAGTATAATATGTTATAGTATTAAATTATTAATTGAGACGACAAGTTATAAATGATTAATAATTGTTGAAAGATTAAATATGTGTTGATTAAAAATAAAATGATTTGTGGTAATATTTATTCAATCCTAGATGTATATAAAGAGTCTGTTATGAGACGTTTGTGGTAACTTTGATTATTTTATGGGGGGGCCCATATGTCATCATCTAAGAGTACCTTCGTCAATAGTAATTACCTTTGTGAATAGTAATTACCTTTATGAATAGTAATTACCTTTGTGAATAGTAATTACCTTCGTCAATAGTATTTACCTTCATCAATAGTATTTACCTTCGTCAATAGTAATTACCTTTGTGAATAGTAATTACCTTTGTGAATAGTAATTACATTCGTCAATAGTATTTACCTTCGTCAATAGTCATTACCCCTTCGCAAATAGTAGTTGTCCCTTTAATATTACCAAGAGTTAAGCGCCTCTTGATTGTTCCAAGGGTTAATTACCCCTTCGCATGAATAGTTGTTGTCCTTTGATATTACCAAGAGTCATTTTGACCTTCGTTAAGACCAAGAGCCACCCTCGGTTTTTCTATAAATAGAAAGCTCATTCCTTCATTATTTCTTACGAATTCATGAAACTCTACAGAGAGAAACTATAGAGAGAAAGAAGAAAAGTATTTCGCTACTTCACTTTTCCAATATTGGTTCTTAAGGTAGGGAATATTATTTGTTGTACTCGTAAAGGGTATTATTCTTTCTTATTCATGAAGAGAACTTTTGTTATTCCATTCTTTATTATTACTCATTGGAATAACTCGTAAAAGTGGCATACCCTATACATAACCTTTGTATCGTGGCATACCCTATACTTGGTGATCTTCTTACATTATTCCATTCTTTATTATTACATTGGAATAACCCAGATATCGTGGTTTACCTATACTTGGTGACATTCTTCTATTATTCTCATTGGAACATCACATGCATGTGTTTTACAGGACTGGTTAAAATCTTTATTATTATTACATCATTGAATATCACATGCATGCTTTTTTTAGGACTGGTTCCGTTATTTATTATTCTGTTGGAATAACTCCGCTGTCTTGCGATCTATCGCATGCATGGTGATTTCTTTTGTTATTCCATTCTTTATTATACCCGGTTGGTTAAAACTTTGACTTTATACTCCATGAAATTAGTAGAATATCCTTGATATTTGCGTTTCATCCAAGATATCTTTTCATGGAAATATTCTTCCGATCATTCTTGAATTTTACTCTACAAAGCGAAGATCATGTTGACAATTTGGACGTTATTAGTTCTGAATAAATTAATTCACGAACTTGTTTTATTGAATTATTATGTCATTGTCATCATCCTCGTGTTATATTATGTTATCTTTGGCTTACGTGCATAGATGAACTTAGTATGATTATGACCAGGATCATTCGGTATAATAATGGCTTGATATAAATGATGTGACAAATGTCCTCGATTGGCTTGTAATGCGATGATGGATAGTTTTTGGTATGATTATGACCGGGGGTGATTCTAAGATATAGTCGTGACCATTGATAATTTGATGAAAATCCTTGGCCAGTGGTACGAGGATGATTAGATATTGTGGTTTATTCATTAAAGCGAGTCTTAGTGATAAAAATTGATGAAAACCTTTTAAAACCTAAAAGATAGTAGACTTTATTTTCTACTTGACACTTTTAATGGGTTGCGTATTCATTGCAGATTAAAGCTGGTTGTCTATTGTATTTTATCAGTTTAACATTGTTGAAGACTATTGATAATTTATTCTGCATTATCTTAGTTATAATATTTCTTACTGGGCTAGTTGAGCTCACCCTTTCTTTCACTGTTCTCTTCAGGAAATGAGAATATAACTGGGACGAGTCGGGAAAAGAGTGATGGTCCCGAAGATAGCATTAGTAGTCCTCACTATTCTGTTAAATAGTGTGACAATAAATGTAATGAGGACTCCTTGAGTATGGATATTGTCTAAATGACAATATTCCTATTAGAACTCTCAGTTTATGTATTGTCGTATTTTACACGACAGCTGTATAATTACATTTTTTTTATTAGTATTTATACCATGTATCTGACGACTCAAAATGGGTGATGAATTCCTAATTTTGGGGGCGTCACATATAGCAACACTCAAAGTATACTCAAAATACTCACAAGAATACGCTTAATAATATATAGAGAGAAAACTTCAGTTTCTGGTGTGATTTTCAATTCTAACCTAAGCACCCTATTTATAGGAAAATGCTTAGAACACCAAAGTAGAAAATTTAATATAATATTAATATATATATTCCAAAACCTCATACGCACACTTGCCAACTAAATTCAGCTCCTACACATGTTAAATGAAGCCACCTAAACATTCCAAAAACATTTTTCCTATTTTAAATATTTTAAACTTCCAAAAATCAATTATTTCGATGCTTCGAAACTTCAATAATTCATAATAAATAGCCCTTTTATCAGAAAATTTGAATTTCGCGTCTTTTTATAGAAAATTCAATTCTTTACAACTTTACAGAAGAAAGTTTTTCCAAATTCTAAACAGAAATTGACCGAAATCCATAAACGGGCGATTTTACGAGTTATAATCAAATTTGATTAATAATTGTGTCCACAACACAAAAAATATGTGTTAAACATTTAATGCCACAAAAATACTCTTCCTCCTCATATATTCATATATCCCACATTCATTATAAAAATATCACATAGTTAATATATTATTAAAATAATATATTTAAATGAATTATTTTATCGAGAAAAAAAGATAAAATATTAATTTTCAACAATTGTCACATTAAAAATTTTCTCCATCTATATCCACATAAAATCAATATTTTCCTCATCATATAAATTAATAATTAATTATTCACAAATAATATTACGAGAATCATGATCTTAGCAATGCGGTAGTTAAAGGAAGAGGGACTTTCCAATAAGGATCTCTCGCTACTGGTGGCATGCAATTAGGTGACCAAATCTCTCCTGATGTAACTTTCAGACAATGCCAATAATGTTGTCAATAATATTATTCAGGATAATATGAATTATTGCTCAAGATAATGGAAAATCTTTGTGTAATGACAATTTATTGAAACAACAAGTAATATAAAATATCAATGCAAAGAATTATTGAATCAATAAAATAAAATCTTGAATAGTAATTATCGTAATAATTATTGAGTAGTGCCTTCTTACGTAAGAATTAATAATTGGTGCAATACCTTCTTCTTCTTCAACAATAACGCAGATAGTGTGTTTTAACCACCGGTATTCCAACAAGATAATAGCTTGATAATAACTACGCCAGTTATTTATAAACAACTTATATTTGTCGTTTCTTCATCCAATCGCTTTTTCAGTTATGGTACCCACATAAAAGATCAATATTTGTCGCATTTAATATTAAAGCGATTTAATATTCCACGACCAAAACGAATATTCTAAAACAATAATGAATATTTTATAACCACTTGCTTATTCGAAATATTTGCGTATTTTACCCATAACTATCCACATTAATCAAATCAACCCTTACTATTTCAAAATAATAAATAGAGAAAAATAAATTTCATTTATTAATAATTTAGGATCTTACACCAATTGGTCAACTTACTAACAAAAAATAAACGGATCGATGAAAGACATTTGTCTCTCGAGTCTGACAGAACAAAAGAGTATCCGATCAATTATCAACCAATCAAAACTACAGAATTATGTCCTAACCATTCTTGTAAATACAGCTGAAGTTTACTTTAAATACTCTCTCTATATACCACTCCATAAACCTCATCCTTCCCACATAGCCAACCCAAAAGGGCCCCACTTTTGCCAATAAAGCACTACATAAGTGACAACATACAGAGTAATTTTTTATTTATTTATCATAACTCGTTTGTAAATTTTTAAAAAATATTAATGACTTAAGTTTTTATATTAAATATCAACTTGTTTTTCTTTCATTTTTTTTAATAAATTTTAAAAGGATACTATTAAGATTTTATAATTATTTTGGTCACTCAAACATAACATTAATTATATATATTTCTTAATTTTTGTATTCTTATCCAAGGCGATAAGTAAAAAAAGAACGAAAAGAGTATTTGTTTTGAAAAATAATATGTATTGCTAATGTTTATGTCAACTTAACTTTTTGATTGTAAATTACATAAATAAATATTATGGAAATATATATAATAAGTGGGACCAACATATATTTTCTACCAATTTGAAACATAACACGACTCGATAATGGAAAATCACAGTGTAATGACAATTTATTGAAACAACGGTAATATAAAATATCAATGCAGTAATTATTGAATCAATAAAATAAAATCTTGAAAAGAATAATTCTTGTAACAATTATTGAGTAGTACCTTCTTTACGTAAGAATCAATAATTGGTGTAATTCCAAGTGTCTTCGCTCAACAACGCGTATTAGTGTGTTTTAACCAATTAAGGTATTCCAACGAAGATAACGATAACAACTAAGCCGTTATTTATAAACAACTTATATTTATCATTTTCTTCATCCAATCGCTTTTTTGGTTGGGGCCCACAAAAAAACCCTACCTGAGTCATACGAATATTCCTGAAGCGATCTGAATATTCCATGACCAAACGAATATTCTCCAAACAATAATGAATATTTTATAATAACCACTGCTTATTCAAATATTTGCGTATTTTACCCATAACTATCCACATTAATCAAATCAACCCTTACTATTTCAAAATAATAAATAGAGGAAAATAAATTTCATTTATTAATAATTTGAGGTCTTCTGACCTCCTCCTTATGAAATTTCGTCCTCCTCGAAATTGACGACGATACACAGTGTTTTGAAAAGATGAATAATACCGCTTTCATTTCGTTTCCAACTCCCGGTCATTTTCTCAATAAGCATGGTTTCTCCACAAAACTTTAACTTGTGGTATAACCTCAGACACATGGGACATGTTCTTTCTATCCAAGATCTTGTGACAGTACCTCCTCGTACTTTTAAGTCTTCATTATCTCTCGTCCAGTTTCTAACTTCAATAGCGTGGTTGAATTCGTCCACATATTTACGTAACATCGACACGTGAAAAGCGTTATGAACACGCGTCATACTTGGCGGTAAAAGCAGTCTATAGGCCACAATTTCTATTCGATCGAGAATTTCAAATGGATTAATAAATCGAAGGTTTGAGCTTTCCTCACCTCACCAGAATCTAGCTTTTGAAATAACAACTTCTTGACCTTCTTTCTTCAAATTCATCTCCGGTGTGTAGCTTGAGCGACTTTAACTTTATCGATCAAAGTCGATTATACTCAGTATATCATCACGTGGGTACTTAGAGTTTTCATCTCCATCTCTATTATTTGTAAATTATATCTGAAATGAGTCTTCGTGAATATCGTACTGACTTGTATATCGATCTTCTACTCAACACGTCACCTACCATGTTCGCTTTTAATTTCCGAGGATGGCGTGGTCGAACATGTCTTTGAAATGAGTCTCTCTTGAGTTCTTGAAGCTCTTCCCACATTCCTTGCTCCATTCGAATTTTGTATCTCTACGAGTCAAATTGCGTTAATGGAATAGCGATTCGAGAATATCCTTCAACGAATCTCGATAATAACCAACTAAGCTGAAAGCTACGTATTTTAGATTCCGACTTAGGTTGTTCTCAAGCGTGACTCATATCCCAACCTTGGATAAGACATTACAATGACACTATCGTTTACTATCGCATGCGAATATGGTGTCCCCTACGAGATCGACTTGGTGCATTCCACAAAGGAAGTCACCGGATAAAGGCTCGGTACCAAATTCTATAGTTGAATTTTAACTCCACGAAGTTCAATAGAGCCATTCGATGAGATTTTAGAAATGAGTTTTGTCTAGGGTTCAAAGTCGATACAAAATTTAATATCGAACTTTGGGAGTAAACCAAGAAATTCTTCAGAAATCGTCGGAAAAATCAATAACAACAGGAATATTATTCAAATCGACATGTCTTTATTCAAATCCATAACATGGACTAAGAAAACTTGACATCCGTAATAAACGAATGACTTCATGGCTTGATATGAAAATGTTTGACTACAATGGTTTGATTGCTTGAATTGAATAATGAGTTGCTTAGGAATATGAAAACTAACAACCTTACGAAAGTAATCAATTCGGCGTGATGAGTAGTTAACCTTAAAATTACATCAAAAGCAAATATCTCGATAGAAATAAGGTTAACGAGGTAATGTGATAGTGCTAACTGAATCAAGTAAGATTTCTAAACAATGGATGTAATGAAAGTTTCTCTAGCGGAGTCTCCATAAATAAAGTCAAAGTCTAATTTCTCCGTAGTCAAGTTCAAATGTTGAGTCAAGCAAGAGAGATAAAAGAATGGGTAGAACCCAGGTATCTAGTAAGGTATAAACTTCGCAAGAATTTATAATTAACTAACCGTCTTAACCGTTCGGGTTCTCGCATTTTGACCGGCCACGACAAACGCTCTTCCGAGGAACCGTTGACTTTGACTTTTTCGGGACATCCTTTTGAGTCACCATTCTGCTTGGGTGGGTTTCGATCTGCGTCTAATCTCGGCGATATGTCCTTCTTTTCCATAATTATAGCATACCTTAAACTGTTGTGGGCGGTTTAGGTGATATATCCCTCTTCCAAACATTTGTAACATCTGATCGGTGGTCTTTCTCCTCCTTGGAACCCGATTACATCTTTGCCGACGTCTTCACATGGTCGTTGTTGAATCTCTCTTTTTAAAATCTCCTCCGACTCGCTTCTTCTATTTTCATGCGTACGATTACCACCCGGAGTGGTTACAGCCTTTGTCCAGTATTCTTCTTTCTCCGCCATTGGTTATCGTTATTCGATGATCGCTATCTTGATATGATCCTGGTTATGGTCCCTCGGTTGAAAGTACTCGTTATCTCGCTTCTAACAACTGAGCACCGTTGACAACATCCGAATAGAGAGAAAAGTTATGAGAAATGAGATCTTGACGTATCTTGGGTTTCAAACCTCTCGAAACATCCTCGTCAAACGCGTTCTCATTCTCCACCAAATGAGGTGCTGAACACGGATAACTCATGAACTTCGCCTCGTCTTTGGGACACCGTCATGTTATTACTCGCTTCTAGTCTAATAAACTCCACTTCCTTCATATGACGAATACTTTCGGGGAAGTACTTGTCATTGAAGCATTTCAAACGTCTCCCACGACATCTTTGAGTGGTTTGGATGGAGTACGCCTCACTGATTCCCACCAATGTCGCCTCGTTCATTTGAACATAAAAGTAGCGAATGGAACTTTCATTCCTCCGTGCATCCCAAGACATCGAATATCTTGGTAATTTGTTTTGACCCACGCCTCTCGCTTTAATCGGATCCGGCTTTCCCCGAGTGGGTGGTGGTCCCAACTCTTTGAAGCTTGCATTTGTGACCACCCGTGAATTGCTATCATTTTCTCTTGTATTTTGAACACGAGTCTCCCTCAAATGCGATTTTGCATGAAGCGCAAAAAGCTTCTAAACATCCCTCGTTCATCATCTCGCTCGATTGGTGTTGTTCACAGAGGTACATTGCCCGACTGTTGACGTTCTCCTCGTTGGTAAATCTGAGACATCTCCACGGTCTCATTTACTCCCTTGTTAATATTCTCGATTCGACATTCTCAAATACTATCATAAAACAAGGGTTAATTAAAGAAATCAATATATCACATAATATCCCTATATCTTAACCAACTAACAAATAAGCTTAGGTAGGACACACTTTAGCGAAGGATTTACTCGTCTCTCCCTCCTAGTTCTATTCCCGATCTCGCCAGAGATCATATTCCTAAGCTCGATACCAAATTGTGACGCCCCCAAAATAGGTCCATTCCATCCAACCCATTCACGAGTCGCCAAATACATGGTACAAAAATAACTACAACTTTATTATTACAACATATAAGCTGTGAGTTTAAATACGAGATATTGCCATCTGAGGCAATATCCACACGTAAATAAATCCCCATCATAATTATTGATACATTATTTTACAAAAATGGTGAGGACTACTAAACAATTCTCTCTATAACCTTCATTCCATACCCGACTAAGACTCGCTACATTCTCGCTTCTCGAGAAGAAAAATAGAACAAAAAGGAAAAAGGTGAGCTCAACTAGCCCGGTAAAGAATATTATGACTAAGATAATATACAACAAATTATCGTTAGTCTTCAACAGGAAAAATCTAATAGAATACAATAGACAACCGGTTTAAATCAATCTTTGCAATGAAATAATAATTCATTAGAAGAGTTAAGTAGAGAATGCAAACTACTAACTTCTATATATGAATTTAAAAGTTCATCGTTGATATTTTATCCTGTAACATCAATCGATATATATACGGAATCAAATATTCATCTTTGCACTGTGCCAAAGATATTCATCGATTGGTCATGTTCATCTAAACACCTGTTCATCTTTGCACTACGGGCCAAAGATATTATTCAGTCGGTCATGTTCATCTCAACACATGTTCATCTTTGCACTATGGGCCAAAGATATTCATCAAGAAATCATTTATCTTTGCACTACAGGCCAAAGATATTCAGTAATATCATCATTTAGGACTGAGGATGATGAAAAATATTTTAAAGGAAACGAATCTAGTGAAACAAAAGAACAATTATTAAGGATTCGTATTTTAAACAATCCAAGTTCAAAAATACTTCATAAGTAATCAAAGTGGAGTAAAATTCAAGAATGATCAAAACATGGATACAATCAAAGCTAGTATCCAGAATAAATATTTTGGACAAAAAGAAGAAATTTCATTTTATGGTGAATAGTCTTAGTATTCGTGAATAGTGTAGATATCGTGAATAGTCCAGTATCGTGAATAGTAATCTCACACCAAAAGATGAAATTTCCCAAAAAACATCATCACGCCGTGAATAGTACTCGTGAGTAGTAGTAATCGTGAATAGTAACTCATGAATAAGAACTCTTCATGAATAATAACCCGAACATGAAAAAAGTTCTAAATTTGATAAAATTTCCAACCAATATTTTGGCATAATGATATTGAAGAAATAATATCATTTTTGAATAAAATAACATCCCTTACCTCGAAAGACAAGATTTCTTAGTTGAAACAGGATATAAGCTATGACTTGAACTCAGACCAGATATAGCAACACTCAAAGTATACTCAAAATACTCACAAGAATACGCTTGATAATATAGAGAGAAAACTTCGTTTTTTGGTGTGATTTTCAATTTAACCCAAGCATCCTATTTATAGGAAAATCTTTAGAAACAGCAAAGTATAAAATTTAATATAATATTAATATATATTTTCCAAAACCTCATACGCACACTTGCCAATAACTGAATTCAGCTCCTACACATGTTAAATGAGGCCACCTAAACATTCCAAAAACGTTTTTCCTATTTTAAATATTTTAAACTTCCAAAAATCAATTATTTTTAAGTTTCTTGAACTTCAATAATTCATAATAAATAGCCCTTTTATTAGAAAATTCAAATCTCGCTAATTTTTATAGGAAATTCAATTCTCTACAACTTTGCAGAAGAAAGTTTTTCCAAATTCTAAATGAAATTGGACAGAAATCCATAAGCAGGCGATTTTGAGGTTATAATCAAATTTGGTCGATAATTGTCCACCAACACACAAAATATGTGTTAAACATTTAATGCCACAAAAATACTCTTCCTCCTCATATACTCTCATATATCCCACATTCATTATAAAAATATCACCGTTAATATATTATTAAAATAATATATTTAAATAAATTATTTTATCGAGAAAAAGATAAAATATTAATTTTCAACAATTGTCACATTAAAAATTTTCTCCATCTATATCCACATAAAATCAATATTTTTCTCATCATATAAATCAATAATTAATTATTCACAAATAATATTACGAATCACGATCTTTGGCAAACTGTGGTAGTTCCAAAGAAAGAGGGGCCTTCCAATAAGGATCTCTCCTACTTTGCAAGCATGATTAGGTAACCAAACCTCTCTTTAGGCGAACTTTCAGAGCATCGCTAATAATGTTATCCAATAATATTATTGAGGATAATATGAATTATTGTCAGATAATGGAAAATCTTGTGTAATGACAATTTATTGAAACAACGGTAATATAAAATATCAATGCGTGAATTATTGAATCAATAAAATAAAATCTTGAATAGTAATTACTGTAACAATTATTGAGTAGTCGCTTTCTTACGTAAGAATTAATAATTGGTGCAATCTGAGTGTCTTCTTGCTCAACAACGCGTATTAGTGTGTTTTAACCAGCAAGTATTCCAACAAGATGATAATTCTTAATACTACGCCAATTATTTATAAAAACTTATATTTTGTTGTTTCTTCATCCAATCGCTTTTTTTCAGTTATGGGGCCCACAAAAGATCACATGGCGTCGTCGTGCGAATATTAAAACGATCTGAATATTCCGCGTACCAAAATAATATAAATGATAATAAATATTTTATAACCACTGCTTATTCGAAATATTTGCGTATTTTACCCATAACTATCGCATTAATCAAATCAACCCTTCTTATTTTGAAATAATAAATAGAAAAATAAATTTCGTTTATTAATAATTTAAGACCTTACACCAATTGGTCAACTTACTAACAAAAATAAACGGATCGATGAAAGACATTTGTCTCTCGAGTCTGACAGAACAAAAGAGTATCCGATCAATTATCAACCAATCAAAACTACAGAATTATGTCCTAACCATTCTTGTAAATACAGCTGAAGTTTACTTTAAATACTCTCTCTATATACCACTCCATAAACCTCATCCTTCCCACATAGCCAACCCAAAAGGGCCCCACTTTTGCCAATAAAGCACTACATAAGTGACAACATACAGAGTAATTTTTTATTTATTTATCATAACTCGTTTGTATATTTTTAAAAAATATTAATGACTTAAGTTTTTATATTAAATATCAACTTGTTTTTCTTTCATTTTTTTTAATAAATTTTAAAAGGATACTATTAAGATTTTATAATTATTTTGGTCACTCAAACATAACATTAATTATATATATTTCTTAATTTTGTATTCTTATCCAAGGCGATAAATAAAAAGAGAACGAAAAAAGTATTTGTTTTGAAAAATAATATGTATTCTTAATGTTTATGTCAACTTAACTTTTTAATTGTAAATTACATAAATAAATATTATGGAAATATATATAATAAGTGGGACCAACATATATTTTCTACCAATTTGAAACATAACACGACTCATTTGTTTTAAAATTGATATTTTTACAATTTTGTTGTTGTTAAGAATAATTAAATAATGCATTTAGTGCCTGTGATATAATTATGTTTTTATGTTGATATATAAAAATAATAGTAGTGCACTCAAAATTCAAATTATTTATATATGTTACATTGATATTAATTATCATTATCCATCCATATAAAATGAAATAAGATGGGCTGGTGCTGATATAAGACGGGGGTACTGGCAACCGTCCAAAGTTATATAAATTTAAATTTAATTAATAGAAACTCTATCGTTTTATTATAGCTTTATTAATAAAACTCTGATTATTCTCAACAAAAAAAAGAAACTAAATGCAATCACCAATTCGTTTTTCCCCCTTTATATATCTATATATACGTATAGTTGGACAGTTTTATAATATTCCTTCGGTTCTAACTTTTGTTAATTGATTTGGATCAATTTTAAAACTTAAATTAAGATAGGAATTTATTAAATATTTAAAATAATAATTGCGTATCAATAATGTTTTGTCTTAAAACTTTGTAACTAAATTATGAATATTAAATAAAAGTCTTTTTATATGATAGTATATTATTATTTTCATTACCGAAAGCAGTGAAGGTGGGGGAGAATCTAGAAATGCTTATTTCTTTTTCTTGTCCTCAAAACCCCACAAATTATATATAACGAAATGAAAATAGAGAGGAAGAGGAGAGAGAAAGGGAGAAGTGAAGAAAAAGCAGGGAATAAAAGTGACCGGATGTTGACAAATTTTATGTCACTGTTCTTAGAAGGTCGTTTGTTAATGTGAAGATTTCTTATCTGGGGACCGGGATCTGTCTTTCTCTCTCTTCAAAAAATAAATAAAAATAAAAATTCCGTTTTTCTCTATCTAAAAACTTCACCTTTCTTTCATTTCATAGACTGGCCCAGCAGATCGAAATCTGCTGCTTTTCTTCTACCTGACCAAGATCTAAGCTCCTTCAATGGTGTTGCCAGTCCACTCACTTTATTCCTTCTTTGTTTTTATTAAAAATAATTATTTGTTATTTTCTATTTTTTTTGCCTCTAGTCTGAATTTTTATGATTCCGATTTATTGGGTCCTGGAGGTACTGCTTAATGATTCAATCCATGGGCGATTCTTGAGGAGAGGTGGTTACATGATGTGGGTCTGAGGTAAAATTATATTCCCTTTATATGTGATCAGATTTATGGGTTTTTGTTTCCTTTTTGTTTTGGGGTTAATATATATGATATAATGATACTCTGGTCTAAGTTTGGGTTTAGAGAAATAATATTTTTGTTGCCCTGGAACAATTGGGGTTATGCATTCTCCTTTTATCTAGTAGCTCACTATATTGTTTATTGAGGATGGATATGATGATTGATCAGTATACTGTTATAGTTTCCTTTTCTAGTTGGATTCTCCTTGTTTGACACTTTCAAAAATAAATAAATTATGACTTTCCTTGTTGATGATAAGAATTCTTGGAGTTTTAGTATGTTAAGTCAAATCACTACTCTGCTTTTGAGATTGGAAGGGTTTATAACACATGGTCTTGACCCTGTTATCTAGAATTCCTTATCTCAAATTTAATGTGGCCGTGGGTTGATTATGTGCATGCTGGTTAATACACCTTAATTTGGAGTGCATGGATTTAAATTTAATTTGTTAAAGGGATTTTTTGCTGCATATATAAGGAATCACTCAATTGCTTATTATCCCACATCAACAAGAATTTTGAGCTCTGTTTGATCTATAATTTTTCAGAACCTCCCCATAGTTACCTTTAGATGCACGTTTAAAATGAATCCATTCATAGACATTTTAAAGCAAATATGCTGCAAGATTGCATTTCTATTGCTACATAAGTTATCTGATTGTGTTATCATGCAAGTATTTGTGACCGTTTTCAATATCCGAGGTCTAGAGATATAGCTTTATCTATGTTTGTGTTCTTTCTTATATGTCCATGTTTCAGCTTGTGTCTTAGAGCCCCCGTTCAGCACCGACTTATTTTAAAATGACTTAAAGTTAAAATATAAGTTGACTTATAAGTTATTTTAAGTTGTGACTTATAAGTAAAAGCGTTCGGCACCAATTTGACTTATAAGTCAAAAATTAAGTTAAAATAAGTTATGAAGGTATTCGGCTGATAATGATTTATAAGTTAAAATTAAATGTAAAGATTACTAAAAAGGATATTAATAAAAAGATACATCGATTTAATATCATATCATAACAATCATCCACAATTTCATTAAATAAAACACTAAACAAATTTTCTAAACATATCAACTACAATCTTATTCCAAGTTAGAGATTCTTAATGCAATATTATCTCTCATTCCGAGTTTAGTTGTAGTGAAATCCGGAAAAATGAAATCTAGAGGTGAAGGAAGACTTTCTTTCTAATTGCTTCTACCACATTGAATTTTTTTTTATAGTTTATTCAGGTGCTAATATTTCACTTCTAAAACCAAATGAGAAAGATTTTATAGCCATTAATGACAATGTTACAATCAGTTGGCTTCAGCCCAAAACGTAGGTAAATCATCACCAACCTTATGGAATCAATATATGATTTATACGACCCAATAAATCGTTTGTGCTGTTCTAATAAAACAAACTGATAGTTCTATGCAGATTTTTTAACAGCATGAAAAAGTGGCAATAGCTAAGCAGCTAACAAAATAGATATAGTTAAATGGTGAGAATTCTAGAAAGAAAGTACATCAACTCAAAAGAGAACTAAGGACAGAAAACTCACGCATCTGATTTAGTATAATTAATATAACAAACATCCAACATTCAGAATAAAAAATTTCCAGTAAAAAAAGACCACCATTTATGGTTTTCTAACTTAAATCACCCAACAAATTCTTGTGATCAAAAACTAAAATTTATAGGGACTTGATAAGTTATCTTCTAATTACCAGAAATTTGCAGGAGGAGGAGTTTGTTGATGTAGAAGTAGAACACAACTTGTTTGATTTTCTGCAATGGTGTGCCAGGAAGGTGCCTCTGATACAAATGTTTAATCCCAACTCTAATGAGGTTAACCAATTTAAACCAAATGAATTAATTAACTACGACTAGAAATGGAAATGAAGGAACAACAATAGTAGCAGAAAATTGAAAGGAAACAGTGACCAACACTGGTACATTCGTGTATAGTGCAAAAATATAATTTTGCACCAATATATTTATATCCAATTGTTAAGCAGAACTCAGGTTAAATCTATATAAACAATAGTAGAACCCAAGTTACTGAAAATTACTAAAATTAAGCTGCTCACATATTCCTAATTAAGCACAACCCAGTATACAACAATTCATTCAATCAATCAAACATGTGAACCACATAAATTAACAAAAAATGAAATTGAATTGAAACCCACAGACTCTGAAACTACAGTCAAAATTAAAGAGGTAAAGAAGAAGAAAAAACACATGCCAAAGATTCAAACATAACATAATACACACATATACATATCAAATATTTGGTCTAAGGTTTGGTATCTAACAACAATCGAAGGAGAAACAACAATTGAATTAGTAGAATGAGTAGTAGGAGTAACAGTCGCGGAGGCGGAGGAAAGTAGGGAGAAGCTAAGAAATTGACGGATCGAACGCAGAGAAGAGGTAGAGAGGGAGTAGCAACAATCGAAGGAGTAGAAATTGTTTACATTAGAAGAGAAAGTAATCAGGCTTTTTAGGATTAAAGGGCAATCAAATATAATTTAGCAAAATAGAATAAGGGCAAAATAGACATTAAATTTGGTCAAACCAACTTATTAAGAATAACTTATAAGTCATTTTGAAATAAGTAATAATTTGTTGCTTATTTTTTTGGACTTATAATTCTACTTATAAGTCAAAAAATAAGTCTTTGCCTAACAGGTGAACAGTGACAAATGACTTATAAGTTGGGCCAACTTATAAGTTACTGCCGAACAGACTCTAACAATGTAGACAAATGCCCTTAAGTATCATGCCAAGTTGTCTAGTTAGGTACTGTACCCGTACTAGCTTTACTTTTAATGTTCTAAAGGTAGAGATGATTTAGGCAGACTAAGCAGTTGTATTCCCAATTCCTCAATGCCTGAAGCTATGAGAAACTTTCTCCAACTTGAACTGCATTGCATTGAATTTCTTAATGCGTGTCTGTATGTTTTCTTAACCCAGTATGAGGGATCACAAATAAACAATTTTCACTTTTCTGGTATTACAATCTTAAAGCAGTTTAATTTCTCTGCTTCCCTCCATTAAGTACAAAATTTGGTGGATGTTTACGCGTGTTAACCAATGTTTAACATCCTTGCAAAGCAATTTTTTGTTTTGAGTTCAATATAATGTGAAACTCCAATTCTTATAAGAGCATTGTGTAATACATATATATCCATGGGGCAGCGAAAACTAAGCATTAGCGACTTCTGGATGATGGAATATTCACTCGGTGTTTAGGCACACAGTTTGGTCAAGAGAGAATTTGCATTCTTGAGTCACTAACCACTTAGTTCATCCTTCTTTCTGTCGATTTTGATTTTTGCTAATCCCTTTCCCCCTCTGTGCTGATACTTTTGCCTCTTAGAATGAATACTCTTCAGGTTTAAAAAAATAAATATATATAATCTATTCATATGGCCTTCACATTAACTATACCTATTTTACCGAAAATATATTTAACATTTAATTTTGTTATAATGAAGCAAGTAAGAAGTTATGACTAAAAGTATTAGACATGCACGAAAGATGATCTATAGATAATGACATTGTTGAACCTCTGCAAGTATCCTGGATAATTTATCTCTCTCTCTCACTCTATCACTCTATCACTCTATCACTCTATCTAGATTTACTTATGGGTGATAACGATTACAGCACAAGTCACTTTCTTACTTTAATGGATATTTTCTGCCTTAATAAGTAAAATGAAATTATATATTCTAAAATTTATCTATTGATTCATTAATTTATAAGATATATTAATTTTTGAAAGTAATTTCAAGCTCGATATAACATAAGACTTGACAAGTAAGGTTTTCTCTTTTTATAATGTAACGTAGTAAGGATTTGAGTATCTTCTACTTGGTTTGAAGAAAAGAAAAGAAAAGGAGAAAAAAGTAATAAGAAGAAGAAGAAAGAAAGAATTTTTTTTGCTTCTATTGCTTTTGGTAGTTAGAATAATTCATGTTACATGTTCAGGCTTGAGATGGTCTTCACTTTTTGGCAGGAATGGGAACAGAAGTGTACTGTAAAAGCCACGTGCCTGGATATTTCTCCATGAGGGATATTAATGAGGATTCTAACAGTTGTAGCTGGTCTCCATTTTATGGTGATAACAACTTATTAAATGGGCAGTACTATAATGGCTTCATGCCGAGGGCTGTCACAGATGGATATTCAGGGTATGGGAAGCATGCGTTAAAGCAGAAAATGCTTGAGCATGAAGCCATATTCAAGAATCAGGTATATACAATGTTAAATATTTGTAGTCTTCCCTAATTTTTGCAATTTGTTTGCTTATACATGCAACTGGTGTGTTGCTGTTTTATGAAGAACTATAGTTTTGCATGAGTCAAATGGAGTAAATCTTCTCTTTGCTTCAGTGACGCACCTTTATATTTTGGGTGCTTGATTATAAAAAGTCCTATTTATCTCTCAGGTGCATGAACTCCACCGCGTTTATAGAGTACAAAGGGACATGATGGAAGAAGTCAAAAGGAAGGGACAATATAAACATCATATATCAATTGAGACATCATCTTCATCAAGCCTCTTACCATCTCAAATACCAACTGATGAAGCTAGGAATTGGCATATCCCTAGCTTTCCGTTAGCCAACTCTAGTTGTGTCAGACCGGCTATATTAGGTTCTGAAGTCACTGATTCTCCTTTGAGTTGTACAAAAGAAACAACAGTCAAGCTGGTCAAGTTTCTGACCAGAACAAATGTAATTCAAAGGATTGTGGGTTCTCAGACTCTAGACCCTCAAAGGTTAGGAAAAATTGTTTGATCTTCAACTACCAGCTGATGAATACATTGATACAGAAGAACAGTTCCAGGACATTAAGATATCAGATGTTTTAAGTTATCCTCCAAATGGAAATCATAGAGTTGCACTTGAGAACAGTGTAAAGTTATTTCTTGGTGGTGAGAAGACTGATTGCCATATAGATACTTCTTCTAATTCATGTTTGAAGAGCTGTCATGGGTTGGCTGATCTGAATGAGCCAATTCAAGTTGAGGAAGACACTCCCCCTATATCTGTAGATTTTCTTGGTCATTCTGCCTGCCATGGAGAGATTAGAGGCCTGAATTTATCTTCAAAAACGATGTCGCAGTTTATAGATTTATCCCAAGAATTTTCACAGAACTCCCAACATGGAAGTAGTAATGGAAATTTGAAAAATCTATCTGTAGCGAATGAAGGCAACAAGAGAGGGTGGTTATCCTATATGTATGAAGCTGGTAAAGTTTCTTTTTCTTACTTTCCCTTCCCTCCTTTTTTCTTCCTTGAAACATTTCTTTTGAGTAAAAATTAAGTTGATGTGTCATTCCTCTGTTAGGAACTAAATTTTAGATTTGGGAAAAGCAATAGTTAACAGGAAATAGTTTCTTGTACTTAAATTGTTTCCACAATATCTGAATGTAATCTTCTCCTCATCCTTCTTGGTTGCTTATGGTTATATGTGAATGTTTACACTCTTCATCCTTCTTGGTTGCTTATGGTTATATGTGAATGTTTACACTCTTCACAGGGAACAGTGGAAGGAATACAAATTGTATTCCTAAATTTCTCCAACCAGAGCAGTCCCATCCAACATCATTTATACGGGATAAGAGTCATCAACATCCCGTTATTTTTCCAACTGATTTTAGGAGAGAAGAATCATGGACAGAGAGAAGTCGTACTTATGAATTTCCTGATAGAAGTCGTGACTCCAATTATAACCATCCAGATTCAGTTGTGGCTTCCCATATATCCAATCCTTATGTTAATTCCTCGGATGTGGCCAATTCATGGTCTCACTCTGTCACATCTTGGGGACAGCCAAATGCTAGCTTGACTCAGAAGTTGACAATAGTTCACACACGCCCATCTCTTATATCCTCTGAAACTTTGAGTAGGAGTTCTCAGCCATCTGCTCAGACCCATGAGATTTTTGAAGACAAATGGCATGCTAATGGTAGCTCTAGGTTGAGTCCAGGTTTCGGAAGCAATCTTCCTACTGGGAATGGATTTTACATTGGGTCGTCGTCGGGTTCCAAAGAACCATCAGTCCACTTATCTTCAATTGGCTATGATAATCTGAGATGCAGTAAGCTTGATATTTTAGCATCAGAACGCTTAAATAATCATGGTTCCAGAAACTTATTCAAGAGCTCTGACGTAATGGATCTGAAGTCTGGAAAGGATGTGGACTTAAATGTGGTTCTTCCGAAAACTTCATTTAATGAGGCAGATCCCTGGCAACGTCTTGAAATTTTGGACGGAAAAAGGAAGTGTGAAGACCATATAGCAGTGTTGCCTTGGCTTAGAGAGAAGCCAGTATGTAAGAATGCAGCCTTCATAACCAGGAAAGACTCAAACTTGGTGGAATTGGGTTTCCTTCAAGCCCCGGGTAATCAGTTTCTCAAAAATGAAACGGCAAAAGATCCCAATCTTTTGTTTACTCAGAATGTTTCATCTGCTTCAAATGGTCGCGTTGTTGTGGCCGAGAGAGAGTCAGATGACCGCCTGGGAAATGGAAAAATACTAGGCTATCCTGTATCTGGACAACTTTATACCTCTAAAACTGACTCTTCATCGCTTGTCTCTACATCTGCGTCTACAAAAAATGAAGGGAAACATAGAGGAATTGATATCAATGTAGGTTGCGATTTAATGGATGCCGAGTCTGGCAAAGAGATTCCTGCAGAATCTTTGGTGGTGGAGAAGGGAATGGATACAAAATTTAAAAACTTCAGATACATTGATTTGAATTCTTGTATAAGCGAGGGTGAAGATCTTTTAGGATCATCTCTTAGAAGCACCAGTGCCAGGGTGAAGATTGCATTTGAGATAGATCTGGAGGCGCCTGTTGTTTTGGAATCTGAGGAGGCTATTTTGCACGGGGAAGAACATAATCAACGTGAGACACCCTTGCAATCACCACAGTATAAAGCTGAGCAACCAGGGGATGAAGTTATTAGAATTGCAGCGGAAGCTATAGTTGCCATCTCCTCATGTGGTCAGGACCATCATTTGGAGTGCAACTATTTCGACCCGTCTGGAGCTTCTTTGCCAGACTCCCTCCTATGGTTTGCAGAAGTATTTTCTTCTTCAGCAGAAGATCTTGAGAGCATGCTTTGCAAAGGATTAAGAGGCAGAGATCATGCAGAAATTGAGACCTCTGAGGAGTTGGATTATTTTGAGGCCATGACATTGCAACTGAAGGAGACCAGAGAAGAAGATTACATGCCCAAGCCTTTTGTACCTGAAGTCCAAGAAGTGAAAGAAATAGGAACCACTTCATTAACTAGTCGAACCCGAAAGGGCCAGGCAAGGAGAGGGAGGCAACGAAGGGACTTCCAAAGGGATATCCTTCCGGGCCTGGTTTCTTTGTCAAGGCATGAGGTCACTGAAGATCTTCAGACATTTGGAGGTCTGATGAGAGCTACTGGTCATCAATGGAATGGAGGATTGACGAGAAGGACCGGCACTAGAAGCGGTGCGGCAAGGGGAAGGAGGCGGTGTGTGGTTGATCCCATCCCTTCTGCAGCGGTCACTCCAGTCTGCACTCCATTGATGCAGCAGCTTAACAGTGTCGAAGTGGGACTGGAGGATAGAAGCCTAACAGGGTGGGGGAAGACAACTAGACGCCCTCGACGGCAAAGGTACGCTGTAGGTAATAATCTTGCTGTTGCATTAACATAATTGTGAGTTGAAGGCCTTTGATTTATGAACCAGAATCTTATAGAGGGGAAAACTTCAAGTAACTAGGCACAGCTGATTCTATGGCTTCAGGAGTGATGTTGTTTTCGGATATTAATGGGGGTTGTCTTTGTACATTTCTTTGTGCACATAATATGGGTATCCCCATACTATTATTTGTCTTTGGATTAAAAACTTTGTATTATTTAGAAATAATGGTTATTTATTGGCAAAACTAATGAATTAATCAGTGTAGTTGACACGTTTTACTGAATACAGCATTGAACTTTTAATTTTTCAAATTATCCCAATAAATTAATTATTATTTTGAAGTTGGGCCATTCCGTTAAAAAAAATTAAACGGATGTTAATTTTTTATCGACAAAACTAATGAATTACCCATTCTGGTTGACACATAACGTTTTACTGATTATATCATTAAACTTTTAATTTTTTAAATTATTCAGTAAACTAATTATTATTTTGAAATTGTTTCATTCTGTTATCTTTGTCTCACGACTGTTAAATTTTTTTCAGCTTTTATCGTACGTGAATGTGAAAAAGAAAATAAATAAATATGATTTATTCTCTCTATTCCTTCCTCCCATATCTCTCTTTCTCCCCTTCTTCCAGATCAAATAGATCTGCGTATTTTCTCTATCTAAAGTCTGAAAATTTTGAGATTCGAGTTACCAAAATATTGAATTGAGTTTTAAAGTTCAACATTAGATATAACAATGGAGTCCGAATTTTCAACAACACATGAAATAAATGGTGTTGCAATAGGTTTCCTCCCTCTCACCTCCGACTCTCAGCAGCCTTATTTTTTCGAACTCCATTACTTCACTCTTGATCGCCTCCACAAGGTTCACTCCTTCCCAAATCTCTCTCTATACACACACATCAGGTGTAAGACCCCAACTTTTATAAACAAAGATGAATTTTCTATAAATATTATTTTTGAATATTATGGAATAAATTTGATATAATGTTATAGTTGTGGGTAATATTTATAAATTTTGCAAAGTAAGCAAGTTGTTATAAAATATTCGTTTGGTGGGGAATATTCTTTTTGTCGGGGAATATTAAATGCGACGACTCAATTATTAAGTGGACCCATGGCGGAAGTATTATCGTAGTAGAAAGCGACAAAATTACCTTTCTATAAAAATAACGGCGGAGGTGTTACCAGTTAAAAGCTGTTGAACTACCGGTAGTAAAAGTGCACGAAGACGCAGCGTTGTATATAGTAACACACGATATTGATTATTGATCTTTACGTGAGAAGTCACTCAATTTATGCTCAATTATTACTCTGATAATTCTTTGCATCATATCTCTTATATTATTGATTCAATTATTGTCACGATTATCATTTGTATAATATGTTATATTATTAATTGAGGCGACAAGTTATATATGATTAATAATTGTTGAAAGATTAAAAATGTGTTGATTAAAAATAAAATGATTTGTGGTAATATTTATTCAATCTTGATGTATATAAAGAGTCATTATGAGGCGTTTGTGGTAAGTTTGATTATTTTATGGGGGCCCATATGTCATCATCTAAGAGTCTCTTCGTCGATAGTAATTACCTTCGTCGATAGTAATTACCTTTACCAGACGTCAAACCACTTGCGTTTCATATTACAAAGCGCCGAACCACTTGTCGTTTCACATTACTGAGCGTCGAACCACTTGTCGTTTCACATTACAAGCGTCGAACCACTTGTCGTTTCACATTCTGAAGCGCCTAACCACTTGTCGTTTCACATTACAAGCGTCCAAACCACTTTTCTTTTCACATCACGGATCGTTAAGCCACTTGCTTTTTCACATGGCGGTGTCTTAAGCTAGAAATCTTCTATAAATAGAGGCTAGTGCTTCATTATTTTCACGAATTCATTCAAGCTATATAGAGAAAGTATAGAGAAAATAAGAGAAAGAAGAAGAGTATTTTGTTACTACACTCTCTGCGATTCAATCTCCTACCAAAAGTAAGAGGTGTTATTCTTTCTTATTCATGAAGAGAAGCTGTTGTTATTCCATTGCTTATTATTACATTGGAATAACTTTGTATCTGTGATTTTACCTATACTTGGTGACATTCTTCTATTATTCTATTGGAACATCACATGCGTGTGTTTTACACAGGACTGGTTAAAATCTTTATTATTATTACATTTGGAACATCACATGCATGTGTTTTACCGGATCCGGGTTCCGTCTTTATTATTATATTCATTGGAACATCACATCGCATGTGTTTCTACGGGACTGGTTCCATTCTTTATTATTCATGTTGGAATATCACACATGCACATGCGTTTACGCCGGACTGGTTCCGTTATTTATTATTCTGTTGGAATAACTTTGCTTTTGTCTTGGCCTATCGCGTACATGGTGATTTCTTTTGTTATTCCATTCTTTATTATACTCGGTTGGTTAAAACTTTGACTTTATCATACATGAAATTAGTGGAATATCCTTGATATTTGCGCTTCATCAAAGATATCTTTCATGAAAATATTCTTCTAAGTATTCTTGAATTTTACTACTACAAAGCGATATCGTGTTGTGATTTGGATGTTATTGGTTCTGGATAAATTAATTCTTGAACTTGTTTTATTGAATTCTTATATCATTGTCATCATCCTCATATTTATATTTTTTGAAAGTCATACGTGGCTTTGTAGTGCGTAGATGGACTTGGTATGATTATGACCGAGACTATTCGGTGTAATCATGGTAGTAATGTTACAAATGATGTGGTAAAAATCCTCGGTGGCCGTAGTGCATTGATGGGACGATTGTTGGCATGATCGTGACCATTAATGAATACACAAATATTCTTGGCCCGTAGTGCATGAATAATTGTGGTCGTGATACTAAAGAATATCCTTGGTAGTAGTGCGGGGTGATTCGATGATGTGGAATATTTATTAAAAGTTGAGTCTCGGCTATAATGATGATAAAAACCTTTTAAATCATAAAAGATAGTAGATTTTATTTTCTACTTGACTCTTTTAATGGATTCTTTGGTTCATTGTAGTTAAACTTGATGTTCATTATATTTTATCGGTTTAACCTCGGCATTTGTGAAGGCTAATGATAATTTATTCTACATTATCTTAGTCATAATATTTCTTCTTGAGCTAGTTGAGCTCACCCTTTCTTTCACCTTTTTCTCTTGAAATGAGAATATAATTTGGGACGAGTCGGGGAGCGGAGTAATGGTCGAGGAGGATAGCATTAGTAGTCCTCACTATTACGTGAAATAGTGTGATAATAATTATAATGAGGACTCCTTTTGAGTTTGTATGATCTCAGTAGACAATATTTGTATTCAAACTCACGGTTTATGTCGTATTGTACACGCAGTTATATTAGTAAGTTGTATTTAAATTACATACCATGATCGACTACCAGAGATGGGTGATGTATACCTAATTTTGGGGGCGTCACATCAGGTAGTAATATTTGGTTAAATTAATTTTGTTGGGATTGTATTTATAATTTGATAGAAGCTTGAGTTTTTACGAATGGATGCGGAAGGAATTCAGAGACAAATGCAAGAGGTGGTTGTTGCTAATTACCGCGTTTTCATTTCTGTTGCTGATGCATTACTTTTCATTCGCGAGAAAGTTTCTTCTATTGATAAACATCTGAGATTAAAGTACCAAAAATATTTTTATTTTTTTGTTTTTACTTTCAAGTTTTTTTTTTGCCACACAAGTAATATTTTTTATTTTTGAATTTATTTTTCAGAGCCATGTCTGTGACGCCCCCAAAATTAGGTATACGTCACCCATCTTGGGTCGTCACTTACATGGTACATAAATTCAAATACAACTTACTAATATAAGCGTAGGTATGCAATACGACATAAAGCGTGAGTTTGAATACAAATATTGTCTACTAGATATTATACAAACTCGAAAAAGGAGTCCTCATTACAACTATTATCACACTATTTCACGTAATAGTGAGGACTACTAATGCTATCCTCTCGACCATTACTCCGCTCCCCTCGACTCGTCCCCAGTTATGTTCTCATTTCTCAAGAGAATAAAATGAAAGAAAGGGTGAGCTCAACTAGCCCAAGAAGAAATATTATGACTAAGATAATGCGTAATAAATTATCAATAGTCTTCAACAATGTTAAACCGATAAAATACAATAGACAACCGGTTTAAGCTGCGCAATGAATATGCAATCCATTAAAAGAGTCAAGAGAGAATAAAATCTACTATCTTTTAGGTTTTAAAAGGTTTTCATCAATTTTATCATTTGAGACTTAGCTTAATAAATAAACCACCACATCTAATCATCCACGTACCCACTTGTCAAGGATTTTCATCAAATTATCAATGGTCGTGACTATAATAAGAATCACCCCGGTCATAATCATACCAAAAACTATCCATCAACGCATTACAGCCACCGAGGACTTTTGTCACATCATTTATAGCAGTCGTCATGATTATAAAGAATGATCCTCGGTCATAATCATACCAAGTTCATCTATGCACGTAAAACATAGATAACTTTCAACATAATATAACATGAGGATGATGACAATGACATAATAATTCAATAAAACAAGTTCAAGAATTAATTTATCCAAGAACCAATAACGCCCAAGTTGTCAACATGATACTTTTTTGTAGAGTAAAATTCAAGAATGCTCGGAAGAATATTTCCGTGAAAAGATACTTGATGAAACGCAAATATCAAGGATATTCTACTAATTTCATGGAGTATGAAGTCAAAGTTTTAACCATCCGGGTATAATAAAGAATGGAATAACAAAAGAAATCACCCACGCATGCAGATTGCCAGCAGGCAAAGTTATTCCAGCAGAATAATAATAACGGAACCAGTCGGTGAAATTCAACAAGCGGCAGGATGATCCAAACAGAATAATAAATCTTGAATAATAAACAATGGAACCGGTGGGTGTAAAAACATGTGACAGGATATTCCAACAGAATAATAAATGCGGAATAATAAACAATGGAACTGTGAAGGTCGGTGTAAAACACACGCATGAGGATATTCCAATGAATAATAAAGAATTGAATAATGAAGAAAATCACCAAGTATAGGGATTCAGCGTATACTGAGTTATTCCAACAGAATAAATAAGAATGGAATAATATAAAGATTTCACCAAGTATAGGATATGCTGGCGTATCTGAGGTTATGTATAGGGTATGCCACTTTTACTGAGTTATTCCAGCGAGAATAATAATGAATGGAATAATAGAAGTTCTCTTCATGAATAAGAAAGAATAACACCACTTACGAAGGTACAACAAATAATACCCCTACTAGTAAAAAGACCTTTGGATATCAAAGTAGTGAAGTACAGAATACCATTCTTCTTCTCTCTATAGATTTTCTCTCTATAGCTTCTCTACATAATTTCCCTCTACAGAGTTTAGGTGAATTAAGTAAGAAAATAATGAAGGAATGAGCTTATTTATAGGAAAATAGAATGCATAGTAATTAATCAATGAGCGGTCCAGATTGATTTACTTTAATCTGACGGTCCATATTTAAAGCAAAATCTTTTAAATAAAATATCATATATTTTATTTATATAAAAATTTTTTTATCGCAAAACACTATGCAACTTATGCAAAAAACTTTATGCAACACTATGCATAATAAAATATAATATATTCTATTTATAGAATAACTTTAATAAAGTATTACATTTTATATAAAAGATGTTTACATTTTATTACGTTAATAATACAAATAAAACAAAACGTCATTATCATTATAATAATTCATATTATTAATAAACAATAATGGAATCAAACTGAGTGACTTCTCACATAAGCATCAATAATCAATATCGTGTGTGAGACCCCGAATTTTTATGAAATAAAAATTATTCAATTTTCTATTTTTGTGAATAATTAAATTGATAAAGGTTTAAATTTAAAGGTATATTTGAAATTTTTATTTATTTATTTATTTGTTTATTTTTGCTCTTAGGTATGTTCATAAAAATTTTATATTAAAATATCAAATCACATGGGTTATAATTTAAATGACAAGTCTCTATAACCTCTTTCGATCAAGCTGTTATCAAAGTAACATGTGGATAATAATTACAGTCTGGTGGATTAATAAAAGAAAAGAGGAGACAAACGCATGTGGGAAAAAAGGAAATAAAAAGAAGAAGAATGATGGGAGTCCGGATTCATTCATTTTTTTCTTTTGGGAGGACAAGACTCCATCCATTAGTTTTTTAGAGAGAGAGAGGGAGGGAAACCCGGCCGACCACTGATTTCATTTTTCCATTGCGACTTGGGTGCAATGGAAACCAAACTTCTTTGCTCTTTTCTTCTCATTACTACTAGTCTTCTCTTGATGATCCACACTACCCTTGTTGTTGCCTTAACCAAACAACAAGAGCTGGATAGAATAACATCACTTCCGGGCCGATCGCCGGTTATATTCTCCCAGTTCTCCGGCTATGTCACCGTCAACGAGCAACACGGCCAAGCTCTCTTCTACACCCGTTCTTATTAATGACATTCGTGCCGACGCCACGTGGCCCGACCTCCGTTCCCACGAGGTCTCCTTCCTCCGCCTTCTCGAAACTATCTCTCAGGATTGTAGCCGAAATCAATAAACCGGTTCTAAGTTAAAATATAAGCACAGGGTAGTAATGGGTGGGTTATTAAGCGAGAGAAGTCTCAAGCGACTTTCAAGCTTTATACAAGATATTATTGAGGATGAAATTGCGAATGGTTTGTTTCTTCTTATCTTGGAGTCATAATAATGATGGGTAGGTGCGAGTAGAGATGTGGCGCCCCAAAATAGGTCCATTCCATCCAACCTATTGCGAAAGTCGCCAAATACATGGTATGTAAATAACTACAACTTTATTATTACAACATATAAAGCGTGAGTTTAAATACGAGATATTGCCATCTAGACAATATCCACACATAAATAAATCCCATCATAATTATTGATACATTATTTTACAAAATGGTGAGGACTACTAAACAACTCTCTTTAGAACCTTCATTCCATACCCGACTAATACTCGCTACATTCTCGCCTCCACGAGAAGAAAAATGGAACAACAAGGAAAAGGGTGAGCTCAACTAGCCCGGTAAAGAATATTATGACTAAGATAATATACAAAAATTATCGTTAGTCTTGACGAGAGAAAATCTAATAGAATCTGATAGATGACAAATTTTAAATCAATATTCGCAATGAAAATAATAATTCATTAGAAGAGTTAAGTAGAGAATGCAAACTACTATCTTCTATATATGAATTTAAAAGTTCATCGTCGATATTTTATCCCTGTAACATCAATCAATATACATACGGAATCAAATATTCATCTTTGCACTACTGTGGCCAAAGATATTCATCGATTAAGTCATGTTCATCTAAACACTGTTCATCTTTGCGACTACTGACCAAAGATATTCTTGAAATCATTCATCTTTTTATTTCTGAGCCAAAGATATTCAATAATATCATCATTTAAGATGAAGATGATGAAAATATTTTTTAAAAGCGAATCCGGTGAAACAAAATGACAAGGATTAAGGATTAAGGATTCGTACTTTGTTTTATCCACGTCAAAAATACCTCAAAAATAATCGTAGGGGTGTAAAATCAAGAATGATCAAAACATGGATACAATCAAAAGCTAGTATCCGAATAGATATTTTAGGCGAAAAGAAAATTTTCATTTTTAAATTGAATAGTCTTAGTATTTGTGAATAGTCTTGAGTATCGTGAATAGTAACTCAGACACCAAAAGATAGAAATTCCAAAAAAAACATCTTCACGCTTCATGAATAGTACTCGTGAATAGTAACTTCGTGAATAGTAACTCATGAATAGTAACTTCGTGAATAGTAACCCAAAGCGCATGAAAAGTTCCAAATTTGATAAAAAGTTCCAACCAATATTTCAAAGATAATGATATTGAAGAAATAATATCATTTGAAGAAAATAACATCTCTTACCTCGAAAGACAAGTACTTAGTTGAAACAGGATATAGGCTATGACTTGAACTTGCAGTATAGCAACACTCAAAGTATACTCACAAGAATACGCTCAAAATATCGAGAGAAAACTTGGGTTTACGGTGTGATTTTCAATTTAACCTAAAGCTCCCTATTTATAGGAAAATCTTTAGAAACACCAAAGTAGAAAATTGAATATAATAATATTATTTATAAACAAAATTCCTTAGCCCACCTTTAAAATCTGATTTCAGCCATAGCACATGTTAAATGAGGTTCACAAACTCACCAAAAACGTTTTTCTCAAAATAATTAATTAAAACTCCCAAAAATTAATTATTTCGGAACTCTGAAACTTCAATAATTCATAATAAATAGCCCTTTTATTAGAAAAATTGAATCTCGCGATTTTTATAGGAAATTCAATTCTCTACAACTTTGCGAGAAGAAAGTTTTCCAAATTCCAAACATAAATTGATGAAATCCACAAACGGTCAATTTTACGATCTATAATCAATTTAGGTCAATAAATGGGGTCCCACCGACATGTTTAACATTTTTAAACATTTATTGCAACAAAAATACTCTTCCTCCTCGTATACTCATATATCCCACATTCATTATAAAAAATATCATAGTTAATATATTATTAAAATAATATATTTAAATGAATTATTTTATCAGAAAAGATAAAATATTAATTTTCAACAATTGTCACATTAAAAATTTTCTCCATCTATATCCACATAAAATCAATATTTTCCTCATCATATAATAATTAATTATTCACAAATAATATTACAGAATCACAAGATCTTGTGCCGGTAGTTCAGGAAGAGGGCTTTCCAATAAAGGATTTCTCACTTCTTGGTATGATTAGGTGACCAAACCTCTCCTTAGGCGAACTTTCTAGATATTGCCAATAATATTTTCTAATAATATTATTCAGGATAATATGAATTATTGCTCAATAATGGAAAATCTTTGTGTAATGACAATTTATTGAAACAACGAGTAATATAAAATATTAATGCGTGAATTATTGAATCAATAAAATAAAATCTTTGAGCAATAATTCTGTAACAATTATTGAGTAGTGTCTTCTTTACGTAAGAATCAATAATTGGTGCAATCGAGTGTCTTCTTGTGTTTTAACCCTTTGAGTATTCCAAAGTGATACTTGAGTAATAACTACGGTAGTTATTTATAAACAACTTATATTTGTCGTTTTCTTCATCCAATTGTTTTCCGTTATGGGGCCCACAAAAAGGCTGCGTGGCCGTCGCACGAATATTCCCAAAGCGATCACGAATATTCCACGACCAAACGAATATTCCTCGTGATAATGAATATTTTATCACCACTTGCTTATTTAAAATATTTGCGCATTTTACCCATAACTAACCACATTAATCAAATCCACCTTACTATTTCAAAATAATAAATAAAGGAAATTCCTTTTATTTAAAAAATTTCGTGGTCTTGAGAGACCCCAAAGGCGATCTCATCTCATCACCACCATTTCAATTTGGCTTGGATAGGACGAACCATTAACGCCGTGAGTAAAGCTTTTTCTCACGCTTGAAATGAGCACTGATAATCCTTTGCATCGTCAGCCAGTAAAACACCCGTGGCTCACCAAACATTAGTTATAAGAAATCGTGCCGTAGTGGATCTTTGGAGATTGGTAATGCAGAAGGAGCTATTTTTGCTCATGCTTTCATGGATTTCGACCGAGTTGAGTTGAGTTAATTCGTTCGGTGGTGGTGACTTCGGCGGTGAGGACTTTGGTATCTATCCAGGAGACTTGCCGGAGTGTTAGTTAGACGTGGAATTTCTGTGGATATCGAAGAATCATTGCATGGATTCTCGAGGTGCAACGTTATTATGGTTTCCGACCATTAATGGCGTATCTCACCGTCAACAACTTGGGACCGCTTCCTCTACTCTCATAGCTTGCCGGCGGGTTTTTCATCTCCTCGAGCTCCTGAGGTCTTTCCGGTTGGTCTTCGTGTTTTGGTGGCATAGTGTATGCCAAATGATACTCTGTCATAGTCGTTTTTTTATTTTGGAGTCATGCAGGTATGGCGGATCGGAGGAGAGTAAAAGTGGAGGCAAAGCATATAAGGAGGTAGCTTTATCATGCTTTACCAATAATATGTTGCGATTCATTTGATTCTTTCCGAGGAGGTTCCTGACGCCGACCGGCGTTACTAATTGTTATCATCCGTACGTGAGCCATGATACACTCAAATACAAATCGGAGGCGGTATCTTTGATTACGTCATCATTCTTTTCGTTCGACATAACCTCTTTGAATCAACTCGGCGAATTATTGAAGTTCTCGTTAAGCCTTGGGAGATATTAGCCCAATGTTTTTTTTCTTACATCATTGAGTTTCTTACAAACGAGCTTAGTTGATTTATATTTTTAGTGGGACGTGTATGGCGTGTGGTCTGTGTATATACATGGAAGGCGTTTGAGAATCTATGGGGTTTTCGTAGGTTATCCTTGCCTCTACTTTCATGCTCGATTAGAAACATGGTAGTTTATAGCATGGGTATTGTTCATTGGATATCTAAATGATAATTTGAAATTGCGGATTAAATTGATAAATTTTACATACTGTTGAGAATCAAGTCACATGCTAAGGTAAGGGAGGTCGAAGATTATGGTAAGAAGATATTATTTATACGGTATAAAGAATAACGTGTTTATGCAAAAAATCGCATCGTGGTAAAAAAATTTTATTATTCCGTTCTTTATTATTCTCGGAATATCATGCCGATTGTGAATTTCACGACTGGTTCCATTACTTATTATCTTTGCATTTAATATTACAGCCGGAATATCCCGTGATTGTGTGAATTTCACGACTAATTCTATTTCTTATTATCTTTGCATTTAATATTACGCGGAATATCACATGCGTGCGTGCTACATGGGACTGGTTCCATTACTTATTAAAAGTATTTACGATTAGTTGGAACATCTCGTCTGCGCTTTACTGTGGGACTGGTTAAAATCTTTATTACGTTGAGAATAACACATGCGTGCGGTTTTATCGCATGCATGGTGAATCTTACATTATTCCATTCTTTATTATTACATTGGAATAAACACATACTATGTGGATTACTACATGCGTGGTGAATGATCATTTATATTCATTCCTTATTAAATTATGAAAATAATATGTCTAAGTGGATTACCGCATGGCGGTAAAAATCCATTTACAGTTTCATATATTCATTATTATACTGTTAGTTATTGGTTTTACCGTTGTATGTTTTTGACCTATAGTAAAAAGATGATATGTGGTTGAATATCTTTGGCTTACGTGCGAAGATGAATTGTTAATTGATAGCCTTGATTTAGTAGTGCAAAGATGGACGGTATATGACATGATCATGACCCTTTGGTGATACTTAACGAATATCCTTGGCCATAGTGCGGGGATGATTCGATGATGGGAACTATTTATTTATTTGAGTCTCGTGATTGGTTTTATAGTTGAATATTTTTGGCACGTAGTGCAAAGATGAATAAATTGATTGGTATGATCATTGTTATTACATTGGAATATCTTTAGCCTTGGGATAAGGATATTGAGTAAACATTTTATTAAGCCTTTGTGGTAAGAAAGGCTGTTGATTCACATTATTATAAATATGAATTGTGAATTTAACTAACATCTTTAGTGGTTCGGTGAAGACAAATATTGAAAGTTACATGAATGAAATCGATGATTGACTTCTAATTTGGAGGAGGCATTGAGCGTCGTATTTCTACTTGACTCTTCTAATGGATTGTTGATTCCACGCAACTATGGTTGAAATTAAAGTTTTATCATTTACCATATGTTCTAAATCTCGATTTATTATTGATGAAAGCTATTGATAATGTGAGTTATCTTTAGTTATGATATTCTTTCTTTGGGCTAATTGTGCTCACCCTTTGCTTCACAATTCCTTTCGGTAATAAGAGAATATATTTGGGATGAGTCGGGGAATGGAGTGATGGTGGGATGATAGTGTTCGCTAGTAGTCCTCACTATTACATTAAATAAGTGTTACAATAAATATAACGAGGACTCTCATTGAGAATGAATATTGTCTAGAAGGCGATATCCTGTTTAAAATCTCAATTATGTTGTGTGTATTATTCTATCGACAATTTGTATAATTAAGTTTTTATTTGTATTTGTACCATGTATTTGGCGACTCAAAATTGGGTGATGAATACCTAATTTTGGGGCGTCATCACCGTATGTCTACTATCGCAACCACACGTATTCTCGTACTTTTACTACTGAAAGTAGTTCAACAAGAGATCAACCAGTAAAACTTCCGTAGTTATTTGATAAAATATTTTTGTCGTTTTCTCAATCAAACAATAATTACATTATAGGGTCCACCAATGATTGAGTAGTTGTACGAATATTCCCCGCTAAACAAGAATATTCCCCGACCAATCGAATATAATATAACCACTTGCATACTTTGCAAAATTTATAAACACAACCCACAACTATAATATTATCTCAAATTCACACCATAATATTAAAAAAATTATTTCGACAAAATTTAAATCTTTATTGATAAAATCTGGGGTCTCACAATGTCTGCTTACTTTTTTTTAACGGAATGACCTAATTTTAAAATAATAATTAGTTTACTGGGATAATTTGAAAAATTAAAAGTTCAATGGTGTAATCAGTAAAACGTGTCAACTATAGTGAATAATTCATTAGTTTTATCGATAAAAAATTAACATCTGTTTAATTTTTTTAACAGAATAGTCCAATTTCAAAATGATAATTAATTTATTGAAATAATTTGAAAAATTAAAAATTTAATGGTATAATCAGTAAAACGTGTCGACTACAATTTTATCGTTTATTTATTTATTTATATAGTTTCTCCGGGATATACACACTGTCCTTCATTTGTGTGACTTGATATTTTATTTTGATTAGACACCAAAATTTTCTTGTATGTGAGACTAGTTGTGGAGATAGACTTATTGCCATGTTTAATTTTTTAGAAGAATCTTCATTCTGAAAATGTTTCAACAGGCTACTTTTTTTTTCTTATATTTTTTAATTTGCAACAACATTAGATAGAGCCTTTAGATTCATCAAGTGTTGTAATTTGATGGATCCGGTTATTATGAAATTAACTTTATGATAAGTTGATCAATTGATCAATACAGTACTAACATGCAAAGAAAAAGATAACCTCCGACATTGTATTAGTCAATTGATCAAAATTAACTTCATAGTAACAACTTCCTAATTTGACTTGCTATTATCATATCATGGTCCAGTTGTGGTTTATTTTATTACTACTCATGTAACTGTTACTGTCACTCTGAAAACATTCAATTAATGAGAATTTCCTTAAAATTATGTCTGCCCATTTAGTAGCAAATTTGCCAAAATTTTACTCACTCAATTCTTAAATTTAAGTGACGTTTTAGAAAAAAAAATGTTTCAATTTATTTGTCGTTTATAACTTTTTAGAATAATAAATTATTTATTTTTCTATACTACCCTTACCTTCTCTTATTGTCTCATTGTCCCAAGAAATTCTCACCCTTAGTATTAATAGTTTTTAACTTCCAGTAAAGGGGTAGTGATGGAATTTTACACATATTTTAACTATTAAATGATAGTGTTAACGCCAAGATCTTCTCCAACATCCCAATCACGTAAACGCATACGATCACGCTTACGATAAACACGATAAACACCACAAGCTTGGACTACCGGACCGTCGGGGGGATAGCTTCAAAGCGTGAGAGTCAGTATACGTGTTCACAAGGTTAACAATGGAGGATGTAATGTCTAGTGTATTGAGAGTGATAATAATTCTCAGTTGTGTGTGTGTAAATATGAATGTGAACGTACCTGTTTGTGAAGAATTAGTTGATAGGTTGTACTCTTTTTTGCCTTTTTTCTGCGTGCCACCCATTACCTCGACATACATACCGATATGATGGATTCTCGCCGATCGAGTCTTTGTATACCCATTACCTTTGGGTAATCTATTTTATGTTCATTTACCGTAACTATATTTCCATCCACATTAATTCATGGCAGGTGTCTTAGTCAACTGTCATGCTTTTTCATCATTACAAGTCAAAGTAATAGATATTAAAAGATCCAATGGGTTAGTCCAATGAACCGACCCGGTTTCATAGGGTTAAATAGAAGTAATATGGTGGCTAGGCCCAGTGACTTTCAAGGTTCAATAATGAATGCCCAATAGATTAATTAAATAAGTAAGCCCAATTTACTAGGCCCAAAGAGGGAAAATATTATGACCCAACATTGCCCCCTAGTTTTTTGTTGAACAGAATGTTTAATAGAAAACTATAAATTAATGGTCCATGATATTTTACTAAAGGTCCATAATGAGAAGTAATCGAAATGTACCCGGTTATGGTTCATGAGATGAAATGAGAGAGGCAGGAGGCCCAATCAGAAAAGGCCTGTCGATAAATATCCGGATCCGGGCAGGGACGCTTCCCATTCAAATTCTAAATCATTACTAACATTTAATGTGCGGCCTTGTGCCGTGTAATAAATCGATATAAAAGATAAACTTTACCAATTTTGGCAGTTTTACGCGATTTGAACTTTGAACCTTTGAGCTTTCTTCTTCTCTCCAGAACTTCTTTCCCTCTCTCTGCGAAATCTCAAAAATGGTGGTCCTGAATACCAATCAGAGTTCTCCTCTCTTAGTGACTCCCATTAACACCGTTTCCCCTAATCCAAACCCTAATCAAGAGGGTTCGAGTTCAAATCCCCAGTCCACAGCAACCATGGGGAAAAATCCGCCCTCGATACCTTCTCTGCCACCTACTGACTTCTTTAAGGACGGGGAACAGTTTCCTCATGCCAATACCCCCTCTACTGTTACGGAAGCTGAGATACGTATCCTCCGGACTCGCTATCAAATTTCAGATATGTACACAACAAGGGCTCCTGCTCCCGAAGAACGCATGTACCATCGACCGGACGGTCCTAGGGTTTATATGAGTAGGATTTTCCCAGTTGGTTCCTAATTCCTATATCCACATTCTGGCATTCATTGCCTTCTGTCACGAACTAGGGATTCCTCCATCTGTCGACATCTTCTTCACCCTATTCTCAACCGGTAGATCCCGAGAACGAGGTTTCAAAATATTGAGCAAACAGTCTCCTCGACCCAACGCCAGATTTGAGAAGAGGCACCTGATGGATACCCCTTCAACAACAAGGGTTGGCACGAAAAATGGTTTTTTGTTACTGGGACCCAAATCTCTTCTCTTCGATTGGACTATCTCGATCGGATCTCTGGCGACTTTGGAGATATCCCCAAGAAGCGTGTGAAGGAAATGGCAAATTTTTGAAGAAGATTCCTCCGAAGGAATGGAGTTTTGACTTCTGACTAAGCAAGCCTGGTTATATGACCATAAATGTAAGTTTCGAACAACTTTGTAACATAGTTTTTTGAGGTATTAAGTGACATGGGTTTTGATACATGGTTATTTGCAGTGTCTTTGATCAAACCAACTTCTTCGGAAGTAAAAGAGTTGGAAGATTTCTTGGCTGAGAAGATTACGGATGCAAGTGAAAGAGCCTCATTTGAAGAATCTCCCCGAAGTTTGATCCCCATTACCGATCCACCCACTGTTTCTCCTCAGAATGATGAACCCCAAACTGATGAACCCATTGTTCCTGAAGAATCTCTCAGACCTCGTCGAAGGAAAAGAGCCGCCAAGAAATCTAAATCCACCCAGCCGGAGACAAATCCTGAAAGCGATCCAAAAACAATTCCAGAAGCAATTCCACAAGCAAACCCTTCATCCAACCCTAGTTCTGTACCTTCTAAACCTGTTCCGATTAAGAGAAGCCTGCTTGACATACCTCTACACGATCGGGCGAAGGTCCTCCGTGCTAAGAAGCCGAGGACAAAGATTACCCCTTTAACCGCTGATGAGCTTCGAGTTCCTCCGTCCTCGACTGTCATTCCTCCTATAATCCCAACTGGAATTCAAACACCTGATGATGAGTTGGTCGAATTTGTCCCCATCTTATCTCGAAAAAGGAAACAACCATCAGATAGCCATCCAGGTTCATCCTCGGCTCCCTCACCAGTCCACGAACCTAATCCTGTTCGATCTCCCTCTCCGGAAAATATATATGTGGATCCCTCGCCAATTCACAATCAGTCCATGCCCTCTCCTCCAAGACAGTCAACCTCTGAATTTCAGCATGATGTTATGGCCTCTCCAACCATGTGGCCTCGGTTTAATGCCAACTTTCTTTTTCAACTATTTGACGCTTTCGTCCGTGATACCGATGATCATCGGTTTAGTAATAGTTCAAACATGGACCTGCTCAAGGAAGGCATGAGTTATCTGGCGAAGGTAAAGCGGTTTTCTCTGTAATTTTTGTATTTATCTTCATATTTAGGCACTCGAAACTGATCAAATAATGTTACATATGCGTAGGCGAATGCTGTATTCGGACGCCTGCATCCAAAGTCTATCGAAGCTGAGGCCGAAGAAGAGGCAATGAGAAAGGAGAACGCTATCCTAAAGTCTGCTTTGGCTCGGGAAAGGACTCAACGTGAAATCGTTCTTCACACAAATGAAGGTCTTCGGAAAAAGTTAGCCCAAGCCAAAGGAGATGTGAAGACATCCAATGAAGAACTGAAGTCAACTAAAGCACAATATGAGGAGATCGTCAAGATGAGCGTTGATTTGGTTCGAGGAGGCGAAATAAGGATGGAGAAGATCAAAGAGTTAAAGGTCGATGCTAAGATCTTGACTAAAACGATCCAACGCCTAGAGCTAGCGAAACTCGTCATCTGAATAAGCGTCAGAAGCTTGAAGAAGAAATCCGAGAACTCAAGGCTCTTCGGGACCTTGGGCCTCCTCTAACCGATGACCTTCGCAAGCAGATCTGTGAAGAGTATCGGAAATCGGATGAGATTAACGGAGAGATCATGAAGATATATTCTGAAAGCTATGAGCTCTGCCGGAGTCGTGGCAAGGAGAAGTTGATTCTGATTTAACGTGGATCCAACTTTGCTCGACTCTTCGGATGGCGAGGATGATGCATGAAATGAATACTCTTGTCTTTCCTGGATTTTATTTGAGGATATTTGTGAAAATTTCTGTCTTTTTTGGAAGTTGTTTAAGGGTTTTGTTTTAAAAACTTTTATCAGGACTTCTATTGTTCTGAAATTATGTTGGAATTTATGTTTCTGCACAATAGGTTTATCGTTCTGTACGAATCAGACTAATATTTATTAATGAATTTTCCATTGGTTATGTCCTGACTTTGGCATAATACTTTTCGTTTCTTGTCAATAATTCAGTACCAATGGACTTGAATGAACTGAGCTTAGATTGTGAATTAGTTAAGGCATATAACAGTTAAGAATGAAATGAAGTGTACTGAATTTAATGGATAGAATTTAATGAACTGGATTGAATGAACTGAACTCAACACTTGAACAAAATAAAGTAATGTATACTTATCGTTTAGAAGTGTGAGATCGGCGTGTATGTCGGATGAATTCGGTGATCCTCTCTCGCACCATGAATTTTGTTTACCACTCGGGGTGAAACAATTATATAGGAACCAAGATATAAGGATCATGGAATTTGTCTACCACACGGGGTCACAAATTCATAGGGACACTCCTGACAATAAGGCTGCCATCGAATGGCCAGCAAGTCCGACCATACCTCCTTACTCCAGTGCATTTTGTTTACCACTCGCGATAAATCAAAATTAAGAGGATCATGTAATTTGTCTACCACGCAGGGTATAACAAAACCATAAGAACACTCCTGCCGAAGAGGCTACCATCGAATGGTTAGCGAGTCCACCCCGTCCTCCTTACTTCGGTGAACTATTGATTTACCGCCCTCGGTAAAAGCAATATAAAGAAAGATAGGATTTGTCTACCACGCTGGGCAACAAATAGATAGGCTACCATTGAATGGCCAGCGAGTCCAACCATACCTCCTTACACCATTATGAACTTAGGACAAATAAGAAGAGGATCAGTTGTGAAAAAGTAAACTTTTATAGATGGTGAACAATCATGTACAGACTTCTTGGTAAACTGACTCGATCTTTACTGGAAATATTTTCGAAGCCTGCCTGCATTCCAAGTGTTCTTGATCTCGGATCCATCTAATGCTTTTAAACGATAAGTCCCTAGCTTTGGTACTTCGATCACCTCATACGGCCCTTCCCAGTTCAGCATTAACTTTCCTGTGTTTTGAGGCGTAGACGCTTCGGCTTCTCTGAGGACAAAGTCTCCTACTTTGAATCTGCAAAGTTTAACCCCTTTGTTGTAATGCTTAGCTACTCTTCGTTGATAAGCAGCCAATTTGAGCAAAGCTACCTCTCTGACTTCTTCTAGCAGATCCAAGTTGGCCTTCAGTCCTTCGTCATTGTAGATCTCTTTGAATTGACTGACCCGAAGACTTGGAGATCCGATTTTGATTGGGACTAAGGCATCAGTACCATAGGCCAATCGAAAAGGTGAATCCCCTGTGATGGTCCTTGGTGTGTCTGGTAAGCCCACAAGACGCCTTGTTGGCGATTCTTCCGGCCATCTTCCTTTAGCTTCATCCGATCAAGGCTTGATCCCGTTCGTGACGTCTGTTGTTAGTGACCTCGACTTGCCCGTTCGACTGTGGATGAGCTACCGAAGTCTTCTTGTGCTGAACCCCAGCTCCTTCAAAAATCCTTCAAATTTTGATCCCACGAACTGGCGTCCATTATCTGATATCACCATTTTGGGAATTTCGAAGCGAAATATTATGGACTCTATCATGAACTTCAAACATTCCTGCTCTGTTATCAACCGAAGTGGCTTCGCCTCTACCCACTTGGTCATGTAATCAATAACAACTATTACGAAGCTAACCTGTCCCTTAGCTTTTGGCAAGGGACCCAATATATCAACCCCCAGACAACAAAGGGTATAGGAGATAGAATCGAGTATAGCTCTTCTGGTGGCTGATGTGGGATCGGACAGTTGAGCTGACACTTCTCACACTTCTTCACATACTCGATAGCTTCCTTGAAGATCATTGGCCAGTAGTACCCTTGCCGAAGAAATTTGTATGCTAATGACTTAGCAGCCATATGATCACCGAAATGCCTTCATGAACTTCCCGAAGGGCATACTCGACACCGAGACGGAACCGGACACTTGATAGTGGTGGACGAAAATGCCCTTCGATAAAGATCCCCATCAATAAAACGAAGTTGGCATTCTTGTACTTGATCTTCTTTGCAAGATCTCGATCCAGAAGGAAGGACGTCATCCGCCAAATATTCGATGTAGGAGTCATCCGGTGAGTTAGATCGCTCGATACACATCACCGTTTCATGCTGAACACTCGGCTGCTGCAAAACTTTCAAATAAACCGATCCGTTGAAAACATCTGCATCCGTAGTGGCCAGCTTCGACAGTGCATCGACAATGGAATTATCGTTATGCTCTATGCCCTGAAACTCATAAGAAGCAAAATACTGAAGTCGGTCTTTTAATTCTGCCAGATACTTGATCATTCTGGTCCACGAGCTTCATAATCTCCCAACAGTTGTTTGACGACCAACTGAGAGTCACTGTAAATGATCAGCTTCTGGACCTCCAGACTCTTCGTCAGTCGAACTCCTGCTAACACTGCTTCATACTAGGCCTCGTTATTTGTTGCTTTGAACCCAAATCTGATTGCTTGCTGCACCTTGAATCCTTCCGGACTTGTCAATATAATCCACCGCCCCTACTACGATCATTGTAGAGGATCCATCGCATCTGACGTCAAGCATTCTCGACCTATTTGAAGAACAACAAGCGCTTTCGATCAGACGTCTCGACCTCTGGCAACTCGGCATCTCGCCGGTGAGCGAGCACTCCACCATAAAAATCGGCCGAGCGACCTTTGATAGCGGTTGGGGATGATATTCAATGAAAAATTGGGACAACTCCATAGTCCATGCCGCTAGTCTCCACGAAACCTCTGGCTTGCTCATCACCTTCTTCAATGGCTGGTTTCAGCATCTCGTAGGACGTGGATCGACATAATAGGCCGGATCGCTTCCATCGACCTCCCGAACTAGCACTGCTCCAACTGCCAACGAACTTGCTGCAAGGTACAAATATAAGGTCTCTGCTGGGGCAGGCTTCACCAATAAAGGAGCAGAAGATAGATGTCTTTATGCCTTGGAAGGCGTCTTCACACTCTGAAGTCCACTGGAACGTCTTCGCATTCTTCTACCCCTTCAACGTGTCGAAGAAGCGGCAAGCATCTCTCCATGAGACTTCGGACATAAACCTCCTCGGCTGCCGTAATCCGCCATCCGACGTTGGACGTCTTTGAACGACTGAGGAGTCTCTATGTCAAGAATAGCCTGGATCTTCTCCGGGTTGGCCTCGATACCCCTCTGACTGACCAGATATCCCAGGAACTTTCCTGCACCGAGGCCGAAAGTGCATTTGGCCGGATTAAGCCTCAGCTGACGATGACGGACAGTCTGGAAGCATTCCTCCAAATTGTCCAAATGCTTCTGAACCTGCATGCTCTTCACGATCATGTCGTCTACATAAACCTCCATGTTTCTCCCTAGTTGCCTGTTGAAGATGAAGTTCATCATTCTCTGGTAAGTGGCTACAGCATTTATAAGGCCAAAGGTCATCTTATTGTAGGCGTACATCGAACGGTGTGTAATGAATGCTGTCTTTGGAATGTCCTTCTTGCACATGGATATTTGGTGATAACCTAAAAAAGCATCCATAAAGCTTAGTAATGCATACCCCGAAGTGGCATCAATGAGCTGGTCGATATGGGGCAAAGGATAAAAGTCCTTCGGACAAGCTTTATTCAGATTGGTGTAGTCGATGCAAACCCGCCATTTTCCATTCAACTTCTGCACCAACACCACATTCGCCATCCATTCCGGGTAATCAATTTCATAGATGAAGTCAGTAGCTAACAGCTTTGCAATATCCTCATCAATGATCTTCTGTCGCTCTGGTGCAAAGATCCGCCTTTTCTGTCGAACTGGCTTCTTCGAGGGATCTACATCTAGTCTGTGTTCAGCTATCTTTCGGCTAACTCCAGGCATGTCCTGTGGTTCCCATGCAAAAATGTCCACATAGCGTGAAGGAGCTCCATGAGGTTTTGTCAGAAGAGTTCGCGCGGACCGAACCAATCTTTCACTGTCTTTTCTGGCTTTTCAGGGATTAGCTCAATCTCTTCCGTCTCTCCTGCAGGAATTACCAATGGCTCCGAGCTGCTTTCGTGAAGGGCTCGATCTCAATTGCCATGGTTTGTTTCTGTTTGCTGACCCCCACTCCGGAAGAAATAACCGTATTTCTATAACATCGTCGGGCCAGATCTAAGTCCCCTGCCATTTCTCCGACTCCTTGTGCCGTGGGAAACTTGATTTTGAAGTGAGGGATGAAAGTTACCGCTTGGAGAGCTATCAGTGTAGGTCTTCCCAATATGGCGTTGTAGGCCAAATCTACATGCACAACATAAAATTTACATATTATTTCTACCTGTTGAGGAGTTGTGCCGAAGATTACTGGGAGCTCGATGGTGCCTGCAACTCTGACCGGATCGTTGCTAAAGCCATATAAAGGAGCCTCCTGCCCGACTTCCATCTTTCGCCCATCAAGATGCATCCTCTAATAAGCATGGGCATATAAAATGTCTACAGAAGACCCGTTGTCTATCATCATGTGCTTCACATCTACTAGAACCCTGTATTTGTGATCACCAACGCCTCATGCGGTTCGACAGCTCAGAAGGATAATCTTCATCGGTGAAAGAAATAATAGGTCCACGAAAAGGTCAGCCGTCGCCGGAGAGCACCACACGCGGACATGGCCCGAATCCGGATATCCTCTCCTCTTCTTCCCTACTAAACTTCCGCCGCCCGTCCATGGGGTTATTACATCAACGACGTGCCTTGGCAAGTGGTAATCTTTGGAATACTTTAGGCGGGTAGGACCGTTTAAGCAGCTCGAGCAGACGATCAGCATTTTGCTGACCTTGTTGGTCCCTCCCGGCCACTTACTGAACCAGCAAACCGTTTTGAATCTTCCTCTCTACAAAATCTTTTAAATTGCAACATTCATTAGTATCGTGACCAGCGGCTTGATGGTAACCACAATATTTTTGGGTATTGCCCTGCCCTGGCTTGATGTGGTCACGAGGCGGCTCATAGAATGGCTGGTTCCTGATCTGGTCTAAAATCACTGATCTATCCGTGTTCAGCTTGGTGTAAACCTTATTCACCTTCGAGGCGGACGCAGGTGGACGACTACCCTCTGTCGCCATGAGTTATTGAACTTCTTCGAACTGCCTTCTGGCCGATCATTATATCCTCCCCCCTTTCTCTGATCGCCATCTGCCTTAGGATCATCCGCATCCTTTAACTAGTTCGAAGAAGGACGTTTCAGGCTATTCATAGCCTCCTCTACAATAATATATCCTTCTGCTTTGTCAAAAGCTTCTGCCAGGCTCTTCGGATGGTTGAACATCAACTTCTTCACCAACTTCTCGGACTTTACCAGATCTAGCCCATTCTGAAACAAACCTACGGCCTGGAGATCATTGAGGTCAGACACCTGACCAACTGCTTCACTGAACCTCTTCACATATTGACCCAAGGACTCGTTGGTGAACTGTCGGACCTGTGCTAATGAACCAGTGGGCTTTCCTCTCCTTCGGTTGCTCCCAAAGCGGACATGGAACTTATCGCAAAGCTCGGTCCAAGAGAAAATTAAATCTGACGGCAAAGTCCCCATCCACTGCCTCGCATCTATCCTCAATGTCGTAACAAATGTGTGGCACTTGGCAGCATCAGTGAAATCATAATAATCCATGAGCCGGTCGAACGTCTGGCTATGGTTGTAAGGGTCCCCGGACCTATCGTAACTCTCCATACGAGGCAACTTCTTGGTGATATCTGCCTTCTCCTTGAAAATATCCGAGGAAAAAGGGGATGCCTTCTTTCCCGGAGTGTCCTTCACCTGTTGAACCTCAGCCAACTGCTTTCGGAGCTCTTTTAACTCCTTCACTAAAAAATCAACACCTTCGGGCTGCGAGGAGACCTCTTTCTCCTGAACGACATTCTGCTTCTAAGTGGATCGACTTCTTTCTCCTGAACGACATTCTGCTTCTAAGTGGGGCTTCTGGATCTACTCCAGCATACAATTCTGTCCTTATGATGAGAATGGTCACGCTGATGCTCTCTTCTTCTGGTTTCTGACACGATATCCCTCGACCTGCTCCTTCGCCTGTCGTCGTCTCGATGCTAAGAACCAACGACCACCAATGCCTTCTTCGAGGCCATGGGAGTTCTGCTCCTCGATCTCCTCCTATCGTGAGAACGATCCCTAGACACACGTGTAGAATGCTCCGGCTCTTTACCTTCTCACCGTGACATCTCCTTATGTTTACTCCGCCTTTCAGACTGAACATGGCTAGATGCTTCGTCCCTTAACTCCGCCACCCAAAGCATCTGTTCGGCTATATCTTTTCTCTGCTTTAACAGAACCTCCAAGGCTTTATCTGTTTTAAATCTCGCCATCCATGCCAACTTGGCGACTCGTCCTCCTCGACCACTTGACGATGAGTCTTAGTGGTGAGCCCTCCGTCGCCCGACCACGATCATGCCCCTTATCCGCATCAAAGACCAACCTCCATCGGCTACACCATGGATCTTGGACGGAGATTGTGGCGCCCCAAAATTAGGTATACATCACCCATCTTGGGTCGCCACTTACATGGTGCGTAATTTAAATACAACTTACTAACATAAGCATGCCGTACAATACAATACGACATAAAGCGTGAGTTTAAATACAAATATCATCTACTAGATATTATACAAACTCAAAAAGGAGTCCTCATTACAATTATTATCACACTATTTCACGTAATAGTGAGGACTACTAATGCTATCTTGGGACCATCACTCGTTTTCCGAGCTCGTCCCAACTATATTCTCATTTCACAAGAGAACGGTGAAAGAAAGGGTGAGCTCAACTAGCCCGAAGAAATATTATGACTAAGATAATGTAGAATAAATTATCAATAGTCTTCAACAATGTTAAAGCGATAAAATACAATGACAACCGGTTTAAGCTGCAGTGGAATATGCAATCCATTAAAAGAGTCAAGTAGAAAATAAAGTCTACTATTTTTAGGTTTTAAAGGTTTTTTTCATCCTTTGTTATAATTTGAGACTCACTTTAATAAATATTCCACATCATCGAATCACCCCCGCACTTCTGCCAAGGATATTCTTTAGTATCGCGACCACAATTATTCATGCATCACTGGCCAAGAATATTTGTGTATTCATTAATGGTCATGATCATGCCAACAATTTCGTCCATCAATGCACTACTACTAATCGAGGATTTTTACCACATCATTTGTAACATTACGGTCATGGTTACACCGAATAGTCTCTGGTCATAATCATACCAAGTCCATCTATGCACTACTCTGTGCCGAGATGACTTTAAAAAAATATAAACATGAGGATGATGACAATGATATAAGAATTGATAAAACAAGTTCAAGAATTATTTTATCCAGAATTCTTAACGTCCAAATTATCAATATGATCATTGTTTTGTAGAGTAAAATTCAAGAATGATCGGAAGAATATTTTCATGAAAAGAATCTTTGGATGAAACGCAAATATCGAGGATATTCCACTAATTTCATGTAGTATAGAAAGTCAAAGTTTTAACTTATTTGGGTATAATAAAGAATGGAATAACAAAAGAAATCACCATGCATGCGATAGAGCCGCAGACGAGGTTATTCCAACAGAATAATAAATAACGGAACCGGTCGGTGAAATTCACACCAAGCAGGATGTTCCAACCGAATAATAAAGATGGAACCGCATCCGGTGTAAAACACATGCGAGATAGGATATTCCAAGAATAATAAAAAGCGGAACCGGTCGGTGTAAAAACACATGACGAGGATGTTCCAGCGAGAATAATAAAGAAGCGGAACCGGTCGGTGTAAAACACATGCATGAGGATGTTCCAGCGAGAATCATAGAAGAATGTCACCAAGTATAGGGTAAGCAGCGTATCTGAGTTATTCAATAGAATAATAAGCAATGGAATAACAACAGTTTCTCTTCATGAATAAGAAAGAATAACACCCCTTACATTTGGTAGAAGATTGAATCTTGCTGGCGGCAGTAGTAACAAAATACTCTTCTTCTTCTCTCTTATTCTCTCTATATTTTCTCTCTCTATAGCTTGAATGAATTAAGTGAAAATAATGAAGCCCTAAGCCTCTATTTATAGAAGATTTCTAGCTTAGCACTGCTTAGTGTGAAAAGGCAAGTGGCTTGATTTAATTGGTTTGACGCCTTTGTAATGTGAAGCGACAAGTGGTTCGGCCTTTGTAATGTGAAACGACAAGTGGTTCGACGTCCGGTAAAGGTAATTACTATTAACGAAGGTAAATACTATTGTGAAGGTAAATACTATTCACAAGGGTAATTACTTTTGGCGAAGATAAATACTATTCACAAGGGTCATTACTATTGTGAAGGTAAATATTATTCACAAGGGTAATTACTTATTAGCGAAGGTAATTCTATTATGACGAAGAGACTCTTAGATGATGACATATGAGCCCCCATAAAATAATCAAACTTACCACAAATCATTTTTTTTCATCAACACCTATTTAATCTTTCAACAATTATTAATCATTTATAACTTGTCATCTCAATTATTGATTTAATACTATAACATATTATACTCGGATGATACTTATGACAATAATTGAATCAATAATATAAGAGATATGATGCGAAAATTCTTTGTAGTAATAATTGAAGCATAGGTGAGTGACTTCTCACGTAAGCATCAATAATCAATACTGAGTGTCTTCTTACGAATTCACGCCAGACATTCGTATTTCTTTTTACCAAGGGTAGTTCAGCAGTTTTAACGGTAACACCTCGTAGTTATTTTTATAAAATATTTTTTGTCGTTTTCTCAATCCGACAATAATTACATTTTATGGGGTCCACCAATGATTGAGCCATTGTATGCGAATATTCCTAACAAAAGAATATTCCCAGACCAAACGAATATTTTATAACAACTTGCATACTTTTGCAAAATTTATAAATATTACCCATAACTATAACATTATATCAAATTTATTCCATAATATTCAAAAATAATATTTATAGAAAAATTCATCTTTATTTATAAAAGATGGGGTCTTACTGAGAGATCACCCGAATTGTCTTAGAGGTCGTGCTCTCGTGAGCACTTTAGAAGGACCAGACGATCCTTTTATCAAACACGAGGCGTTGATGAGCTAATGACCATCGTCTTGCCCTTTTTATGCGTCTCATCTCTACTCCTCACCATCTTCCAAGTAAGTTAAGCGATTGTGATTGAAAATTTCAATGACACTAGAACTTTGCCCTCCTTACAGCGCTTGATGTTACGCCAATATCTTCTCCAACGTCCCAATCACGTAAAGGCATACGATCCCGCGACAAGAACACGATAAACACCACAAGCTCGGGATTACCGGAGGTCGAGGGGATAACTCAAAGCGTGAGAGTCGATATCGTGTTCACAAGGTTAACAATGGAGGATGTAATGTCTAGTGTATTGAGAGTGATAATAATTCTCGATTGTGTGTGTGTGAATATGAAATGTGAACGCACTGTTTGTAAAGACTTAGTTGATAGGTTGTATTCTCTTTGCTTGGTTTTCTAGTACCACCACTACTCCGACGACCATTACCGATATGATGGATTCTGTGGACTAAGTCTTTGTATACCCACCTACCCTTTGGGTACTATTTATCTTCTTTAATGACTATATTTCCATCCACATTAATGCATGGCGGTGTCTTAGTCAATTGTCATCATGCTTTTTCATCATTACAAGTCAAAGTAATAGATATTAAAAGATCCGATGGGTTAGTCCGATGAGCAAACCCAGTTTCATAGGGTTAAATAAGTAATATGGTGGTAAGCAGGTGACTTTCGAGGTTCAATAATGAAGGCCCAATAGATTAATTAAATAAGTAAGCCCAATTTACTCGGCCCAAAGAGGGGAAATATCATGACCCAACAGATAGTATTAAATGACTTTCTTAATTCATGTGCAAAAACCTTAAACGACACTTATTTAGGAATGAAGGGAGTAAAAGGTATAATTAATACATATTTATCTGATTTCAGAACAAACAATTAGGTAATTAATGTATCATAATTAAAAATTACTACTCTTAGTTACAATTTGACTTTTGATATCAAATGACGGAATATTATACTGACCTATAAAAATTTAGAATGAAATAAATTTTGCGATTAATAGTTTTTGTTATATACTCTCTCCGTCTCTAATTATTTGACGTTTTAGAGGTAGACACAAAAATTAAGATAATGATTGGAAAGCATTAAATATAGTACTCAATTGTCTATAATACCCTTAAATCTTTTGTTGGGATAAGAAGAGTTTTGTTGGGATAAAGAGAGAGAAAGAGTTTAAAGTATCAAAAAATAAGTAGAGTAATGAGGGGTAATTTTGGAAAAATTGTCATTAATTCTCTTAGATTTGAATAAACGTCAAATAATTAAGGATAAATGAAAAACTCTAAAACGTCAAATAATTAGGTACGGATGGAGTAATATACAATTAGAATAATTATATCAACTAAAATTAAATAAATTCACATATATTTAAAGTTTAGTATGACATAGTTTGATCCAAAAAAATAAATTGTATCTCTAATTTAAAAACGGAAGGTAGTACTAATTTTTATATTTATTATTTAAAAGAAATTATATTAATTTCAAATATAAATTTTATAAAATTAATTAAAAAAATATATCTTAAATTTAAATGTGAGAAAAGGAAGAGGTAGAGTAGCATGAGCATGATGGTAAACCCAAGCCCGCTTAAGACGGAGGACTACCCCGGACAGAAGATCGGGACGGAAATTGCCGCCACAATAATACTTAACGGCCAAAGATGGCGGGAGTGAATATGTTGGTATAATCAGCCAGCCGAACGAAATAATGAGTAAAACATGTTGAAACCCATAACGTTATTGCACAAGAATCTCCCCCGCTTCATCATTTCCAAAGCCCATCTCTGGTTTAGAACCCTAACTTTGTTACCAACCCATCAAAAATCTGAACATCTTCCTGAAATTGAACAAACCCTAGCATCAATTCATTTTATCTCTGTAAACCCATTTTTTGCTCTTCTTGATCTCTGCAAAAACAAGTTCTTTCTCCAAAAAGTCCACTCTTTGCTCATTGTCCATGGGCTAACGGGTGACCGTCTTTACCAAACCAAATTGGTTAGTTTATATGGTTTTCTTGGGCATGTCGCAAATGCGCGTTTAGTGTTTGATCAAATACCCAAACCGGATCTTTCTACATACAAAGTAATGATCAGATGGTATTTTATTAATGATTTGTACATGGATATAGTTGGGTTCTACACTTGTATGAGAAAATGCCTAAAAGAGAATGATAATGTTGTTTTCTCGATTGTGTTGAAGGCTTGTAGTAAATTGCATGATATTGAAGAAGGGAGGAAGGTGCATTGCCATATTGTTAAGGCTGGAAATCCTGATAGTTTTGTGTTAACGGGTCTTGTAGATGTGTATGCAAAGTGTGGAGAGGTTGAATCTTCTCGTGACGTGTTTGATGAAATTGTTGATAGGAATGTAGTTTGTTGGACTTCGATGATTGTTGGGTATGTGCAGAATGATTGTGCTGAGGAGGGATTGATTTTGTTTATTCGGATGAGAAATGGGTTGGTTGAAGGCAACCGATATACTATTGGGAGTGTATTCACGGCATGTACAAAGTTGGGAGCTTTACATCAGGGGAAGTGGGTTCATGGGTTTGTTATTAAGAATGGAATTGAGCATAATTCCTACTTGGTCACTGCTCTTGTTGACATGTACAGCAAATGTGGGTTCATTGATGATGCTCGTTACATTTTTGACGAGTGTTGTATTATCGACCTCGTCTCATGGACAGTAATGATTGTTGGCTATACTCAGCATGGCTACCCCAATCAGGCATTAAATTTGTTTACGGACAAGAAATGGGTAGACATCTTGCCTAATTCTGTAACTGTTGCTACTGTAATTTCAGCATGCGGACAAGCAGGCAGTTCAAAATTTGGTAGGTTGGTGCATGGAATTGGGATTAAGCTTGGGTTAGAAGATGCTAATGTGACAAATGCTCTTGTGGACATGTATAAGAAGTGTGGCATGATTGGAGACGCTCATTATTTATTTGAGATGGTTTCAAACAAGGATGTGATTACCTGGAACTCTATTATTTCTGGGCTCACACAAAATGGTTTTGCTTATGAGGCTCTCAGATTGTTTCACCAGATGAGGTCAGAATATATGCGGGCAGATGCAGTCACACTGGTGACCGTCCTCTCAGCTTGTGCTTCCGTGGGTGCTCTGCTAGTTGGTTATTCTCTTCATGCTCACTCTATAAAAGAAGGATTACTATCATGTCACAATGTCTATATTGGCACAACAATTATAAGCTTTTATGCCAAATTTGGGGATGCAGAATCTGCTCGTTTAGTTTTTAATGAGATGGAAGAGAAAAATAGAATCACTTGGAGCGCAATGATTGGTGGTTATGGGATGCAAGGGGATGGTAGTAATTCCCTTGCACTTTTCGATGATATGTTGAAGGAAAAATTGGAGCCTAGTGATGTGACTTTCACTACTTTATTATCTGCCTGTAGTCATGCAGGGATGGTTGGGGAAGGGCAGAGGTATTTTGATTCAATGTGCCAGAAATATAACTTCATTCCCTCCACGGAACATTACGCATGTATGATTGATTTATTGTCTCGGGCAGGAAGGCTCGAGGAAGCCCAGGATTTCATTGAGAAAATGCCAATTCAACCTGATGTCAGTATTTATGGAGCTTATCTCCACGGATGCAGTCTTCATTCAAGGTATGACCTCGGAGAGTTGGGCGTGAGAAGGTTGCTGGAGTTGCATCCTGATGACGATTGTTACTACGTGCTCATGTAAAAATTATATGCTTCGGATGGAAGATGGAGGCAGGCCTATGAGGTGAGAGAGTTAATGAAGGCGAGAGATTTAAGCAAGTCCCCTGGGTGGAGCTTAGTAGAGATGAAGGATATTGATAGTGAACTTCCCCCTCTAATAGTTGCATCTGCTTAATTATATGCTTCATCGCTGTATACTCCAGAGTCTGCATTGACTGGTTAACGACTTGTGATGGGTTTGCACCATAGAAATTCACACAATAAACACTTAAAAGAAGAAGATATTGAAGTAATAGTAATTTCGGATAGCAGCTTGAACTTCAAACTTTCTTAATACAACTGAACATAGCCTAAATCATCAAAAAATCGTAACAATGATGAAGATTTCATTATCTGTTATTTGTATGTCCTTGTACAGCAATGAACTCAGCTGACCGAGTAAGATGGTTCTTGTTGATGAGCAGAGCAGGATTGCTGGTGTATAGCAGGCAGGCATTAGTGGAAAAGCACGCACGCACGCACACTTTGAAAGGGGTTGATTTTATGAGAGAGTGAACCTTTCAATCTGAATTGGAATGCACTTGTAATATGGAAATTGACATTTTCACCGTTTCTTTTATAAATAGTAAGCGAGTCTCGTATTAATTACTATGAAAATTCAATTTTCTATATATTATGTGCCTAGTCTATTGTGAATCCAAACATTCATTTTACTTCTTCCTCTCCCTAAAAAGAATTTTATTTACAAAATTTTAATTCAATATTTTATCCCTAAAATAATAAATTAGCTAACTTACTAATTGTGACATAATAATGAAATTATGATAATAAACTAAAAGACATTATATAGTTTTATATTATAATTAATAAAATGAGTATTATTTTTATAAAACAAAATAAAAAGAATTATATACATCAGAAAAAGCATTTACTTATATAAAATATAAAATGAAAATATTTCCTTGAAGTTGGAATTATTGTCAAAAAGGAGGCAATACTAGGCAAGAAAGTTGCCAAAATAAAACTAATAATAATAGGTTAAGTAGTTTCTTGGTTCAACCACACCACACATATAACTTCGGTAGTTAGGTTTAATGGGGAAGTGGTTAGTATGAAGTTTATTTTGGAGTAAGTTGATCGATTAAAATAGAATCTTGACACGCGATGAGGTTGTATATGTGTATGATACACCACACAATGACCAATTTATCAAAAAAATACCTCCATGCTAATCGGATCCGTTTAATAGTATCAAGAGATTCACGTAAAGTCTTATTTTATTACTGATAATCCATCCCTTGAAAGGAAATATAATTTACAAAAGGGAAAAAGAATTACTTGACTTTATTCCCATCTGGTTACAACTTTACTACATTTAGAGAAATGGCATGCAATTACAACAAATTACAAACTCGTCCCACCTACCGTCTATAATAGAGAGTAACAAATCAAGAAATTAAACTCCTGACACAATAAATTGCTTGCTTTGGAACAGGATGACTATGGTCGTTGATATACATATTTTGTTCTGGGATCCACAATTAGACCCTTCCCGCCATTAACTTCTAAATCATGCCTGCATTCAAAAATTTATCAAGAACTTGGGGAAAATCAAAAAATAAAAAAATCGTATCCCTAAATTTAAAAATCAACATAGCCCGGATTTGGTTTATGCAAAAATGAATTTAAACTGGAAATAAGTGTGGGGAAGGCAGTAAACATAGCTAATGAAAAACTCGGCCTTCATAGTCTTTTTCATTAGGTGGGATCTTTTCTCAAAATGTCAGGGAGGGCTCCCATTAGATCTTGATTAATTATGAACAAAAAACTAACTTTCCAGTATAGAAGCACAGATAACTCAACTGGAACACAAAGTCGGGGATGGTTAGCTGCTCCCGTGGAACATATTTGAATAGCTGCAGAAGCCTATCGACATACACAACTTTTTTCCACACCTAAAGATCGAGTTCCAGGAAAATTGAATAAGCTTTCAGAGGGAAGTAAGTTTTCAGGTTTTAGTAAGTAGTTCAAGGAAGGACAGGCATACCACACTATCCACAAACATTTGCAATGCGAAAATTGCAGCTTTCAGTCCAAAGGTTGGGTGAAGCACATATATTGCCTATAAAGCAAATGATGAATTCAGGATCGACAAAAGGAGACATATATACTTAATTAGAGATATTAGGCCTTGCATACGTGAAGGTTACGCTGGTGTTTCCGACCAAGTATCTGCTGTAATCTCCTCATCCACCCCAGATCTGGTTGTCTATTAAATCCAGAAGAAACAGAACTTGAAAAGTAACAAAAAAAGAGAATCTTCATAGTGCAATATCAGATACCAAAAAGATGATAATCACAATAACATATAGATGATCTAGCAATGTTGGAATTTGAAATTACAATAATAATAACAATTATAATAATTATAATTACAACAACCACCACCACCATTATAATAATAATAATAATAATAACAACAACAACAATAACAAAAATAATTATTATAATAATAATAGTAATGAGCAAAAGGTATAGCAGCCGCAGAAGTTTTAAGTTGCAAGAAGGATGTGTGAGCTGAGCAGACTATATATTGAGAATGCTTAAATCATATAAAGGTTCAAAAACCTAGTACTTTTAAGGAATTTGTAAATAAGTATAGAACTTTGGCTAGACAAAATTAGTTAAAAACTTCACGCGGAGTTTGAACCTTTCTGCAAGATCATTGCATATGCGACATATTAGTAGTGGTAAAATGATTAGACAGTATAAACACATAAAAAAGATACTGTTTAATCATGCCAGGTGATCAAGGAGAAGCAGCATAGTGCGTGCAGGTAAACAATATTACAAGGAAGAGTACTCACATTTGTAGGGATGCTGCAGAATGAAAGTAAACTATAGAAAAAGGCTTCTGTATCAAGGGCTCGAACTCCTGAAATTCAATATTTCGAGAGAATTTATCCTAGTTCTAAAAGCCAATGTGAAGTATAAGAACAATGCCTGGGAAAGGGAAGCATGCTGCAAGCATGATCTGATGGCGAGAAGCTACTAAATATCCATAAGCAACAAATCTCATTGGAATAATATGATCAGCAGTAAATCTTCTGAAATTAATGGACGTCATAGTGAAGCAAGCTTTAGACTACCTTAACTACATAGAGCACAAACCGTTCCAGATCAAGACATCGTGAGCAGAAAATGCGCTCCCACAACAACCATTACTGGCCGACCCTCACTGTCCACCCCACCTCGGTAACTGAAAAAAAGAGAAAGAGCCATAAATATCTGGATGTAAATATCCAATGATCCCAGCGTAAACACATTTATGAACTAACAAAGGGTTGTCTAGGAAAGACGTAAATTACTCAGAAGCTTCCGTATAACAAAGTGAAGAGTAAATTAAACAGATAAGAGTATGAGCTTAGTCACGAGTCCTACAAAACTCAATAATATTGGTGTATTTAGAGAGGACATATACAAGGATATAATAACACCGCGTAATCAAAAACTTAGAGCTGCTCACACAATTTTCATTTCTGCAATTTCAGAAAGATTAAGAGAATTTGCTTTCGAAAGATATCTTGAATGGAGAGAATATTCTTCAGCGGCCGATAGGGGAGGTCCTCCGAGGTCACCATATCCAATCATTTTAGTAAAATTCCAACCACTTTGCGCTTGAGCAGTTTTTTCCCATTGTTCCTTGCGTCTCTGATCTGGATCCTTAATTAGGGACATGAAACCAGGATCCAGATAAGAATCCAAATATGATGAGTTCCTGTTAAGAAAGAAAAGAATCTTCTATTACGGTTGGTGAATATAGAAAGGAATCATGAATTTAATAAGGACACATAAAAGAAGAGAGCAACCTTTGAACACCAAAACCATACAAATTGACACATAATACATACAAAACTTAAATAGACATACATTCAGAACAAATGAATTCTTATCAAAGAATTATTCTTGCTTTAGCTCTTATAGAAAATGTTCAATCTTAACAGGCAATAAAAGCTATAACTTCGCTCTAAACTATTACTCCACAAACTATGCGCACAGGGGTAAAGAAAAGGCCTGGTATCTCTGGTCTGATGAACAAGAAGGAGGCATTATTCCATTTACCACGTTTGGAAATAATTGGTGGTAATTTAGCATCACAGTTTGAATGTCATATTCTGTAGCTAAGATCTCAACATAAAAGTTACAAAATGTGGTTCTTCTATTCATGGAAAGACAATGAAGGCATTGATATGCACTTCAGGATTTCTTCTGTAAGCACTATGTTACCCTGGTCCCCCTTTCTTTTCTATTTTTGGGGAGAAGTCCCTGGTCCCTTGCTTCTCTTGAAAGAAAAGACCGAGAGCAAAGCCCACAAAATATCTGATCCATCAAAATCATCCGCATAGCTGAACTAGAATCAGCAATGCTTAAATTCTAGCTACATTAGTTATAAAGCACTTTAAGTTATAGAATGAGTTTACAAGGTGACTAACCGTCTCACCAATCCGACCTCACTGACAGGAAGATCCATTAGAGTTTGGGGAGATTTGGGAACATTCTTCTTCACTTTGGGTAAAGGCTTTATTCTGATTTTCCGTTCATCTAAGGTTGTCTCCCCATTTTCATCCCCAACATCTGCAGGAAGCTTGGAAATGGCCGCCTCCTCTTCATGTTTATCACGAGGGAAGTAAAGTGGAAGCAATCTACATTCTCAAAAGGTTAAAGTATATTAAGTTCATAAAAATTTAATCGCACAGTAATCATTCGTAAATATTCCATGAAATGTTCAAAGCTGTTGTTTGGATTATAGGAAATAGTGATTTCATCACCTTTATTAGGAAAACAAACAGGTTTTATGACATACCTCTTATAAATCTCAGTATCAGATGAAGTTGTCATGCAAAAAACAACAGCTGTTACTTTATCTTTCTGTTTCTCTAGAAACCGTCGCACAGTTCCTGATAAAAATAAATTGAATATGAAATAAGAGATGATACATTTGTCATCCACAAGTATTTTTGCTAATTGAAAAAACAAAACACTTGAGCATGGATATATAAGTCTGAATTATCTTATTCAACCAGCATCATTTCAACAAGAATCCATGCATATGTATGTGTTAAGGTCAGCTAATTAGTGGTAGACGCATGAATTTTGGTGGTGAGGGCATAATACTAAGTTACTCAAAAACACACACACACACATGTGTGTGTGTGTCTATATATAATCACATGCTTAAAACACTAATTTTGTGTATATAGTCATTAGCCTTATAGGACAAGGAAGTACTAATAGAATCAAAAAGCAAAATTGAAAAATTAAACCATCTAATCTAGGGCTCAAACATGAAATTCCACAAATTTTAACATTGAATAATAATTATAAAAAAAACAGTTCAATGTATATGAATGTGTTATTGTGTGTGTTCAGAGTGTGTACAAAATCTTAAGACATGAATACTTAAATATCTACATACATATATATATATATATATATATATATATATATATATATATATATATATAATGAATATTGTATATATAAATAAAAGAAAAGATACAGAATAATGTTGATAATTTAGCACCCAAAAAAAGAGAAGAAAAGAGAATAATGTTTATAACTAATACCTTATCATGAATGAAGAATCTCGAATTGATGATTGAAACAAAATATAATCAGCCAAGAATAACAAAAGGCCTAGAAAGATTGACTTCTTAAACTTTTTGTTCTGCACCTTCAAAACATTTTGATCTTTTTCAGTGCTTAAATTGGTATTTTTCTCTAAAACTATTAGTCTATTACGCTATGGCCTTATATTTTTTAAAGCCAATTCAGTTACATCCCTGTCATTTTACTTCTTCCATTTTCAAAATTTCAGTGCGGGCAGCTGCCCTCATTTGACCCAGTGTGTATCCACCCCTGAAAGCAGCCCATTGACACAATAATAGCACATAAGGAACTAATTATAAATTAAAAAAAATTGCACAAGGAATTCTCACTTATTGCCACATGAGCAGCTGGTTCACGTGGATAGTTTTTGGCTTCTGTGTATATACAGCCCATCGCAATACTGCAATAATACATGCTAAAGATGGTAAGTTCCAGGTTTTTAAATACAAGAAATTTAATTCCAATTGATCAAGAAAGTAGTAAAATGTTGAAGAATGCAGCCTAGTCCACTTTACCTTTGAAGCCCATTTTCAATGAGAAGTTCAAGGCAAGACCTATAACAGTGACTAAGAGCATTCTCTGCAGCAGTATGATATTTCACGGCATACTTAGGACCAACAGTATGAATAACCCTCCTGAAAAAGGGAAAAGATACTCCATTCAGTGTTATGTCAAGAACTGCGATAGATAGCAAAGTGGAGTACACTACATGTAGCTGTACTGCTATAGATACTAAGGAAAGTGCAACAAATCATCGCATAAAGAATAACAGGCGAATGACAAGCTAAAAGATGCTTAACAAACTGCATTGGTAAATTCATAACATAAATAAATGTCTGCCCGTCCAACTTCAATAGCTCAAGTTGCCCCACGTTTGGTGTTACAACATAGATTGATATGTACCTCATTAATAGGATTTGAGACGGCTATAGTTAATTTTTACTCCCTCCCTGCCACATTGTTTGCAACACTCACGAAATATATGATGCGCCAAAAGCATATTTAAATGTTAAATTTAATATAGTCAAATGTTATATATTTAACAATATTACAAGTATTTCAAAAATAATATTCAAATATGGAATAGAAGGCAATCACCATCACTGCACATAATGGTACGCGAGGCTTGCTTATTGGAAACTTATGAGTGACAAAATATTGAAAACAAGCTTCTATTTCCAGAAAATACTTCTAGGAACAATACCGGATGCATGGATCCTACATCCTTCTCTTGATTTCTGGAGATGAAACTACGCAAGGACATGCAGGACAATTTAGGATGATCGAATTGAGAAGTCCAACTTCAAACGTCGATTGTTCATGATGTATAGAAAAATAACAGTTCCTAGGCGCATGGGTGTGGTGTAAAGTGCAAACATGGTGCAGGAATAATTTATGATACACATTTATGGAATCCTCTATTCTCAACGTAAACACAATATGATATATATAACAATGTCAAAGTAAATGATTTAGCAATACCGCCAATATACCCACCTAGCGGGAAGGTCATATGCATTAGTAACTTTTGCCATACCTGTGCGACAGCCACCCTGTAGAAAAAAAATAAATTTATGATATCATATCACTTGAATTATGAATTTTAATTATTTTCATAGGAGTGCCTTGTTTAATACCTAAAACAAGATTGGGTAAAAATAAATTTGCTCCATTTTTAAATATCAGAATCAGTTAGCACTAGTGATACTAGCTAATTTTGAAACTAAATACATATTCAATTTGCAGATAGCGTACCAGTGTTGCACATTCTTCAGCAAGACCAGGTCCAGCTGCGGCATGCAAGCCAGGGCTGCTGTGTACTTCATCCAAATTCTGTCAACCAGTGAACTAAAAATATAAGGCTCTAATGAAACAGAACTTGAGTGGTCATTTTGTCAGGGACACAAACTGGATATTTGCAATTTTGCAGCAAATTAAATGGATGCCTAAAAGTATGCTCAATGATGCAGTTTATGGGCATTAAGATGCACTTAACAGAATCAAACATGATTTAGACTAAATTCTAAATATATAGAATTTCTGATCACAATGAGAATGTCATTATTGCATGAGATAGGCAACATATTCTCAGTGGAGATTTATAGGTATAAATCATTGCCAAAAGGTAGTAATTGGGGCTCGCTTATCGCGTTTAGTTAAAAGGCAACCAACTTCCTTAAATTAACTTGAATCACATGTAGTAAATGAAATAAAACATCAAACTTCTCTCCTATAAATATATATATATATATATATATATATATATATATATATATATATATATATATATTTATATTTATATAAATATAATGAAAAAACTTACTACTCCAATTCAATGCCCAGATTTGATACATTGAAATGGGTTTCTCTAATGAAGGGGGATTAGAGAGACTAATTTAATTTTGGGTGAACAATCAAGGCAGACAATAATTTTCCAATATATTCTCTAAATAGAAGAAGTTTAAATTAACTTCAAACACTTCTAGGGTGATGAGAGTATGATAACAGGTTTTGCAGTGAGACGAAATATTAGAACATTTGATTATGCCATGACAAAAAGAATCAACCTAAATTCACACCACGTTTGTGAGCATGCTTTACAACTCATTTCCCTTTTACCATAGAGCTAGCAAATTAAACACATGGTAAAAACATGCAGAAGCACTAATTGCAAAGGCATCTGTCCCACACAGAACGATCATCATATTTGCCTTCAAACCGGAAAATAGCTTAAAAACACCAATGAGAAATAGTTTGCTACTCACCTCATTTGTAGAGTTAACAACAACGTCTACCTCAAGATTCCAAGGATTCCCTCTCCATAGATATATCTTCGAGTTAATTTCATGATCAACAGGAAACCTTGAAGTCCCATTTCCACCACTCTCCACTCCAGACGAAGCAGTTAAAGGGTCTGGGAAATATGAATTTGGATAACCAGAATCCTCAATTTCATATGATAACCTGAACTCTGCATCACTCCAGCAAGGAACTTGATCTAGTGTCACCACAAAATCTCCACTATCTGTAGCTAATCCACCACGAATAGTAGTAGTTGGCAGAGGCCTATACATGGTCGTTGTTTTCCTCTAACAAATATTCACCTCCTTTTTATGTCCAAAAAGACTGCCAACTCCTATCCCTCAACTTACCCGAAATTTCTGGAACATACTGAATTCAACAGCCCACAACAAACTAGCAAAGCAAAACTCAGCAGTTACTATCCTGGAAGAGACAAATTAGGAAAAAATATAAACCTACATTAAAATCAAATAAAAGACGGATATAATATATCATGAATGTTGCTCAAGCAAGACATGATTTTCCATCAAAACAGATTCTTCTAATCAGAGAGTACGTCAAATTACAGCTTACAAATTACAAAATTCAAGCTTAATTTCATAAAATAGGACATCAACATCTCAAATGAAAGATTCACAACAATAAAACCGAGATATATTTGAATTTTAATACTTTTGAAGTCGTGCGAAGTGAATTGATCTATTGCATATATATATATATATATATATATATATATATATGCACATACATGAAGCTGAATAAATGTATGTGTATACAACTATATGTATATATACACACACTCGCACATGGGGCATCATAGATTTGCTAACCTTAGATGGAGAAGACTTTCATTAGATTGAAGAGGATAAAGAGAGGAAGATATAAAATGTATAAGCATATACCTGTGAAGCGGTGTGAGATTTGGGGGCGCAATTTATATGATTGCAGAGAGATAGTTTAAAGGAAGAAGACCACAGTTTTTTTGGGATCTGATGAACTTGTTAAAATTAGGACTGTTCGGCAATTACTTATTTTAAAGTAACGCATAAGCTAAATTTTAAATTAAATGGTAAGTCATTTTAAATTGTTAGTTATAAATAAAGTGTTTGTTATTATTTTGACTTATAAGTTATTATAAACAGTGAAGGTGATTAGTTGAATGATTTATAAATTAAAATAAGATATAAAAATTAGTAAAATAAGGATACAGTAGTCTTTATATTTGATCAAATTTATTTAATTTGAAATGACTTATAAGTTAATTTTGAGAAGTAATAACTTATTACTTCTCAAAAAATAATTATAAATTAATTTATAAATTAAAAATAAGTCATACAAATATTCAAATAATTTTTAAAAATACTTATAAATTAATTTGATTGACTTAAAAATTACTCCTAAACATAATAATAATTTATAAATTGATTTGAGCAAATAAAATCACTCTTGATCGTAGGATCTGGTTATTATATAATATTTTGAATTTGAAACAATAATATTTTCTTGAGTCATTTCATATTCACTTAAAAGGTCATAATTGAAGTTTCTTATTGCTAGTAATTTAATTTCTTATATAAACAAACCGAGTTAAATCCAAATAAGACCTTAAATTACTAAAACAATAATATCTTCATTTTACTCAAAAAAGTCTGAAGGCATTATTGTTAATAAATTTCTTATATGAACTTTTAATTTTTCTCATATATTTAGATATTAGATTGAGGTGTTACATATGTTTTCATTAAAAATATTTTTCTTGTATTTAATTTTCATTAAAAAAGTAGTTCAGCATATTCTCCCTACACGGGTTATTTTCACAAATAAACTTGGTATTAAATAATATTATTATCATATAAAAAAGAATTATATAATATTTATATATACACATGCATACTGCAACTCCCAATTATTTTTTTGGATCCGGTTAGCATGAAGTTATTTTTTGATAAGTTGATCAATTGACTAATAGGATAGTGATACACATACATCTGATCCATACCGCGTCGATTAAGATTCTATTCTATTAATTAACCAACTTACCCCAAAATAAATTTCATACTAACCACTTCCCCTTTGTTTTTTTTTTATGTGATACTCCATTGTTGCTCGGAGTAGTATTTTCCTTCATCTCTCTCCAATCATTCACGGGATTAAAATATTTTACTCGTTTTTATCTGTGTCTCGATTTCCGTGCTAATCGTGATATTGGATGATGACACACATTCCAGTTCATCAACTAGTAGTATGTTGGTTGACTGGCCACCCGTGATAATTTTTCTTTACAAAAAATAAATCTCACTTTCTATTCTCTACTTTTTATACTAGTTGTACCCAAGGAAAAAATGCTTTTACCACAAAAATAACAGTAAGAGTTTCTTTTCATTGGTCTACAAGCTCTCCCGAAATTTGATCATTACCAATTTTACTTTCTTCTTCATAGGTTTCCATACAAGTCCTAAATAAAATACAAAGATTCCCTTTGGATTTACCATTAACCACCCCGTAAAAAAATTTATCCTTCAAGCATGGCCTTGGCGGCATCAATTAAGAGAGGTCTTAGATCATGTGAAGCTCGACCAAGCACAGTGTACCCCTCTTTGTCCTCTACATCCACATCTGCTCCATGTCTTATCAGAAGCATAGCCACCTGTTCACCGCACAAAAAACAGCAGATTTGTTACCTTCTGTTTTCATGGTGTACATAAACAAGTTTCACTATAATTATTTCAGCAGATAGCCAAAGGCAAGTACTACACCCAACCACTAAAATCAACAACAACAACAACAACAAAAAGATAGTAAACAGAATTTGCCAAGTGAAGAGAATTTTATAGTCATGTAAATGATTTATATACAACACTCAATTAAGTTTGTTCGTGACTTGAAATGAAACTCACACATTTGACAACAGATCTAAAAAGAACAGAACCAATATCTTACAACATAAGTCGAAACCTGGCTAGTACAAGTATCAATGCATAAACCATAAATCGTACAGTTTAGACATTTATTATGGTATACATCTCAATTACCTCTCTGTTGTCGCAGATCACTGCATTCATTAGAGATGTTTGACCTGCCCTATCAACAGCATCAACCTCCGCTCCTTCATCAATCAGGAGTTCACACAACTCTGGGTTCCCAGTGCTTGCTGCACGGTGGAGTGGGGTGCATCCAACCTGAGTGACATGAACATTGCACATTCAACTATGAAACAGAGGATGCTATATTGATAAAATAAATAAAAGACAATACCCATTGAAAGAAAAATAAGACAATATTATATAATTCAGATGTCCATATAAGTGAAAGCATGAGACTACTAACCTTATCTTTTGTGTTCAGCTTCGCACCATTTGAAATCAGAAGTTCAGCTATTTTTAACCACCCCTTGCTAGCTGCATAGTGAAGAGCAGTGCGACCACCATCATTTTTCAAATTAACATCAGCTCCTGTTCATCAGAATTTAATTTTAGTCCAAGGGTAATGACTTACAAAAACCAAATACTATCAGCTATGGGTTATTATGATGTATGCTTCTATTCTATATTTCGTGTGCTACATGATATAAGATGCTAGAGCTAAGCAGAAAGTAGTAACACTCTATGTTAAGAACAAGGAGTGTCATTACATCAGCATCAATAACCCAAAATCACTAGTCTACTGTTTGAAATGGGTATGCAATTGTTTAGAAGCTTCATCAGACAGAGGAGAAAGAAGGGGAGGCACGAGTGTAGGTATGATATTACCTACATCACTAGCTGATCTACTAATACAGTAGTCATCCAAAAATATAAGATTACTGCTGAATGAGAATCATCAGTTAAGAGTAATTTGATGCCACATTCAAAACAATTGTCCAATAAGGACAAACTAATTTTTAAATGAGCACTAAAACCGTAACCACTTCTGTATTCTGGCTCTTAAAGGAAAACTCCTCTACACAGTCGCAAAGTGCAACTTGAGCATACCAATTAACAATGTACATGGATGGAATTAGAGAAGTATACTCAGTGAACATGGAGTTACAACAGTTAAATCACCTTTTCACATTTAATCCTGCATGAAAAAGGTGATTAAATTTAAAATTTTGTACAGGTCCTTCTAGATACAAAATAGCAGTAAACAAAATAGTTTGTCAATCACAAACAATATCTAATGAATGCAAGCTCTTTCGAGGGAGCAAACAACTCTTTCCAATTGCATAAGGTGTTTTTGACTCAAGCTTCTATTTCTTTCTCAGTTGAACCCATAAGGTGCTCTTTGACTTGAAATCTTGAAAGTTGCGCGGGTAAGATTAGTTATTTTGTTGAAGTACCAACCTTACAGAGAACTTCATCAAGATATCAAAAAAGGAGCAATTAATTATATATAAGCAAAATTTATATACAGAGTGGCCACATAGATTGATGAATCATTGGATCCGAGTACTTCAAAATATTGCACCACTGATGAATATCATTACTCCAAAATCGTCACAACCACATTATTTAGTATGTGAATTCTGTATAAAATATCATGTATTATTGTATTACTATATTATACTCGCTCCATACCAATATATTAGTCGTTTAAGGACCTTTTTTTTTGTTCCAATATATTATCGTTCTCTCTTATCTAGGATACAAAGTTATCTACATTCCTATGATACCCCTAATTTATCTCCTCTTTCCAAGGACATTTTTCCCATAAAAAAACACTACTATTCTCTTTCCTCTATCTTATTTAACGTTTTCCAATAAAAACATAAAGTGGCAAATATGGAAATTGAGACCTATATTAATTATGAAGTAATGACATTCTTAATATGTTTGTTTTATGTTATAATGTCTAATAAGTTGAAATGGAGGGAGTATTTGTTAAAAACTAATAGCACTTTAGAGGAAAGAAAACAGTAAGAAGGTTGTCAGCAACTCAGCATACAATTAAGATTTTCATGTTCAGTTTTTGGGACCTGGGTGTGGGACTCAGCTTCGGTCCCAAAAAAATATTAGTGAGATACCGTAGAGGCTGTATGGTGCCACTGAGTTTTTTGCAAATTCTCAACATGATCTAGAAGCAATTATATCCTTACCTCTGCTCAGTAGAATCTCCACAATTTCAACATGCCCACTGCTAGCTGCAGAATGCAGTGGTGCCCAGCCTTCTTCATCAGTACTGTTTATACCACTAATTAACAGATCAGCGGCTGAAAGTATCTTCACTACCTGTTACATTACAAATTCAAGCAGAACTACTGTTAAATACACATTAAATTCATAACCCAAAAAAATGAATTATACATAGCAGAACAACTAGCTTACCCATAATACCAAAAACCAAAATGCACAAAAAAAAAAAACTCAAATAAATGGCCAACCTCCCCCCTCCTCCAAATAAATAAATAAAGTCCTAATGTGTGTCACCTGTTCAAAGTAGGACCTGACATTACATAACAATTTAACCGATAAGCTGCTTTCCCCATTTTCAAACTAAATTAAAAATAGCAAACTTATTTCTAGCAAATGGTAAACTTAGTAATCCCACTAGTTCAATAACAGTACTAAAGATCAGTTCTTCCGGTCTAGTTGTGGGAAAATAAAATTAAAAAAACAACTAAATTCAAAACCGTTAAATTATATGACTGTTGGGTCATGATATTTTAACTCTTTGGGCCGGGTGTACTGGGCTTACTCTTTTAAGTATTCTATTTGGGCCTTTATTGGTGAACTGTGGAAGTCTTTAAGCCCAGTTATCTTATTATTTTCTTTTTAAACTTATAAGACCGGGTCGGGTCAGTGGATCAATCCTTTGGACATTTTAATATCTACATCTTTGACTTGTAATGATGAAAAAGCATGACGGTTGACTAAAGAACCTGCCATGCATTAATGTGGATGGGATCATAACTTAGAATTTACGGTAATAATGATGACCAAAGGCAGTGGATAAACTACATGCAGTCGGCAGGACCCATCAGATAAAGGGGGGTGTGTCAGGTAGTAGTGGGTGGCACAGTAATTCAGGCAAAGAGAGTATAACTTAGCAAGGAAGTCTTCACCAAGAGGTACGTTCTCATACACTTCTTCATTCAGAATCACATACACACAGAGAATTATTATTATTATCTCTTTATCTCAATACACTAGGCGATATAGCCTCCGTTTTCGATAAACCTTGTGAACTCATATACTGACTCTCACGCCTGAGCTATCCCCCGACGGAACCGCCGTCAAGCTTGTGGTGTTTATTGTGTTTACGTTGCAGGATCAGGACGTTTTACGTGATTGGGACGTGACAAAAGATCTTGGCGTTAACATTGGCGCTAGAAGGAGGGGCCTTTTTTCAATCACAATTGTTTAAATTTGCTTCGGAAGATGATGAGGAGTAGAGATGGTACACGGTAAGGCAAAGGCGATGGCTGTTAGTTCATCACTGCCTCGTATTTCAGTAAAGGACCGCCTGGGTCCTTCTAAAAGTGCTCATGAAAGCACGGCTTCTAAGCACAACTCAGGAGAACTTCGTCCGAAGATCCATGCTGGAGCCAGACGGAAGTTGATTTTCAACGCTGATAAGGGACGTGATCCTGATCAGGAACGGGTAGAAGGTTCGCCGACCAGGACTCATCGCAGAAGTGGTCAAGAAAACAGAGCTGCCAAGTTGGCGAGGATGGCAGACGAAGCAGATAAGGCTTTGGAGGTTCTGTTAAAACAAAGGGAAGATATAGCCGAACAGATGCTTCGGGTGAATGAGTTGAGGGACGAAGCATCTAGCCATATTCATTCCGAAAGACGGAGTAGGCATAAGGAGGTACCCCGTCGGAAGGGTGGTAAGAGCCGGAACATTCTATGACGTGTGTCAGTGGATCATTCTCGCAGTAGGAGGAGATCGAGGAGCAGAACGCCTTTGGCCTCGAAGAAGGCACTGACGGTCGTGGGATCAATTCATCGCGACGATGAAAGACGAAGAAGCAGGTCGAGAGAAATTGTGCCAGAAACCCGAAGGGGAGAATACCGTCACAACCGTTCTCATCATGAGGATGAGATTACGCATACTAGTAAATCAAGAAGTCCGCGAAGGCGTTGGGATCGGCAGGGAAAGGTCGATCCATTCCAAGGCCTGCGGCCGCCCAAGAGAAGGAGATCTCATCACAATCCGAAGGTATTGATTTTTTACAGTAAGGAGTTGAAAGAACTCAAAACAATTGGCCGAGGTCAGCGGGTGAAGGACGCTTACGGAAAGAAGGCGTCCCCTTTTTCCTCCGATATTCTCAAAGAGAAGGCGAGATATTACCAAAAAGTTGCCTCGTGTGGAAAGCTATGATGGGTCCGGAGATCCTTATGACCATAGTCGGGGCATTTGATCGGCTAATGGATTACTATGACTTCACCGATGTTGCTAAGTGTCACACTTTTGTCACGACTTTGAGAAAAGACGCAAGAGCGGTGGATGGGAACTTTACCATCGGATTCGATTTCCTCGTGGACCGAACTTTGTGATAAGTTCCATTACGCGTTTGGTAGCAATAGAAGAAGGGAAAGCTTCTGAGGCTCTTTAGAAGACTGGTCAGTGGTTCACTGATGAATCTTTAGGCGATATGTAAAGAGGTTTAGAGAAGCGGTCGGTCGGTATCCGATCTTAATGATCTCAAGTTGTTGGTTTGTTCGAGAATGGGCTAGATACGGTTAAATCGGAGAAATTGGTAAAGAAGTTAATGTTTCACCATCCGAAAAGCCTAGCAGAAGCCTTTGACAAGGCAGAGGGCTATATTGTTGTAGAAGAGGCTATGAATAGTCTGAAGAATCCTTCTTTGAGCCAGTCAAAGGAGGTGGAGGCTCCCAAGACTGATGTTGATCAGAGAAGAGTGGGAGGGTACAACCAAGGGGCTGAAGGTAGTTCGAAGAATACGAAGAACTTCGATGGCGACAAAGCGTGAATCGTACACCTATTTCTACCGAAGGTTAATAAGGTTTACACCCAATTGAATACGGAAAGGTCGATAATTTTAGATCAGATCAGAAACCAGCCTTTCTTTGAGCCACCTCGTGATAATTACAAAACGGGACACGGCAATCCTCGCAAATAATCGTGGTTATCATCAAGTCAGTTTGGTCGTGACACTAATGAAAGTGTTGTAATTTAAAGGATTTTGTAGAAAGCAAGATTAAAAGCGACTTCATTGATTCAATATGTGGTGAGAGAAGGACCGTCGTGGTCGTGACTTATCAATCGCACTCGTTCAAACGGTTCAAGTACCACCCACTCAAAATGCTCCCATACCACCGCCAAGGCAAGTCATTGATGTAATAACTGGTGGGTCATTGGGAAGTTAGTAGGGAAGAAGAGGAGGTCTTATCTTGATTCGGTCGTATCGATGATGAGATCTTACTCTCGAAGATCGTGAGGCCCTTTCAGAACCGTTATATCATTTACGGATGCGGATTATCCTTTGGAGCCCATCGAACCGCATGAAGGGCATTGGTGATCACGTGCATGAAGTAGGCTCGATGGACGTAAAACGCATGATGATAGATAATGGATCTTGGTGGACATTCTTTATGCCCATGCTTTTCGAGAGGATGCATCTCGATGGACACAAAATGGAGGTTGGACGGAGGCTCCTCTATATGGTTTCTAAGAACGACCCGGTCAAAGTGGCGAGCACTATTGAACTCCACGTTATCTTCTAAGACGACCCTCGGTGAGTAGAGATAACTCAGTAAATTTTATGTTGTGCGTATGGATTGACTCACAACGCCATTCTGGGAAGACTACGTTGTGACTCTTGTTGTGACTTCCATCCCACATTTCAAAATCAAATTCCCACGCCGCGTGGAGTAGGAGAAGTGATGGGTGATTTAGACTGCCCGGCGATGTTATCGAAACTTTGTTATTTCATCCGGAATGGGGTTAGTAAATGAAAAAGACGATGGCAATTGAGATTGAACCCTTCACCGAGAAGCAGACTCGAAACCTTGGTAATCCCATTGGAGGGACGGAGGAGATTGAGTTGGTCGTCGGAAAGCCCGACAAGAGCGGTGAGGATTGGTTCAGTCTCACAGAACCCTTCAGACGAATCTTATGGAACTCTTACGATGTTATGTTGATATTTTTGCATGGGAGCCCCAAGCGTACACGAGTTATAGAAAGGTTCTTTGAGCATAAGCGGAGATAGATCCTTGAAGAAGCCGATTCGTCGAAGAGGCGGATGTTTGCTCGAGCGTCGAAGATCATCGATGATGAGGTTGCGAAATTGCTAGGCGACTTCATATCTGAGATTGATTACCCGAATGGATAGCAAATGTAGTATTAGTGCGAAGCATAATGGAAAGTGGCGGGTTTGCATCGACTACAACCGACCTCAACAAAGCTTGTCAGAAGGATTTTATCCTCACCCCATATTGATCATTTCATCGATGCCACTTGGGTATGCATTACTAAGTTTTATGGATGCTTTTTGAGGTTATCATCAAATATCCATGTCAAAGAAGACATTCTAAAGACAAATATTATTACACACCGATTCGGTGTATCGATACAAAAAATGACTTTTGGCCTCATTAATCTTGGAGCAACCTACCAAAGGATGATGAACTTCATCTTTGATAGCGTACTAAGGGAGGAACATGGAGGTTTATGTAGATGACATGATCGTGAAGAGTATCTGAAATTTAGAAGCATTTGGACGATCCGGAGAGTGCTTTCAAACTATTCGTTATCGTCAACTAAGGCTTAACCCGACTAAATGTACTTTCGGCCTTAGTGCCGGAAAGTTTCTGGGTTATCTGGTCAGTCAGAGGGGTATCGAGGCCAATCCGGAGAAGATCCAGGCCATCCTTGACATGAAGACTCCTCAGTCATTCAAGGACGTTCAGCGTCTGACTGGTAGGATTGCGGCTTTAAGGAGGTTCGCCGCCAATCTGCGAGAGAGATGTCTTCCTTTCTTTGACACTTGAAGGGGAATAGAAGAATGCGAAGGCGTTCGGTGGACTTCCGAGAGTGTGAAGACGCTTTCGAAGGTATAAAGACGTATCTGTCTTGGCTCCTTTATTGGTAAAGCTGTCCCAGCGGAGACTTTATATTTGTACCTTGCGGCAAGTTCCTTAGCGGTGGGAGCAGTGTTGGTTCGGGAGATCGATGGGAAGCGAAAGATCCGGCCTATTACGTCGACCACGCCCTACGAGATCTGTTGAAACCGGTATCCAAACATTGAGAAATTTGCCTTTGCTTTAATAATTGCCGCAGTAGAAAGCTTGGGCGATATTTTCAAGGTCGACTCTCGGTCGCCTCACACGGATCACTATTGAAGAAGGTGATGGGCAAGCCGAGAGGTCTCGGGCGAGACTAGCGGCATGGACTATGGAGTTATCCCAATTTTTATCGAGTATCATCCCCGAAGCGCCATCAAAGGCCAAGCCACGGGCGACTTTATGGTAGAATGCTCGTTCACCGAAGCAGAATCTTGATTCTCGGAAGCGAATCTTCCGACGAAGCAAATGGCCGTTCTTGGCAGGTCAAGGCGTGGACGCTTTGTATGCAGATGGATCTCTACGATGACGATATTAATGGAGCAGAATTATTTTAATAAGTCCGGAGAGGATTCAAGGTCCAATGAGCCATCGATTCGGTTTTAAAGCAACGAACAATGAAGTTTGAGTGCAAGCGGTGTTAGCAGGTGTCCGATTAGCAAAGAGTCTCGAAGTCCAACAGTTGATTATCTATAGTGATTCTCAGTTGGTCGTTAAACAGCTGTCGGAGATTATGAAGCTCGTGGAACCCGAATGATCAAATATCTGGCAGAATTAAGAGACCAACTTCAATTTTTCGCTTCAGACGAGTTTTTGAGTATAGAGCCTTGATAACGAATTCTACTACCGTGCATTGTCAAAGTCGCCACTCTGAGATGCGAGATGTCTTTCACGGATCGGTGTATTTGGAAATTTTACTGGCTGATGAAGTGTTCAAAGACGAAGCGTTGATGATATGTATCGAGCAGAATAACGTTGGATGACCCCTACATCGAGTATTTGGCGGATGGTCCTTCCTTCCCGGATCAAATCTTTGCAAAGAAGATTAAATACAAGAGTACCAATTTTAGTCTTATTGATGGGGATCTCTATCGATTGGCATTTTCCTCACCATTGTTGAAATGTTTGGTTCCATCCGTCGAATATGCTCTTGGAGATTCATGAAAGGATTTGCGGTGATCGTATACGGTCGCCAAGTCTTTGGCACATAAAATACTTCGACAAGGATACTATTGGCCTACAATTTTCAAAGAAGCTACAGAGACACGTCAAGAAATGCGAAAATGTCATTTCGATAGTCCGGGTTCATATCACCACAGGAAGAGTTATACTCGATTTTATCTCCTATACCCTTATTTGCCGCGGGGGTGGATATATTGGGACCGTTACCTAAAGCTAAAGGTCGAGTTAACTTCGTCATAATTCTTTATTGATTATACGACTAAGTGGGTAGAGGCAAAACCACTTGATCGATAATGAACAGAGTGCCTAAAGTTTATAAAGGAGTCGTGGTGTTCCGCCGGGATCCCTAAGGTATTGATATCGGATAATGGACGCCAGATTCGTGGGTTCAAAATTTGAAGAATTTTTGAACGATTTGGGGATCCAAGACAAGAAGACTTCGCGTGGCTCATCCACGTCGAATGGGCAAGTCGAGGTGACCAACAGAATGTTAAACGTAAATCAGCGTAGATTGGATGAAGCTAAGGAAGATGGCGGAAGAATTCTTTGGCGTCTTTGTGGGCATACCGAACTACACCAAGGACTACTACGGGATTCGCCCTTCCGATTGCTTTATGGTGCGATGCCTTAGTCCCGGTCGAAATCGGATCTCCAAGTCTTGGGTAACTTCAATTTAAAGAAATTTACAACGACGAAGGATGAAAGTTAACTTGGACTCTTAGGCGAAGTCGAGATGAAGCTTTAATCAAATTGGGTCGCTTATCAACGAAGGGTGGCCAAACATTATAACAAGGAGTTAAACCCGTGAGATTCAAGTAGGAGACTTCGTTCTTAGAGAAGTAAAGCTTCTACGCCTCAAAACACGGGAAAGCTACGCCGAATTGGGAAGGGCCATATGAGGTGATTGAAGTACCAAAGCCGGGTACTTATCGATTAAAAGGCACTCGATGGTTAGAGATCAAGAATACTTGGCATCTTTGGCGAGGCTTCTAAGTATTTTCAATAAAGATTAAGTCGGTTTATCGGAGTTTGTACACGATTGTTTGATATTAATAAAAAGGTCACTTTTCCATAATTTATCACTGGTCACTATTGGTCCGAAGGTCACTATGGTGTAAGGAGGTATGGTAGGACTCGCTGGCCATTCGATGGTAGCCCCAGGTCCTTTTGATCCTATATTGATCTTATCAGGGTGGTAAGTCGATGGTCACTATGGTCCAGAAGGTCACTATGGTGTAAGGAGGTATGGTAGGACTCATTTGGCCATTCGATGGTAGCCCTGTGTCCTTTGATCCTATATTGATCTTATCGATCGGTGGTAAGTCGATGGTCACTATTGGTCGAAGAAGGTCATTTATGGTGTAAGGAGGTATGGTAGGACTCATTTGGCCATTCGATGGTAGCCTGAGTCCTTTTGATCCTATATTGATCTTATCAGGTGGTAAGTCGATGGACACTATTGATCCTTATGTCTTGGTCCTTATATATTTGTCAGCCAAATTTACCTCACACATGACTGATCTCACTCTTCGGTACCGATGAGTGTACATTACTTCATTTTGTTTAAGTGTTGAGTTCAGTTTATTCAATTCGGTTAAGTTGAATCCTGTCCGTAGAATTTTATTCACTTCATTGCATAAGTTAACTGTTATACGTCATATCTAATTCATTAGTCCAGCTTATTAATACTAAATTATTAACAAGAAGCTGATCAGAACAGAAGTCATAATCAAGACAGTTAAAGATTTATCAATAACATAAAATGCTCATTCATTTAAGTCAATCATAAATTAATTACATGAACATAAAAAGCTTAAAGTAGTTAAATATTTACATAGAACAAAAAACATGATATATATTTGGGCACCGCCTTCTTCATCGGAGTTGAGCAATGTCGGGTCCGGTGAAAGCGTGATAGCTTTTCTTTTCCTCGCTCTCGTGATCCTCATACCCCTCCGAATATACCTTCGTGATCTCAACATTGAGTTCGTCTAGAGTCCCTATAGTCGCTTTGAATACGCTTAGGAGATCTTCGATCGAGCAGGGGCCTCGTCCTCAAGATCCTTTATTTTATGGCGAGCTTGTGACGTTTGGCCTTATGCCTTGAAGCTTCGTCTTGAGTCTTCGTCTCGGCTTCACCAAGTTGTAGGACTAAGCTCGATTGGTCAAGAAAACTCCTCATTTTTGCCTTCGGGGAGTAAGTTTTCTTCAACCAAACCAAAGATTCGAGTTAGTCGAGTTTGTTGGGTGGCTGGACGCAACCAACCCATCCCTCGTGGTTCCTTAATTCGTCATCGATGTCTTCAAATCCATCTTGCCCGATCTAATTCTATCTCAAGACCATTGATGGTATGAAAAGCATCTTCACGGTGGCTCTTTTTCTCGGCCCAAGGTCGATTTCAAAGATATTTACCTCTTGTCGCATGAAATCTTCCTCGGCCTCTTCATTTATGTGTCTCGGGACCTTGATCGTCAAGACAAAGATTACTGTATATTTTCAAAATATTCAAGTCAAATGTCCAAATATTCAAAGGGAAACAGAGATATAGAGGAAGAAGAGATTGTTATTTACCTTGGCCAAATAACTCATTCCCTCGTCAAGAAGATTTCCGTCCGTATGATCACTGAACCGGTGGTCGTCAGTGTGCCGAACGAAAGCTCCGAAGAGGTCAAAGGGGAAGTTGGCGTTGAACCTGGGCCACAGGGTCGGGGATCCCATGACCTCGGCGTGGTAACTCGACGATGATGGACCCGGGTCGTCGAGAGATGGTCTCGGTCTTTCGGGGAGAAGAAAGTACATTTCGGGAGGTGTAGGTCCGCATGTATAGTTTGATTATGGGAGATTTATTGGGAGTGGGTCCTTTTCGGTGATGAAGCGTAGGCGGAACTTGGATGGCTATATCGAGACGTTTCCTCTTCTAGATAGCGTCGAGAATCCCTTCGTCCCCGGTCACCAATCCTCTTCAATCAGTATTTCTACTGAGGGGCACGAAGGGTGGAAACGACCAAGACTTAGGAACCCCGAGCTCTTGGCGATTTAGAGGGGTTATTTTGTTTTAATTTTTGATCCTAAGTATATTTCTTCGATCGGAGACGATCAAGTAAACCGCTTTGGTCGAGGAATGGTTCTAGGGTTGGTTACAGTTACGCTTACGGTGTGGATTCGGGAGGAGTGACAAGAGGGGTCGACATTGGTTTTCTGGTAGCTCTCCTCTTCATTGAGGTGAAGGTCTCTTCTTACGGTATGAGAACCTCTTGACCTCTCTTTTCTTCTATTTGAAATTCATCCAGTATGAATTTACGGTGTTCGATCTATTTTGGGTACCGGTTGGTGTAGCCTCAATCGCTTAGAAGACTTCCCAGACAAAAATCTTGAACTCCTTTATTTCTAAGAGCTCGATTACGATCAAAGATATCTTGCACAAATCAAACAATTCTATGTTAAAATAATATATCATAGAATATTTTCAAAAAATATACATATATGAAATAAGTGGTACTTACACTTATGGTCATATAACCATGCTTTGCTTCGAGAGAGTCCGTATTTCCACTCTTCCTTGGGAAGTTGTCGAATAGCTCCATCATTTCCACTTCCGTTCTTAAACGTCTCCAAAGTCGTGAGATATTTTTTCGTCGATTGCCCGATTCGGTAAAGAAGAAATCTCGGGGCCTTTGACGAAAAACCATTTCTCGTGCCATCCCCTATTGCTCGAAGGGTGTTCACCAATGACGTCTCATCGAATTTTTCTCCGGACTTCGGAGAATGCTTCACGAGGGCCTTGAACCCCTTCTCCTGGATTGTACTATCTTGTAGGCGGTGAAGAAGAAGTCCGGGAGGGCTCGACGCCCAATTCATGGCGCGAAGGCCACGAAGGCGAATGTGGATATAGGAGTTTGGCACCGATTGTGAAAATCCCACACCCAAGAACCCCAAGAGGGTCACTATAAAGATGTGAAGGGGAAACGAACCCCCTTCCGATAAGGTCACCGGACTACTGAGTCCATCCTTCGTGGTAGTTGATACATCTTTTCACCGCATCGGGTACCGATCGCATGGGTATTCGGAATGTGGAACCGAGTTCGAACCCTCTTTAGTTGACCTCGGTTATGATAGAAGGAGTGTTGGCACGCGAGAATCGCTCCGCACTCTCTGTAGTATTCGGAGGGGTTTTTGGGTTTTACGTTTGGGATTCGTGCTTGAAGTCCCTCGTGAGGATTAGGGTTTGGTGGAACCCTTTGTGATGGGTGTTACAAGTATGGGGAACTCTGCTCGTGATTGTGGGAAGCCATTTGTGACGATTTGCGAGAGAGAGAGATCGAGAAAGTTTAGAAAGGCGCTCGAATTTCAAATGAGCAGTAAAAGCATCAAATTTGGTAAAGTTATCCTTTTATATCGATTTACTACACGGTGTTCAAGACGGTACATTAAATGCTAGTAATAATTTGGAATTTGAATGGGAAGCGTCCGGGTTTTGGGTTCGGATAGTTAATGGATAGGGCCTTTTCGATGTGGGCCTTTAAATTCCTTTTCGTCTCATTTCGTGAGCGATAAATGGGCATGCGTTTTAATTACATCTTGTTATTATTGATTCTCGGTAAAAATATCATGGATTATTTATAGTTTTATTAAACATTCATTCAACAAAAACTAGGGGAAGCAATGAAGTAAGCGATATTTTTAACTCTTTGGTAGGGTGTATTGGGCTTACTCTTTTAAGTATTCTATTTGGGCCTTTATTGGTGAATATGGAAGTCTTTAAGCCCGTTATCTTATTATTTTCTTTTTAAACTTATAAGGCACTGGTCGGTCATTGGATCAATCCTTTGGACATTTTAATATCTACATCTTTGACTTGTAATGATGAAAAAAGACGACGGTTGACTAAAGAACCCGCCATGCATTAATGTGGATGGGATCATAACCTATTTCGGCAGTAGAAATAAATGACCAAAAAGCGATGGATAAACTAAATGCGATCGGCGGGACCCATCGATAAAGGGGGTGTGTCGGGTAGTAGTGGGTGGCACAATAATTGAGCGAAAGAGTATAATAACTAGCATGAAGTCTTCACCAAGAGAGACACGTTCTCATACACTTCTTCATTCGAATCACATACACACGAATTATTATTATTATCTCTTTATCTCAATACACTAAGCGATATAGCCTCCGTTTTCGATAAACCTCGTAACTCATATCGACTTCACGCCGAAATATATATCGTAACCGAACCGCCGTCGAGTTTGTAGTGTTTATTGTGTTTACGTTGCAGGATCAGGACGTTTTACGTGATTGGGACGTGACAAAAGATCTTGGCGTTAACAATGACCATTTGATCTAAGTTTATCGCCAAAACTGCAAATCATATAAAAATTCAATTTTACTTTGGAGGGAGGAGACGGACCTCGGTGCGGCCAGAAGAGGCGGCAACATGAAGGAGGGAACGTTGGTCTTCGTTGCGGAGAGAGAGAGTATTGAGAAGCTGTTGCTGAGGGAGGGATTTGAAGACCGAAAAGTCGCCCAATTCAGCGGCTATAAATAGTTCTTCTTCTTTGATTTGGTGGGTTTCTTTGATTTCTGGCTTCGGTAGATCGATCTCCATCTCAATTTCGCCCGGTACTGATATCAGCGTGTGATGATTTCAGGGTTTTTGGCTTTGCTGTGTCTGGTTGGTTCTATTGCAAGCTTTGCTGCTGATAGTCTGATACCGTAGCTTTCTAGCTTGAATTGAAAGTAATATAATTAGAATAAATAATTCAATTTTTGGTTCTTACAAATAATTTTTTCCTACAGCATAAAAATTTTAAAAAAAAAAACTTTATCATTTGATACTTTTTACTGTGCAACTAAAATCTACTTCTAAATAAGAAGTTGGATTTGAGCATGTGCTTTAGAAAACAAAAGTAAAAAAAAAACTTTATGAATCCTGAATATATCAAATAATTCCTTAAAAACAATTAACAACATTTAGAATCTTAATTTTGCTGGGTTCAAGAGTCTAAACTTGTAACAAAATATTGTAGACCATGAATGCATGATACACCTCTTTTTTCACATCACAATTCAAAATATTTTCGCACATATTATAAAAAGTAAATTAAAGTAGAAGAAAAAATTTGAAAAAATTTAAGCTTATTTATAGTAACTCCACACAATTACATAAAATGATGTTTTATTTATTTATTTATTAGTGGACTCAATAAATAATATATTTACCTTTTACTAATATATGTACTTATTGTTATTTTGAAGATAAAAAAAAAAATTATATTAATCCATTGTTTTGAAGGCCGAGAGAATACCTTTTACATACAATTGTACCATAAGTATTAGTGTGATGTAAAAAAAAATATAAAATGACCGAAGCATATATAATCCTCTCTTTATTTTTATTTTTTTAAAAAGAAATGGATGAGTAGTAATACTAGGTCTGTACCACACCATACATTATCTACAAATGTGACCGATATCTGATTTTTGTGGGAGTCAACTGAATTTTATAATAAGTTCACTTTATAATCAATATAGTGATGTGGCATGTATGCAAATAAATATCATCATCTGCCCATGCCATAATAACATCATTGTTATATCGTAAAAGAAACTACTATAAAGTTCACCGGATCCGATTTTTATAATCAGTATTAGTTGGTAGTTTCTCATGATAGAAATAAGTAGTAGAATACAAGAATATTGTGTATAACATTAAATTAAGTTAAATTAGTTGAAAATTTAACCTTTACTTTATAGTGTAATTAGACAAAAATTAAAATTTATACAAAAATTGTTCTCAATTCCAATACTAAAATTTAGAATTAAGTTAGTAAAAATATACTCAATTAAAGGTACAATTTTTTTGTTCTCAAAATGATAAAATAAAATATATAAAATGTTTATTAGTATAAAAAATAAAATACATATCATTTTATATAATTTTAAAGAATCATTAAAGATAAATTTTTTTTAAAAAATAATTTATTTTTACTTTTATTTGCACATATTTTGGGGATATGTATTTTGTTGATTAGGATAAAAATATCGTGACAAGTCGACAGGCTGAGAAGTTGTGAGCCACAGAATCCAGTGTTATTAACTTCCTGCTTAGGTTTGTGAGTATCAAAACACGCTCTCAACAGGGGAAGCACAAAAGGATAAAATAGTAAATCCAAAGTAATCTCTCTCATTTATCCACTACAACTAATTTAATCCCGGGAGTCTTTGCTCATAAATAAGCCTCCAACATCCAACTATTCCATCATTCCTATTTCCAACCACCCATTTTGATCTCCACTCTAGCCATTCCAAGATATGGACGCCTTTTTCGGCAGCAAGCCCACTGAAGGTGATGATCAGAAGGACCACTCAAAACCATCCAACTCTGACCTATTTTCCAGCGCCAAGCTGTTAGCTGAGGCCGCCAAATCCAGCTTCAGCAACCAATCCGATAACGTTGACAAGGCCAAGCTCGCCGGCGCAGCCGAAAACCTCCTCAACGCCGCCGAGGAATATGGAAAACTTGACGAAAAGGGGTACGGTACCTATGTTGACAAAGCAGAAGACTATCTTCACAAGTTTTCCACCCCCACCACCACAGCGCTGCCGGCCGCAGCCCCTCCGGCTCCGGCTCCGGCCCCGGCCCCGGCCCCGGCCCCGGCCCCGGCCCCGGCCCCTCATGATTCTGAAGAAGAAAAGCCTGCAGGAATTGGTGGGGTTGGAGATGTTATGAAGATGGCTGGAGGTTTCTTCAAGTAGAATTAAGTACTACTCGATCGATCGAATATATATAATTCATATATATTCCTCCTTCCTATATGTAGTAATTAATTTCTTGTGTATTGTTGTTGTTGTACTGTCCTGTCCACTCCTTGATTTGGGTGCATGTTTTGTTGGCTTGTTTGTTTGTTCGGATTAATGAGTGGTGTTTTAACTAGCAGTGGCTTATGGTGCAGTGAATTAACCATCTCATGTACATGTAGTAGTATTAATAACGTCTACTCTTTTCCAAGAGTAATACTACTGCTATTGTATTTGTGATTATAACAATATACTCTATGCCTGTGTGATTGAGTTCATCTGTGGTAGAGCAAAAAAAAACTTTTCAAATTGAATTTCGTTGATTTTGTTACTACCTCCGTCCCATAACAAGTGTTTTTTTAATTTAAATCACACATACTAATACACAAACTAAAATAACAAAAATACCCTTAATATATTTTCTTTGAAGAATTAATGAGTGTCATTTAATTGTAGTGATTGCAAGATGCAATAAATACTATTGAATACATAAGGGCATATATGAGAAAATATTATAAAAATTGTATTGGAGTTCTAACACATCACTTATTTTGGAAAAAAATATTAAGCTTAAAAAAACACTTATTGTGGGACGGAGGTAATATTTTTAATTCAACGAGCTGTACATCAAATCAATCAAGCAAAATAAATATTTTTAGTTTTTTTATATAATTTTGATTCTCCCAATACAAAATAAATGTTTTGGATAGAGTAATTGAGGTTACAGATTTGAAAAGAGAGGGAGAGAGCATCTCTGATGACTAAGGTCGAAGTAACTATTTAGAGATAAATTTTCTTAGTTGTTAGTGTTAGCCATAAAATTTTCAAACGTGTAATTGTTTAATAACTTCTTCAAATTTGAACTTTAATATTATAGTAATTATTTAAATTATGGATCATTATGGTTTAAAATTTAAGCATTATTGTTTACTATCATAACATAATTATAATTCTACTATTATCAATGACCTTATATTATAATGTGCAAAACATAAAATGATAATATTATCTTACCTAATAAAATAAAAATCAAATGATTATATTATCTTACCCTAATCAAATCAAAACATGTAAATATAAAATAAAAAATAAAAAAAAATACTATTTCAATAAATTTTAAAGATTTCTCCTTACTTAATAGACTATAAGTTCGAGTCTACGAATTAGCACTGGTACTAAGGTAAGTTTTTCCTAAGACACCTCCGATCCTTTGGTTTTCTTCCCTAAACGTACCCCCTAAAATGATTAAATTGTAATAATAATATACGTTTTATAAAATAAAAATAAAAAATCTTCTCTCTGTTTCGTCTGTTTGCCTATGGGGTATAGAAACCACCACCTTTTTCTTTCCACTCTTCCTTGTCAAGGACCACAAAATTTGGAGACCATGGACCACATAACTAACTATTCACAATCCACTCAAACTAGGCTGCCGACACCCTCTTTTTATTTCTTTGATCTGGATTATTATGTTTTATTTCTTATTTCACTTGGGACAGACACTACATTACATTGAAAAAAGAAATACCAACATTAATTCTTTTACGTGTTTTTAGCTATATTTTCAAGTTGGCCTGCTTGATGTCATTAGAATTTTTCTTGTGCATGGTGAGTGCAGTCAGAAGCAGAAACACGTAGGTGGAGATTTCCCTGTTGTTCGAATTCTATTAGCCTTGTCTTTCACCTGAACCTCTTCTTTTCTTCGATTTTGCTCTGCCTGTGCTCTTGCTCCTCCTGCAATCTGATCTATCATCTCCATCTTCGTCCGGTAATGTTGCATTGCTTTAGCTCTTCTCCTCTCCAATTCAATCTGCACAGTTTAACTAAATTTTCAGCTCCTAGTATCCCTACAATTTATACACTAGAAGATGAAATCAAATGAAATCTAAACCCCTATTTTATCCATCTTATGTTTCGCTCTAGTCTTCTTCTTGTTCTCCCACTCAAGTATTGTTGCACTCAGCTTCTCATACCTGAAGTTTCTGTTGTTGGTCAGTAGCAAATTATGAAACAGAGAACATACAATTTTTTATACTTGGGTTGCCAATATGGTTCTTAAATGAATAATTTACGCAGATTAACTTAAATACGTTGCGTTGCAGTTAAATGTCTACTGAATGAATTTAAGTACCGTTCGTTGATTTTAGCCATTTCAGCTTTCTCCCAGACATCTGCCTTGGTGTTTCCGGTGCCAGATATTGTTGAACTTTGCCTTGTGATTTCATTTGGTGGGAATGTGAGTGGTTTGGTGGGTTGAGGATCAGTCTTTGGAAATGTGTTTTCAGAAGTGGCAGTTTTGTTCAAGTTCTTATCCGCAAAAGTTGGTGTCTTTTTTACCGACGGTGCTGAAACGTCCTTCTTCTTTGGCTCTGCACTTTTAGATTCAACATTGGCAATGCTGTTGAATTGCTCATCTGCAGTAGTAGGACTCCTTTTGATGGATGGGGCTGGAGCAATCACCTTTTCGGGTATATTTTCATTTGTACCTTCACTAATTGATACCCTCCTATCTGGAACTACGTCTGATATGTAACAGTTTATCATTATTCATTAAAATATTTTATTAAATTAAAGCTGATGATTGGGTTGCATATATGGGAATTATGACCTCTTAATCAACATGATGTACCTGAGAAATTTCTGGACTCTGTACGAGGTTTTGATACCTTCGTGGTTTTGTCTTCTGATTTACTCCTCATGTTTGTGGAGGTATCCAGGCCAGTATTTGCCTTTCTTTGAACCTCCACGCGTGAGTCTTCAAGTGATTTAATGGCAAATGCAGCTGCTGCAAGAGCAGTTGGGTACTCGTCATATTCCTGATTCATTTGCCCCGAAAAGTGTCTGCTGAACCAGCTCTTCTTCTTATCTGCAAAACCAGCAACATGTTCTAATATATTCTTATCTACAGAACATTTATGACACAGAACTTGAGAACGGTTAAGTCATTTTTTTCTGCTTTTATTTTTTAATAAATTCATTGATAGAGTACTTGATATGAATGTCACGAGACAAAAATAGGATTCATTCTTTCTCTGATAAAACAGATTGCATATATTCCCCTGTTTTTGAGAAGTGAAATGTTTGGAAAAGATTACCAGAAAAGGAAAAGAAGAAATATTAATTTTTTTTAGTGTACCTCCCTTGAAGGATTGAGTTTTCTGTGGCGGTATTCGTCGGTTTCTGATGCTGGCAGTCTCTCTCTTTTCCTGCTCCACGCCAGAAAATCTCACCCTAACAAAAGCCGTCAGCGGCAATGGGATAAAGGTCTAACTCAACAGAGACAGAACTCTGAAATGTAATCAATTTATTTATCTTTATCTACTCGGTATTATTGAATTGTCTGAGATCATTAGGCTGTACTAATTTACATGCCCGGTGTATCTTCTCAATAGTGAAAGTACAAAAAACATAAAAAATATTGCCATGCAGTTTATCAGACAAAAAAGCTTAGTACAAACGGAAAATGCAACAACAACAAAAAAAGAAGTACAAAGCTTTGTGATTGTGTTGGTGTTAGTCTATTATGCATGCATGTGTACAGGTTCGTGTAAAGAAATTAAAAGATTATTTACCTCATTTGCGTAAATAAATTCTCCATTAGTCGAAACACCAACTTTGCTGAATTTCTTCTTTGTTGATTTGGTAGTCATATATGTGTGTGTATTTGAAGGAGATAAGTAAGGTTTATGGAGGTTGACGATGGACTGGCATTGCGGTGGGGTTTGAGTACAAGCTAGGGTGAGATATGCTTAATTTGCATGGAAGGCCTTGTCTGAATCTTGAAACATAGATAAGAAAGCATTCTTTCCTTTGGTATGAATGCTCAGCTTTCCAATGTACCAAACAGCTTGTGTTGTCTGGCCTTTCTGTATATTCCTTTTCTTCAGGTTTCCATCTCTCAAAAGTAAATGAAAAGTTGATGGAATTCTTTTCCCTGGGAAGTGGAAACCTTTTAATGGAAGTTCCTCACAACTTTTTGTACCTTGTCAAATACATATCCAATGTCATTCTAATTAATAAACAAATGTATGAAAATGCTAAATATTGCAGCTAATTGGTTTAGTTATTATTTATGAATGAGTTATTGTTGAACGGTAACAAATACGTTTCAACATTTTTATATGAAGTGGAGCAATAAAGCTTTTACTTATTCAACTATTCTTTTTACTAATTTTGTGAAGTAATTTTACAGAAAATAATAATAAATAAAAAAGACTATAACCACAGTAAAAATAATAATTATAAACTCACTTTATTCTTGGAACACTGAGAATACGAGTGCCAATAAGGTGATCCATTATGACCAACAGAACATTGCTTTCCATTAGGTGGTGCCACAAGACGGCACTGTGAAAAAGCACTTGTGTTTGTACATACGTCCAAGTTTCATATGAAGACTGAAGAGTGAAGAACCATATAGTTAAACTTCTTCTCGATTTGAAATGAGACAATAAAGTGGGACTTGTAATCTCCCCATCAGGTTTATCTAAAATGGCTTATGCCTCAACTGTTTTGTTCCTCACCTCTGGAAGTGTGTGAATATCAGCAATTTTTTTGGGGGATTTTGTTAATAACTCATAAATGAAACCAAATTCATTTTAACTTATATCCCATAGTCCAGCTGCTTGTTTATCATCTCCAAAAGTGAATATATATCTTCCATCTGGGAGTGTGTCTTTTCACAAGCAATAAACTCATGAACAACACCATTAATCTCAAAAGAGCTGCAACCTGGTATTTTCTCTATCCCTCGGTTCTTCATCGTCTTCCTAATTATTCTTGCTTTATCATGTTTACCAGCAGAGGAATATAAATTTGACAGTAGAACATAGACTCCGCTATGGCGTTCTAGCTGCACAAGCCTCTCTGCTGCAACCTCTGCCAGTTCAATGTTCCCATGACCATGGCAAGCAGTTAGCAATGCCCTCCAAGCTACAGCTTCTTCAGAGGAGCTGCTAGAACAGGGCAATCTCTGAATGATATTCTTTGCTTCTTCAAAAAGACCAGCTCTGCTGAGAAAGTCAATTATACACCCATAATGCTCACTTTTGAGCTCAACATTATATACACTATACATACTATTTAACACCCTTAGTCCCTCATATACCATGCCTGAATAACTACAAGCTGTGAATATGGCTATGAACGTAATGTCGTCTGGCTGAACTTTATTCCTCTCCATCTCAGCAAACAACCTAAGAGCTTGCTCTCCGTCTCCATGCATTGCAAATCCTGAAATCATAGCATTCCAGCAAATAGTATCTCTTTCAGGCATTCCGTAAAACACCTTCTCAGCTAAATCCAACTTCCCAGATTTTGCATACATGTCAATAAGCGCGGTGCTTAATCGCACCCCAACAGGCAATTTAATTTTACCCAAATATCTATGAATCCAAATCCCAATATCAAGAGCTCCCAAATTGGCACAAGCACAAAGCACACTCACAAATATAGCCTCATCAGGCTCAATGCCGGACGACTGCATTAGTCGAAACATTTGTAAACCTTCCTTAAAACAATTGTTCTGCACATACCCAGAAATCATAGATCCCCAAATTCCTCGATCCTTCCTTGGTGATTCATCAAACAACAATCTTGCAGTGTCAACATCGCCCTTTTTAGCATACCCAGAAATCAAGACTGTCCATGACACCACACCCTTGCAAGGAATTTCATCAAACGCATACCTTGCTTCACCCATCATATGAAATGCAGAATACATTACAATCAAAGTATTACCCACAAATATATCAAACAGAAAACCCAGTTTTAAACAGTGCCCATGAATCAACTCTCCAAGATGACAAATTTTCATGTTTGCACAAGCTTTCAATACATAAGGAAGTGTATAATTATCAGGATTCATTCCAATTTCCAGCATATATCTATATAATTGTATGGTCATGATAAGTTCACCTCTCAGTAAGCAAGCTTTGATCATTGTGTTACAGATACAATTTGTGGGTTTTTCAATGTGTTCAAAGATTTTAAATCCATAAGATAAGTTACCTTGAAGTGGGTCTGAGCAGAAGGCTAGAAGTCTGCTGAGAGTGAAATTATTGCTCCCAAGCCCACATGTGATTGCCTGGCCATGAGCTTGCTTTAGATGATTCATGTTCTTGCATTTCTTCAACAGTGAGAGACATCTCCCTGTAATTGATGCATTGGCACCTCTCCACATCGAGTCAAAGTCTAGCCGCTAATTGAAATTTATTACCCCGGATATCTCAAAACTGATATTCCCATTCGACTGTAAAATTTTGTTTTATTATTATTTATTAATCGGGGAATGCTGCTGGTTCCTTCTGTAAACTTATTATTATTATTATTTTCCTGAATATATTATGGAGTTGATATTAATTAAAAAATATTATGGAAATGATGTGGGCCACCACAATTAGCATAACCAATGGTAATTGTTATGGGCATAAGTTTTGTCTTATTAATATCAGCTATCTATATTAAAGTTTATTTAAATCTGGTATAAATTATTGATGATTTCTAAAAACACATGTTTAGGTTTTCATAATTAAGTTAACCTTAATTTTACATTAAAAAAATTATAACTTAAATATAATGATTCTCACTTTAGGAGGGAGTCTTTCCTTTTTTATCTTGTAAAATTGAGCAAAGAGGATGACATTTGACAAGATTTTGTCCCATACTTGAGTGAGACTAATATTTGATAATTGAGAACATGCTATTAGATTCCACACAAATTCTGCGTGCAGCAGCCTAACACCTTCCGGTCTCAAATCCTAAAAGAATGTAAATTGCAACTTGAAAAAAATATACAGTACAAATACAAACAACTCCTTTGGAGCTTAACAGCATTAACAATGATTTGATTAGGATCTACATTATACTACTATACTAGCCGAATTGCTTTAACAGAAACAACAAACTTGTTTACTAACAAATCAAAATTAGGATTTTATGCCGACTAAAAAAGGAAATCTGAATCAGAAACTTCAAGGACTTGGTGAACACCAATTGGATTCACACCTGGTCGGAATGCATTTGCTTCGATATACCTGTAACAATAATCAGTCACAAACTAAATTCTAACATATTAAGTAATCTGGGTATGAATCAAGACAGAAACTCACAATTCTTTTAGGAAAGGGTGCTTATAGAAGGCATCAGGAATTCTTCCACTAAATTGGTTGTGATCCAGGTACCTAAAATTCAGCAAGGACAAGGAGGAAGCTTATAATATATAGAAATATTAAGCACAGGGTACAACCTTTGAAAGCCATTATGCAAGTTAGAAATAAGTCAAATTCCAATTTAAAGCCATCATTAACAACATAATAATTCAAAAGATGGAACAGCGGTAATGTCATGAACTAAGTAGTAAGGTCGTATGGATAATTGTCATGTTTGTTTCAACTGGAAAAAAATAGTTTCTGCTAAAGTTATAATAACTGGCAACTGATTGTTGAAATTATGAAGGAGTTCTTTTTGCTTTAGCTGAAAACTAAATCTGAAGTAACTAATGAAATTATTTTCCTTGCTGAAATATATGAATAATACTATCATTATTCAGGGTACTCTTAGTATTATTATAATTCCACGGGGTAGAAGAGACTAATATATATTAACTCAAATAAGCTGCGCCAGATTATTGCAATTGACACTATCCACTTATATTTACACAAATAACCTGAACAAAACAGCCAACATGCAATGGGCCACCACCTGGTGAACCCAATACCCCACAAACAACACACATTAGGTAAGCCTATAGGAAACCATGTTTGGGTATAGGGTTCTTCTTCCGATGTGAGAAAATCACCAGACCGCTCGTTCGCCTATTTAAGGCTAAATTTGTCACCCAAGGCCATGCACTCCATATTCAACACTCCCCCACACCCCCCAAAAAAAATAAAATAATAATAATAATATTAATAAACCATCCCCATAGTCCATTAGTGGTGGGGTGGTAAACTTAGAGGGCACCTACCTCCTCTTCAAACATGCCTCGGCAGCATGGTACTCTGCTTTCTTTCCCCCAGGCCCCAGCCTCTTTAGAAGGGCTTTTCTCTGCTTGTGAGTTATAAGGACAGTCACCAGTGTCTAATAGTATCAAACAAAGTAGATCATGCATTGTGGAGTGTGGAACGTATGCCTTTTGAGGCACTTGTCACTAAGTTCACTACTACTGAACTGGCTCTCAAGATTTATCTATAGTATTGGCTAGCCAATACTATAGATAAATCTTGAGAGCCAGGTCAGTTGTTATAATTTAGATGAGTTTTGGAAATCAAGTTAGGCTTTATTTGCAGAAAAAAGTTTACATGCTTGACCAATTATTGTTCAGACTTAGTTGCCAACTTTTATGACTACGCTGGTCAGGTCAGGCGATTAGATCTTATTTTACTCTAATGGACATGATCAGAAGTCTCAGAAGTCAATTTGAGGTGTACGCTTATGGAATGAATTCTCTAAGCAGCAACATATCATACACTATGACATGAATGGAAAGCTAAAAGAAACACTTACAAGTATGTCAATCTAGGAATATGAGCAAGTCCAGGTGGTATTATTCCAGACATTTTGTTGTATGATAGATACCTGTAACCATCATAGCAATCAAACTAACACTACGTAGAAATGCAGCAACCAACTGAAATTCAGTAAGAATATAATTCCAGAACATTATATACGTGTATGCAGAACTTACAAAATTTCCAAATTTGTCAAGTTTGCAAGCTGTGCAGGAATTCCTCCCGTAAGATAATTATTATTTAGATACCTGCACATTTGAGTTGAAGGCGAACCATAAATAACTCTATGGGCAAAGTGAATATCATTTGAAGTAGTTAACATTTCATTGACTTACAGGTTGCGCAGAACTGGAAAGCACCCCTCAATACGAATGAGTTCCCTTATAGTTCCAACCAAATGGTTATTACCAACATCCCTGGAAACAAAATGGAATCAAAATGAGATCATCCATACAAAGATGAAAGTGAACACCAACCTAATGATTTGCTATAGACAATCAGAGAACACAGAACGTTACAAGTGTCGTAGGTTTTGTAAAGTGCCCAATTCTGGTGGAATCCGCCCAATGAAACGATTTTCATGTAGATGGAGGTATTGTAGGTCAGGAAGATTTGCAAGCTCCTTGGGGATTTCCCCTTTAAAATTATTGAAACTCACGTAGCTGCAGAAGTTTTATTGTTAAATTGTATGAAAACAATACCGAACATAACTAAATAACCTCAAAACGTTCAAATTACTCACAGATGTGTTAGACTCTTCAATTCACCTATTTCAGGAGGAATGACGTCTTGCAGCTTATTCCACCTCAAATTACTGAGAACAAAAGACTAATAAGTACATTAGATTTGTTTTTTGGTAACAAGTTGAGGGCATAAAAAATAAAACTTACCAGCCTACCAGGTATCTCTGGTTGCAAAATCTTGAATACCAAAAAGTACAAATCTACTAGATATTCTAGAATTGCATAACAGGACATATACAAAGCATGCATTAAAGAAGCAGGCCCAACTTTAAAATTTAAGTGGGATGACGCATTCATTTTGAATAATATATAACTACATCAAATCAACCTGCATTAACCTTATCCACAACTACGTAAATTGGTTCAATAATTCTTGATATTCAAAATAACCTACTGCAATCTCAATGATTCTAACAAAATCTTGTTATCCACTATTAAATAAAATTGTATAACATCTAAAAAAATGGAGAACTATATAACAAAAACAACAATTGAATGACAGGGGCGTGTCAGAAGTTAGAACTTAGAACCAATGGCCTTTTGAACTGTAGCCTTGCACAGGCCCATCAATCCACCATGATAAGAGTCATTGTACAATATTGAGTGCTTTTACTTTACATGTTTTACAATAATAATATCAAAAAACTACATGAACAAGCTAAATACAAAAGCAATAGAAAGATATCAATAGCTTTGAAGTAAGGATTATACAGCATCTTAAGACGCCTCAAACGCCCAATTTGAGGTGGAATTGGTCCAGTCAACTTATTGTTATGAAGATCCCTGCAAGTAAATAAAACTGAGGTATCTAAAATTTGATTAATAAAATTCTTGACTGTACTAAAACCACTTCCACTTATTCTCGTGCTTACGGAAGTGGGAAAATAATGTTCTTTCATTTCATAATATACTAAAGGGTTGTTTGATAAAACTGAATGAAAGGTTTTGAATGTGTAAAAAAATTTGAATGGGCACTGAATGGAGTAGAAAATTTGAATACGGAATGAAATGATGTGTTTGATAGTTGTCTATTTATTTAAAACACTGAATACATGCATTATTCTATTTTAACCTTCTAGGGTGTAATGAACAAATTTATTACATAATTATAAAAAAACAATGTTATTTAAGAAAATTAAATATAAACTTTTGAACAATTTTTTATGAAGTATACTATTACAAATATAATTTTAAGAATAAAACACTAAAAATATTAATAACATTCTATGGTACATAAAATCAAAACAAAAAACTACAACATTCATTAAATTGGCTATCCAATTTTTGTTAAAACAAAATCAAATACAATTTGTACATAATAAAATTTGTTTACAATAGTAAACAAGATGAATATTGAATGTAAATTTTAATTGTCTATGAGAGAATGTAAGTAAAAATATCATTCAACACTACTTCTTAATCATTAAGCCACAAATTTTTGGATAAATCGTTTAGACACATTCAGAGTTTAAAAATTGTTAAACAAACGGTCTGAATTACTTATTCGTTCAGATTCAGACTTAGGATGTGTTTGTTTAGAGCTGAATGACTGTATCGGTGCATTTGTTTTGAATAAAAATAGTCTGAACGGTTAAATTATTCAGATGTTTCAGACATGTCAATTATCAAATAACTTTTTTCATTCAGTATTCAAAATTTTGATTCATTCAGCTCATTCAATTTATTTAAACATTCAAAACTATTTAATTTACTTTTATCAAACACCTCCTTATTCAGACTCATTCAAAAGTAAACAAACAACCCATAAATTGTCATTTTGTTTATATTTAAAGATACTATCTGTGCCAATTAGGTTTTGTGCTAAGTGATACTTTTTCTTACTAAAGATGAAAAGAATTCAAGATTAAAATTGTCTTTTCTTACTAGCCCACATGCCCAGTGTTTCGAAGACGGGGACTTTGTGGAATAAGATCCCAGAACGAGTTTAGAAACAATTGGAGTAACTGTGGGAATAACTCAAAACAATACGCGGAGAATGACAATAAGCCAGTAAGTCTTACAGCCTAGTAAGATCCAACAGATTGGTCACAGCAGTAGGAAAAGGCCCAACAATGGACACTGCATAAACTTCCCTGTAATTAAACAAATGAAACGAAGTCCTTCATTATTATCAGCTTGTAACATGAAACACATAACAGAATAAAGGAAAATATATTTATTTGAAAATTTCTGTGCAATCAGCATTTCAAGTTAATTTGCACTTACAATGCCGTAACTACTCTGTAATCACCCTGAGTAGTACATGTGACACCGGACCAAGGAGGCAAATCCCCATCACCACAAGGATCATCTCCAACCCAGGAATACACCACCCTCCATCCAAGAGATGCCTTAATTTCATTGAGAGCTTTCACTGCAATCATAAATATAAAATATCATTCAAAAACTCCTGATAAATTTTGAAGGACTTTTTCATTTTCTTTATATTTTAATTTTTTAGCTAAAATATTAAAAAAATAAAGGAAAAATTAAAATATAAAAAACAGAGAGTTATATCAGATCTTAATTGCAGTTTATGAAATAATTAATCCAACGAATAATGTATCCTCACCTTCCTTTATTACTTCACACACTTGTGTCCAAATACATTGTATTTGAAACGGTTTGAGAACTGTTGTTTTGGGAAGGATTTCATTAGCTAATTAAAATTAATAATGGATTTAAATTTGTTAATTAATTAGCTATTTTCCAATAATCCAGCCCACTCCTTGATTAAATCATGTTTTCTTTCCAAATCTTATATATTTAGAGGACATTTCTGTCAGAGTAGAGGGACGATCTTTGGAAAACTCTTTCTCTTCCTAATTAGCCTATAAACATTCGTGTCTGCGGGATAAAGAGAAGCAATAATTTGTTCGTGTGACCTTCATTCTTCGAAGACACCGACAATGAAGAAGGAATTGTTGAATCATGGATGCTAGCCGCCGAGACCTCTTTGCACCTGTGAGATTTGTTCCCTCGGGGGCCGGTAATCTATCTTTAAGGGATGGCATTTCAGGCACGCCTCGATTCAACTACGATAAGTTTGCGGTATTCTTTTTTATATCACATGGTAGAATACAATTATTTTACAACAATTTTATCCAGTGATTATAAATCTACAACAATTTCCGTAAGGATTCGAAAAGATGGAATTAACACTGTTCAAATATTTTCATTTAATTTCTAATATGGTCTCCGATCATAAATTCAGCTAAAAATACGTAATAAATGAAGTTTGATTAACTTAACTATCAAAATATTATGGGATCAGAGTGAAATTTAAGTCTTACATATCAAACCAAACTAGATATAATAATTAGAAAGAGACAGCAATGGAGATGAATAGATGGATATGGAATTACCATCTCTTTTGATCGTTTTGCAGTGAACGCCTACAGTGAGAAGGAAGAACAGTATAAGGATAAATAAAAATGCTGAAAATGGAGCTTGACGCGCCATTTCTGAACACCGATTAGTCCTTGCTTGGTGGATTCAGACTACCATTTACACATAAACAGTAAGATCTCTCCACTAAAATAGATGTAGAGAGAGAGAGATATCAGGTGAATACAACGCGGATTAGCGGAAATGGCTCTCTCGTTGGTGGATTATTTCCCACCTAAATTTTTACTTTTCAATTTGTTAGATCTATCCTTCGACTTGAAAATTCAAAGCCGTTAGCCATTTCTTATCTTTGTCGGCTGATTTTGGCACCATAGGCCAAAATAAACAATGTTTGGGCTTCCTTTTTGTTTTGCCCACTCATTTGTAATGAGGAGTGGTTCAATTGTACTGGCGAATCTAATAGGAGGGAGTTGCTTTTTTTTAATAGGAAGGGTGAGAGGAGAGCAAATAAAATTTAATAAATTTAAAGGTGTAAATTTATAAAAAAAAATTAAATTAGAAGGTTAAAAAAACCTTAAACTATTACTACTATTTTAAAAAAATCAAACACGTTGTGTATAATGTATTAAAATTTTGGCTCTCTACCTTGCTAAATTTCAGTTCAAAAAATGTCGTCCTGCCGAAAATAGATCCTGGATCCGCCCCGACACGCAGGTCGGGAGATAATCTTTATGCATGTCAATACTGTATTGATTAATTAATCAATTTACCATAAAGTTAAATTTTTTGTAATGGTTTAGTAAAATTTCTTTTTGTCCTACAAAAACTTTTTGGCATAGTTAGTTGCTTGTTTATATGATTATGTATTCTTTATATGACCATATAACTACGATTTGTGGTAGATGGTTGTTTTTTTTATTTTGCCTTTTCTTTTATTACTTTTTGGACAATGGATAGTTAGTACATCAGCCATCAGGCACCACGAAATTGTGCAAATTCATAATTTATTATGTTTGTATGGTCTCGTACAAAATTATTATCTGTGTAAAATATTAAATCATGATATATGTTTTTCAGATATTTATCACTTATCGTAACAACAATGAGCTAGTTCTTGTAATTTGTATCGGGCAATCTTTAAAAAAAAAAATATTTACCAAGTATTTTAATTAATTACTAATTTTAAAATAATCCCATATAGATGACATTTATCTTGAATAATCATATAATAATATATATTGACATACTCTCTATCTTCCATTGTAAGTGATATATATTCTGAATTTATGAGATTCATTGCTTCTTAATAATTCATAACTCATGTCCTAAACATAAATCATATATAGGAGAGAAAATAGAAATACTTTATCCATATATATATATATATATATATGAAAATAGGAGAGAGAAAAAATAAATCAAAGATTTATAGTATATGAAACATAGGAGTAAAAATAAAATCCACAATTCACTTAAACATCATATGAATTTAACCATACATATAGAAAAGCTATAAAGCCGATTTCATTACCATTAATTACTGCAACAAGAAAGAGCAACTTCTATTAGAAAAAAACAAGGTTTCTAGAAGGGAAATATACCAAGAAACTATACATATACAAATGTACATGAATATTTAATGCAGATGAGCTATTCACTGCATAAAAGGACCGTTTTACCCTCGGGATATAACCAACCCATTAAATTGGCAGCTTCCTTCCTCGTGACAGCTCCAAAATTGATGAAATTCATGGATTTCTCTTGAGAAGTACTTCACCTCCACCCAAAAATAAAGACAAAATACTTGCTCCTTGTGAGTAGTGTACTATGGTTGACTATGTCCATGCTTCTTTTTGATATTGGCAATGCACTTGTCAACCCACCGTTCGTCTAGGATCCGATTTATATTAAATTAATTTTACGATAAATTGATCAATATATACAATGTTGACATCATCATCTTTGACTAAAATTAATTTCATGTTAACAACTCTCTTTCGTGGGGTTGCTACTATCCAGCTAAGTGTCCGGTCTGATAATGTTCAATTAGAATAGATGAATAGTAAAAATTTAAAAACAAGCTTTGAAATAGCAATCTGACACAGGAAATGAAATTATAGAAATAAAATGGAATTAATAAGAAAATTTCTTGTGAAAATATTAATTCTCCAAACAAATTAGTACTAACAAAAGAAGTGATTTGTCTGATGATCATGCATGATTGTTGTATCATTAGTTAACCGTCTCCATTCGAGTTTAATGTGGGGTTGAAGAAAGAGAGCGAGAATGAGAGAGAAAGTTGTTGGCATGCAATTGAAGAAATGAATGGTGGTTAATTTTGTGATGGGATGGATGGATGGATCAGTTGTGAAGTGGGTTGGGGCCGGAGGGAACTAGTCTCTTCTCCACGCCGTATCTTGGATCAATCTCATCGTCATCATCAACAAGTACTGGCCGCCGCGGTGGAGAATGGTTGTGGAGTTTTTTGCGATAAAACTGGAACAGAGGTGGGGTTTCTGTGGGAATTGGACGGGGGAGAAGGAGGTATCTGCGGTTAGTCAAATGGGATTCCGGCAAAGGGTCGGTAAATTGAGGTGTTGAATTGACTACAACTAGGTGGAGAAGTATGAAAAAATAGAGTCGGAGGTGGCAAGAAGAGGGGCAGCTCTTCATAGTGATTAATTATATTCAGATCGAAAAACAGAAACAGAAAAAGAAAAAACCGAAAGAGGGACGAGGGCGATTGTGGGAATGAGGACGTCGTCGGTGATAATTTTGGTTGGATGGTGAATTTATAACCAGGGCAAGACACATATATGATCACTATGAATAATGTGGTCACCTCCTCTCCCCAGCTTCAGCTTATATATACTGCACTTATTATTACTCTCTTCTTCTAAAAAATATATGATATTTTAAATAATTTTTTTTTTTTAAATTATTTAAAGTTTAAGAGAATTAACGCAATCTTTATAAAATTACCACCTCATTATTTTGGAGACCACACCTGTAATCAGATTGTGGAATGATTTATACGTGTAGAAGTCAAACCTAAAGTGTAATTAGTCGTAAGTCACTGACCATCCTTAATCTTCTGATTTATTTGTAATTAATGAAGTCTCTTTCTCTTGAGTTGATTTCATAAATTTTATTGCTACAATTGGCACATGCTGTACTAATTTCTTCTTGTGCTTGACCCCACTATAATAACAACTATATATACCATATTTTAAAAGTCTAACTTTTTAAAATTAGTAGGAATTTATATAATTACGAAAACTATAAGTTATTTAAAAAATATTATTAATTATAAATTTAATATTAAATAATTAAATAAATTATATTAATTTTAAATTTAAAATATATATTATTAAATTATAGTAGTACTTGGGAAGGGAGGAATAAGATAGTATTAGTTGAAAAGCATTTATGACTGACTATATGAAAATCAATTATGCTTCAATTAGAAGTTAAGTTGTATGTGGACCTATGGACTTTTTGTGTGTTATCAAGTGGAGAATGGGCATAAGGTAGGTATAATTAAATTAAATTTAGATGGGGAGAGGAGGGCTGTCTGAATCTGGAGCAGCAGTATACTTGTAATTAGCCACCCGGCCCACCCCAAGGCCCAAACCAGCCCATATAGTTCAGTGGAGTTTTGCTGTAATTTCCTTGTAACATTTTCCGAATTCCCAGATGGGGAAAAATTAATAATACTTTTTTGTATAATTTGTGTTCAGAATATTACTAGCAATAATTTTTATAACTTTAGCGTTACAGATGTTTAAGTGAAAATTTGAACAAATCACCTGAATTTTTTTTTTGCATTGTACTAACATAATTTGTATATTAATTAAAATTGAGGCCACCAATAAGCCCATAAAAGTATTTTTCAAAAAGAATATGCTTGTGACTTTCCTAGATAAAAATTAATGACTAGTATATACTCCTTCGGTCATTAAAAATATATTTTGAGTATATTTTTTATATAAATTAAAAAAATTGAGTAAAAAAAAGTGAGTAATTTTTTTAATAATGTGACGCCCCCAAAATTAGGTATACGTCACCTATCTTGGGTCGCCACTTACGTGCATGTAATTTAAATACAACTTACTAATATAACGTCATGTGGTAATACGACATAAAGCGTGAGTTTGAATACAAATATTGTCTCTACTAGATATTATACAAACTCAAAAGGAGTCCTCATTACAATTATTATCACACTATTTCACGTAGAATAGTGAGGACTACTAATGCTATCCTCCGGACCATTATTCCGTTCCCGACTCGTCCCAAATTTATATTCTCATTTCACGAAGAAACGGTGAAAGAAAGGGTGAGCTCAACTAGCCCAAGAAGAAATATTATAACTAAGATAATGCGCAGAATAAATTATCAATAGTCTTCAACAATGTTAAACCGATAAAATACAATGACAACCAGCTTTAGCTGCAATGAATATGCAATCCATTAAAAGAGTCAAGTAGAAAATAAAGTCTACTATCTTTTAGGTTTTAAAGGTTTTCATCAATTTTTATCACTAAGATTGGGTTTAATGAATAAACCACAATATCTAATCATCCCCGTACTCATTGGCCAAGGATTTTATCAAATTATCAATGGTCATGACTATACCGAATCACCCCCGGTCATAATCATACCAAAAACTATCCATCATCATTTGCATTACGAGCCATCGAGGACTTTTGTCACATCATTTATATCAAGCCGTGATTATACCGAATGATCTCCGGTCATAATCATACTAAGTTCATCTATGCACGTAAGCTAAAGATAACATAATATAACATGAGGATGATGACAATGACATAATAATTCACTAAAACAAGTTCAATTTAATTAATTTATTCGAGAACTAATAACGTCCAAATTGTCAACACGATCATCGCTTTAATTTGTAGAGTAAAATTCAAGAATGATCGGAAGAATATTTCCATGAAAAGATCTTGGATGAAACACAAATATCAAGAATATTCTACTAATTTCATGGAGTATAGAAGTCAAAGTTTTAACCAATTTGGGTATAATAAAGAATGGAATAACAAAGGAAATCACCGTGCATGCAGTACTTGGCATGACAAGTTATTCCAACGTAATAATAATAACGGAACGGTCGTCGTGAAATTCACACCGCAATGGGATGTTCCAACAGAATAATAAAGATGGAACGGCATCCGGTGTAAAACACATGAGATAGGATATTCCAACAGAATGATAAAGAGGCGGAACCAGTCCAGGTGTAAAACACATGCAGCAGGATGTTCCAATGTAATAATAAAAGCGGAACCAGTCCGGTGTAAAACACATGTATGCAGGATGTTCCAACAAAATAATAGAAGAATGTCACCAAGTATAGGGTAACCATGTATACAGATTATGTATAGGGTATGTCTGCACATAAGTTATTCCAATGTATAATAATAAAGAATGGAATAACATAGTGGATTTCACCAAGTATAGGTATGTCTGGCGTATCTGAGTTATTCCAAATGAATAATAAAGAATGGAATAATGAAGTTCTCTTCATGAATAAGAAAGAATAACACCCCTTTACAGGTACAACAAATAATATCCCTTACCTTAAAAGAAGCTGAATATTGGAAAAGTGAAGTAGCGAATACTTTCTTCTTTTCTCTCTATAGTTTCTCTCAGAGTTTCAATGAATTAGTAAGAAATAATGAAGAAATGAGCTTTTATTTATAGAAAAAGCGAGGTGGCTCTTGGTCTTAACGGAAGGGTCAAAATGACTCTTGGTAATATTGAAGAGACAACTACTATTCATGAAGGGGTAATTAACCTGGAACAATCGAGAAAAGGAGTTAACTCTTGGTAATATTGAAGGGACAACTACTATTTGCGAAGGGATAATTACTATTGATGAAGGTAATTACTATTGACGAATGTAATTACGATTGACGAATGTAATTACTATTGACGAAGGTAAATACTATTGACGAAGGTAATTACTATTCACAAAGGTAATTACTATTGACGAAGGTAAATACTATTGACGAAGGTAAATACTATTGACAAAGAGACTCTTAGATGATGACATATGGGCCTCCCCATAAAATAATCAAACTTACCACAAACGTCTCATAACAGACTCTTTATATACATCAAGGATTGAATAAATATTACCACAAATTATTTTATTTTTAATCAACACATATTTAATCTTTCAACAATTATTAATCATTTATAACTTGTCGTCTCAATTAATAATATAACATATTATATGATGATAATGTGACAATAATTGAATCAATAATATAAGAGATATGATGCAAAGAATTATCAGTAGAATAATTGAGTATAGCTAAGTGACTTCTCACGTAAGCATCAATAATCAATACCGTAGCTACTACGCAACCACGCCAGACATCGCAGACTTTTCTTTACTACCTAGGGTAGTTCAACAGCTTTTAACGGTAACACCTCTGCCAGTTATTTTTATAGAAAGATAATTTTGTCATTTTAACTACGATAATGTTAGGTTTTAATGAAAATCGAGTAGCAATCAAATTGCAAAGCGTGCAAGTTTAGATATAATCGATTTTAAAATTTTTCACAAACCAATTACCCGGATCATCCTTTATGCATATTATTAATTAAGCGAAGAATTAAGAAATTATGAAATCATACCCTTGTAGAAACGAGCTTCCTCGTGCGAAGTTCACCTCCCACTTCTCGCGATCTCCTTGAATCTCCGGGTAGATTCCTTCCTTTGATCAATGTAAGCCACCCAAGTGTATGGCCTCTATAGGTGATCCACCAAGGAAGAGGAATTTTTCAAGAAGAAGGATTTGGCTCAAACCCTAGTTTTTCCTATCTGAATAAGAAAAGGGGTGTACTTCCAAATCTAGGAATTACGTATATCTCATATCTAATATAAGACTCCTCTTATAAAGATATTATATAACCCTATTTTAATTAAAATAAGGTATTATTTATTTAATTAAACTCTTTTAATTAAATGGGCTCCCCTAATCCTATTAGGGATAATTAGTTAAACTCCTTTAACTAATTTTCTTCCTAATCCAATTAGGAATAAATGAGAGTACTAATATTAAATTAATTCCTAAACCTTTTAGAAATTAAAATAATAATAATTATAATAATATTAATAAGACTCCTCTTATTAATTTATATTTAATATTTCTAAAATATTAAATAATAATATTAAGCTATTTAATTTATTCTATCACCATAGATTAAATTAAATATACTTAAATATATTATTACAATTATGCCATTAACTTCTTAAATAATTATTCTTCTTTTTTATGGTGTGACCCTTTAGGTTCTCCATATTAATAGGTTGTGAATAAATCAATTGTAACAATTTAATCTCATTTAAATAAATAAATTAAATAAATAATTTATTTAAATAAATAATATTTATTCTACAATAGGATAAGCCTCCCTAATGATCAACGACTTTCCAGATAATATAGATTTCAACATTAATCATAAAAGAACCTTTGAGTAAATAGTTACCGCATAATTCAATCCTTCCACCATACTATGTCCCAATTAAATATAAGACATGAAATTCATCAAGTCTTATTTTATTTAATTATATGTATTTCGATTCCTAAATGAACAACTCCCAATGAATGCAAATTATAAACTACTTTCTAATTTCATTCCACCTCGCCAAGGATTCCGGGTTGTCATTTATCGAATCACATAGACATTCTCCTTTTACTAGAAGTGGTAGATTCTTTATTGATCATTCATTATCTTCATATATAACTTATTACACCCAAGCATACCCTTTGATATACTCTAAGAGTCTTAAGGAATAAGTCAAAGTGTAATTCATTATATATAAGATACTATGATGATCTCAAGTCTAAGGATCATTTTCAGATTACTATCACTACAGAATTCCTATTGACAGTAAGTAAAACTCCATTAGGTATTCCTTAATGAAGTCACGCTTCGTTGAACTTATTCTCTAATAAGCACCTACATACTTGCTTTAGTGGTTCCACACAAATGATCGTGAGATCAATCATCCTCATCCAATGAAGCAAAGAACGATGTACTCAATCTATCCGGATTCACTAATCCCTATTTAGTAATCCAATGATTGGGAACTATTTTAGTTTTAAGCTTTCTAAGAATTTAGATCTCATTAGAATGATTATCATCATTATTCTAAAAGCGTTGCTTAAAACTATGGGTTTATCACATATTATTAAAACAAAGACCTCACGTAGATAATAAATGCCTTTAATAAATAATTCTTTTATTAATAAATAAATAAGATTGATTACACAAGATATGCTTTATCATCATACATGATTGGGCTTCAGATGCATAATACTTTCAATCTCCCACTCGCACTAAAGCCAATCGCCGTGGTATCTCATACCCATCTTCTCTAAGTGACGATCAAACCATCTGTTGTGTTAACGCTTTAGTAAATGGATCTCGCAATATTGTCTTGAGAGTCCACACGCCTGTGGTGACGCCTCCTCTTTAATGATCTCTAATCAAATGAAATCGCCGCAACACGTGTTTGGATTTTCGATGAGACTCTGCCTTATAACATTGCGCAATGTACTCCAGGTGTTGTCACGGAATAAAGGCCTTTGGTCCTTTAATGCTAGGAACCACACCAAGTTCAAGAATGAACTTCTTCATCCAAATGACTTCCTTCGCAGCCTTCACTGCATATATGTATGCCTCACATCGAATCAAGAATCGCTTCATCGCTTTGAACTTTTCCAACTCATCGCGCCACCGTTTAAGGTAAACACATACCGAAAAGCTAATTTATTGTCATCTTGGTCTGCGTTTGAAAACTTGAGTCTGTGAAGCCCTCTAGTTTTAATTCGCACTCCACCGTAGACAAGAAATACATCCTTAGTTCTTCTTAAGTACTTTTAGATATTTTTCACCGCCGCCCAAAGATTCTTCTCCGGATTCGATCGATATCCGCTTGTTACACTAAGTGCATGAGCGACATCCGGTCTAGTATATATCATACAGCATACATGATAGATCCTATTCTTCAAGCATAAGGAATCTTACTCATACGTTTTTCTCTCTCAGTGTCTTTTGGGCTTGTTTTGGAGAGATGTATTCCATGGCTCATCCAAGATGAGACCTCTTTTGGAATCTTCCATGCTAAACCTTTTTAGCATCATGTCAATGTATCGCGTTCCTTGGGATAAGCCAAGCATCCTATTAGATCTATCTCTATAGATCTTTATCCCCAAAATATAGGATGCTTCTCCCAAGTCCTTCATGGAGAAGTGTTTAGATAACCAGATTTTAATTGTTCATAAAGATAGAATATCATTTCCTATCGGTAATATATCATCAACATATAATACAAGGAATGAAATAGCGCTCCCACTAACCTTCAGACACACATGGTTCATCCTCATTTTTGATAAAATCAAACTTTTGATTGTCTCATCAAAACGGATGTTCCACCTACGAAGTGTTTCGCTTTTAATCCATAAATGGATCGTCAGAGCTTACAGACTTGATTTGTTCCAACCTTTGAAACAAATCCTCCGGTTCAGTTGTGTCATACACATCCTCCTCAAGTTTCCCATCGAGGAAGGCCGCTTTCACGTCCATCCGCCAGATTCGTAGTCACGGTAAATAGCAAAGAAAATCAAACGAATGGACTTGAGCATCACATCATGGTGAGAAGGTTTCATAGTCAACTCCTTGTCTTTGTTTGAAACCTTTTTGCAACCGGGCCGGCCTTTATAGTCTCTCCACTCGCCTCTCATTTCCTCTTTCTTTTAAAGACCCATTTACACCCAATAAAGCTTAATGCCTTGTGTGGTGAGACCAAAGTCCATACTGGTTCTCATACATGGAGTCTATCTCGGATTTCATGGCTTCTTGCCATTTCTCCGAGTCTTTACTACTCATAGCCTTTGCTCAGAATTCAATGGATCATCATCATCTATGATCGTACCTCATCATCATCATCTTCTATGACAAGTCCATACCGTCCTCGGCATCTTTGGTACTCTTCCGATTTACGAATAGGTGTGGTATGTATGAATCTCTACTTGGTTAGGTACCTCACTTTGATCTCGTAGTATTTTGTGGTTCTTGAACCTCTTCAAGATATATTTACTCCCAATCGACCCTTCAAGGATAAACTCCTTTTCCAAGAAGGCAAGATGTTTCGCAACAAACACCTTTTGATCGGGTTGGATGATAGAAATAATACCCCGATGTTTCTTTTAGGTATCCCACAAATCTACATTTGTCGATCTAGTCTGCAATTTTATAGTTTTCAAACTTTTTGACATAAGTTTGGACAACCCCAAGTCTTAACATGCTTAAGATTTGGTTTCTCCCCGTCCATAACTCATATGGGGTCTTGGGGATGGATTTTCTAGGTACCTTGTTAAGTAGGTATGCAAAATGATTCTAGGGCATATCCCCGGAATGAAACCGAAGGCTCAGTAAAGCTCATCATAGATCGAACCATGTCCAACAATGTTCGATTTCTCCTTTCAGATACACCATTCATTTGTGGCGTCCCCCGGTGGAGTCCATTGTGAGATTATACCATTTTCTTTGAGACAATTGAGAAACTCACCACTTAAGTATTCTCCTCCTCGATCGATCAAGAATCTTAATACTCTTACCAGTTTGCTTCTCAACTTCACTTCGAACTCTTTGAACTTTTCAAATGATTGATTTGTATTTCATTAAATACACATATCCAAATCTTGAGTGGTCGTCGGTGAATGTAATAAAATAAGAATACCCTCCTCGTATGTCGTTGTCATAGTCCACATACATCCGTGTGTACCAACGCTAACAACTCAGAACTCTTTCTCCTTTTCCACTAAAAGGAGATTTAGTCATTTTACCCATAAGACAAGATTCACAGTTGGATATGATTCATAATCGATAGCTCTAGGAGCCCATCTTTTTACGCAACTTGGATAATCTTGTTTCATTAATATGACCAAGTCTACGATTAGTGCATACATGAAGGTATAATTAACATCATCTCTTTTCCTTTTCTTAGTTTGTTCAATTTGAAATATATTTTCATGCAAGTCAAGTATATAAAGTCCATTTCGCAAATTACTAACATTATATAAAACATTATCATTATAAATAGAACAACCGTTGTTCTTTATTATAATATTAAAACCATCCATATCCAATACAGAGATAGAAATAATGTTTCTAATGATATTTGGAACAAAATAACAATTATTTAAATTAATGAACTTGCTCCGTGGCAAGTCTTAAACAATAAGTCCCTACGCCTAATGCAAAGAACTTTGCTCCATTTCCCACTCGTAGACGACCTTATCCTCGCTTTCGCCTTTCTACTCGACTACCTCGTGATATTATTACATATGTGAGAACCACATCCCAGATCCAATACCCAAGTAGAAGATCGACTTTCGTAAAAATTAATTTCAATCATAAACAAACCTCGATTAGGATTCAAGCTTCTCCAAGCTTCTTCGCTTTTGTTCGCAAGATAATCCTTGCAGTTCTCCAAATGACGGCTTATCAGAATGGAAGCAAATTCTTTTCTTAGTTGGATCAGTTTCTTTCGATCCTTCACTTTCGCCTTTCCCTTAGCCTTCTTGGATTTCTTCTTCTTTCGTAAATTACCTTGGGCCTCTTCTTTTCTTGGAAGAATCATCCACCAAGAAGACATGGTTCTTCTTGGATGGGAAGTGACCTTCAGCAGATTTTCAACATGTTAAGTAATTCGCAAAGTCGACATCCAACTTATTCATGTGAAAATTCACAACAAATTGTGAGAAGGTATCCGGGAGTGATCGCAAGACTAAATCTTCGACTCAACTCCCCATCCACGACGAACCCAAGTCGCCCAAGACGCTCAATCGATTGATCATCTTTAGGACACGAGTCTCAAACAGTAGTGCCCTCGGTCATCCGAGATCGGAAGAGCTCCTTAGATATTTCATATCTAGCAAATCTACTACTTTGCTCACCATACAACTCTCCAAGGTGCAAGAAGATAAGAGAGCATCCATGTTTTCACGTCGACGTCAAGCTCGTTACTCATGGATGCGAAGCATGATGCATCGAGCCACAGATGCATCATCTCGCCACCGCTTAAAAGTAGCAATCTCTTTCTCGAGAGGTCGCTCTCGCAACTTTTTGCAGTACGCGTTAATTTAGGACATAAGAAATCTTTTTCAAAGAGTGAGAACGATTCTCGATTCCTCAACCCGGTCAGTAGTAGTTGATTGGTCCGGTCGGTTTGTTAGCATCAAGTATGCTTCTCGTTGAAATTAGTGAATGTGACATTTTCAAAATTTCGCATGTAAAAAGACAATATTTTAGCAAACGTTTCATTTATTAATTACCAAAATAAATTAGGTCTTATTTTATATTGGTATCTCCCACTATTTTCTTCAAACTATATTACCCTCATATATATAGTTGGCAAAATCTAATTAAAGTTTTTTGCTAGTGAGAATAAGGATCCCATTTCAAATATATATAGCCTTGTGGTGACACAACAAACTATATATAAATAAATAGGTAGACAACTCCTTGTCAATTACATCAACATGTAACTCCTTATGTTTTGCCTCTTGGATTATTTTGATCAAGTGGTGGCACATCCGAATCAAAATTATCTAAGTTAAGTCCAACCTAAGACTTCCATATATTCAAAAAAGAAAATATCGCCCTTGTGGTGACACAACAAAACAATATTGTTCAATTTTCTTTATAAGCATCAAATGTGATAAATTAACATCTTAAATACTTAACTTTGCCATGTGGTGACACAACAAACTCATATTAAATATTTAATACTCTATTAATTTTATCATGCTAGAAGGCGACGCTCGATATTCTAAATATCTTTGAATGCTTAAGACTTAATAAAATACTTTGAGGATTTGTTATTATTTGTCTCATCTTGTTTAAGCTGCATTTGCAAATATATATATAAAATACGCGTCATATTTTAAACATGCGAAACATGTTTTCAGATAATATATAATATATATATTACTAGCATGCACATATAGAATACTATATTCTACCCGGATTGATTATGTACTTTTATTCTAGTTTGGTTCTACTAGAGCCACCAAGTGAACCAAAAGGTCAAACCCTAAGGTGCTAAGAATAAACATTTAAATATAACTATTACATTTAAACCCTGCTCCATTACAAACTGGCTTCAAGTCAAGCGCTCTCGATCTTGGTCTTCTGCTTTCTTAAAAAATTCTAACTAATCCTATTACATTAAACTATTTAATTTAAATAGAAACCTCGATCAATCATCCAAGGGAAGTACATAGGAGAGAGATAGAATTTACATCAGAAGAAAACCGTAAAAGACGAGGTACGCAGTAATCCCATTTAATAAAACCCATTCATTCAAACATCCAACTAAAATAAATCCAATCATATTGGTCAATTGTTCATAATCAATCCCATTTATTATCATACATATCATCATATGTATCAATAAATTAAATCATTCCATATATATACGAAAGTATCATTTAATGGGCAATTTTATGTCGCATGAAATCCAATTTCAAGATTAAAATAAACTCTTTTATTTTAATTATAAAATTATTAATATTAATATATATATATATATAACAATTATATATATATATATAAAGTCTTACTTTATATAAAAAAAGCGGTGGCCCATGCTTTTTATGTTGCTTTTCACACGTGGCGTAATATTTATCAAGTTGGCGGACCTTCTCGCTACATTGCTAGCAATACTATATCTATAAATCACTACTGCCCACGCAAAAAAAAACCGATTCTTCTGCTTTACACATCAAACCGATCATGCTTAATTTTTGCCGGAACACATCAAACCGGACTCACTTTTCGACTCAACACGAGTTTTAAGTGGACAAAACGGTCGCGGCTTTTTGTTTTTTTTTTTTTTTTTTTCTCCCAATCATGCCCTTTAAAAATCTAAGTAACCTCCCAAGTCGTTCGCCACTTTGGTTCAGTCAAAAAAAAAAAGAAAAAGAGAACCTTGTATAACGTGACAAAGAGGTCTCGGTTTTATTTATTCAAGCTACTTTTTTTTTTTTTTTTTTTAATAATAATTTTATACAACAAATTATGCCCAATAAATTATTCAAAATACATACCCATACATATATGAAATCAAAATAATTAATAATTAGCGATAAAGTTTGGCTCATGATACCACCGTTAGGTTTTAATGAAAATCAGAAGAAGAATCAAATTGCAAAACGAAATAAGCGTAGATAAAATCGATTTTAAAATTTTTTCACAAACCAATTACCCGGATCATCCTTTATGCATATTATTAATTAAACGAAGAATTAAGAAATTATGAAATCATACCCTTGTAGAAACGAGCTTCCTCGTGCACGAGTTCACCTCCTACTTCTCGCGATCTCCTCAATCTCCGGGTAGATTCCTTCCTTCGATCAATGTAAGCCACCCAAGTGTATGGCCTCTATAGGTGATCCACCAAGGAAGAGGAATTTTTCAAGAAGAAGAGATGGCTCAAACCCTAGTTTTCCTATCCTGAATAAGAAAAGGTGTACTCTCCAAATCTAGGAATTACGATATCTCAAATCTAATATAAGACTCCTCCTATAAAGATATTATATAACCCTATTTTAATTAAAATAAGGTATTATTTATTTAATTAAACTCTTTTAATTAAATGGGCCCCTAATCCTATTAGGGATAATTAGTTAAACTCCTTTAACTAATTTTCTTTCCTAATCCAATTAGAATAAATGAGAGTACTAATATTAAATTAATTCCTAAACCTTTTAGAAATTAAAATAATAATAATTATAATAATATTAATAAGACTCTCTTATTAATTTATATTTAATATTTCTAAAATATTAAATAATAATATTAAGCTATTTAATTTATTCTATCACCATAGATTAAATTAAATATACTTAACATATTATTACAATTATGCCATTAACTTCTTAAATAATTATTCTTCCTTTTTATGGTGTGACCCTTTAGGTTCTCCATATTAAACCGGTTGTGAATAAATCAATTAGAACAATTTAATCTCATTTAAATAAATAAATTAAACAAATAATTTATTTAAATAAATAATATTTATTCTACAATAGGGATAAGCCTCCCAATGATCAACGACTTTCCGATAATATAGATTTCAACATTAATCATAAAAGAACCTTTCGAGTAAATAGTTACCGCATAATTCAATCCTTCCACCATACTATGTCCCAATTAAATATAAGACATGGAATTATCGTCAAGTCTTATTTTATTTAATTATATGTATTTCGATTCCTAAATGAATAACTCCCAATGAATGCAAATTAGAAACTACTTTCTAATTTCATTCCACCTCGCCAAGGATTCCCTGGGTTGTCATTTATCGAATCACATAGACATTTCTCCTTTTACTGAAGTGGTAAATTCTTTATTGATCATTCATTATCTTCATATATAACTTATTACACCCAAGCATACCCTTTGATATACTCTAAGAGTCTTAAGGAATAAGTCAAAGTGTAATTCATTATATATAAGATACTATGATGATCTCAAGTCTAAGGATCATTCAGATTACTATCACTACAGAATTCCTATCGACGGGTAAGTAAAACTCCATTAGGTATTCCTTAGCGATTCACGCTCAAATGAACTTATTCTCTAATAAGCACCTACATACTTGCTTTAGTGTCTCCACACAAATGATCGTGAGATCAATCATCCTCATCCAATGAACGGAAAGAACGATGTACCAATCTATCCGGATTCACTAATCCCTATTTAGTAATCCAATGATTGGGAACTATTTTAGTTTTAAGCTTTCTAAGAATTTAGATCTCATTAGAATGATTATCATCATTATTCTAAAAGCGTTGCTTAAAACTATGGGTTTATCACATATTATTAAAACAAACACCATGTAGATAATAAATGCCTTTAATAAATAATTCTTTTATTAATAAATAAATAAGATTGATTACACAAGATATATGCTTTATCATCATACATGATTGGCTTGTATCATAATACTTGGATAATACTTTCAGATAATACTTCCGTCAGGGGTCCACCATCGATTGAGCCGTCGTCATTTAATATTCACGACAAAAGAATATTCCCACCAAACGAATATTTTATAACAACTTGCTTACTTTGCAAAATTTATAAATATTACCCACAACTATAACATTATATCAAATTTATTCCATAATATTCAAAAATAATATTTATAGAAAATTCATCTTTATTTATAAAAGTCGGGTCTTACAACCTCCTCTTCTTATGAAATTTCGCCTCGAAATTAGGGTACGCACTGATATGATAAAGAGGTGAGGATACCTTGAATACCTTTATCGTTAAAAATATTAAATTCATCTTCGCTAATCCGCCAAAGATATTCATTAACAATTCATCTTTTGCACTACAAAGCTAAAGATATACAAATCAGAAACCAATAATCCGAGACGCAGCTTAATAGATATCACGACCACGAATTATCCATGCACCATCGCCAAGGATATTCGTGTTTTCAATTACTGATCATGATTATACCTAATAATCCTTGGTCATAATCATACCAAGTCTATCAATGCACTACTACCAAAGATGACTTTTACCACATCCATGAATTAATATTTCATTCACGAGACTCATTTCAATAATTAATCTATATCATCGAATCATCCCCGCACTATGTGCCAATGATATTCATTAGTATCACGACCATGAATTATCCATGCACTATGGCCAAAGATAATCGTGTATTCATTTAGTATCACGACCACAAATTATCCATGACTACTACTACCAAAGATAATCGTGTATTCATTAAGATCACGACCACAAATTATCCATGCACTACTACCAAAGATAATCGTGTTTTCAATTACGGTTATGATTATACCGAACAATCCTCGGTCATAATCATACTAAGTCCATCTATGCACTACTAAAGCCACGTATTGACTTTCAACATAATATAAGTAATGAGGATAATGATATAAAGAATCAATCAAATGAGATAAAGGATAAATATTAAACATTTATAATATAATTTATCCAGATTCAAGAATATCCCCATGTTATCAATCACTTAATAATCTCATAATCTAATATCATTAATATTATAACAATATTTTAATCACTTCTTAAATTTATAAACAATTTATCTCAATTGTTTACGCTTTACCATATAATGCATTTAATCATTCAAAATGCCATACTCATAAGATATCATCACCAATTATCAAATCTCTCAAAAAATATGCATATACTCTATATAGGATTCCCTAGCCATAAAATCTTATTTTCAACTTTGTTACTTCACATAACATATTTAACTCATATGTTCAGAATTAAACTATTTTCATGAAAATACCAAATCAGTTCCAAAAATATTTCTTTTCTGGAATTTAGCATAATATAGTCCCATAATGAAAATATATTTTTCTCGGAATTTTTAAAATTCATTTACTATTTTTTTAAAATCAATTTCTAATTAATTCCTTAAGAAATTAGCTACCTCAAGTTTAACTCCAAAAATTCCCAAATCTTGGCAGGACCTTACACATGTTAATGTGAGTCTCCAGTTTAAATTTCATGGTCATCGGAGTTATAGAACTCCAGTTATAGCATTTTTCGTCAAAAAAACCTAAATATTGAAATGGTCATAACTTGCTCATTTTAAGTCGGAATGAGCTCATTTTTGGACACGATATTCTTTATACCATATAATTTTATGTCCCAAAAGGCCTGAATTTTTCTCACTAATTAAGTGGCTGAAACAGCCCTTACAAAAACGTGTGGCAGCTTTTTGGACATTTGAAGTTTTGACTCCTTTGCTAAAATCAGTCCACACGAAAATCTACAACACCTTTTTCATTGATTCCACTTAGATTAGTTAGGTAACTCATAGATATAACTCTAGGACTTAACCACACTCAAAAATTCAAAATATAATAGGAGATTTGGTCAATTGAATTTCATGTTACGTTTTTCACCAAAATCTGGTTTTTAACTCCTTGTGAATTTTAAGAAACTTTCATGTTTTCACATACTAACTAACATAACTCATCATAACACTTACTAATACCACGTATACCCATGATTTTCATTAGTCCAATGCTTTTATTATGACTTTCATCATAAACCACGTAAACTGTTCATTTTAGTTGAAGAAATATTTGAGTGTTTAAGAAATGGGTTTTATATGGGTCAATACTGAAATTCGATTTCACGCTCTAAGTAGGCTAAGAAGTCTTCAAGAATACGCCAGGAAATTTATTAATAATAGAAATATCATTTAAAACTGTGACTCTCATCCAAGACTTGGATAGTACGTCACATTGATATCAACTGTGACTTCTATCCCTTAACCTAGATAGCACCTCACAATGATACCTATAAACTTGCCATCTTCATTCACGATGTCGCCTACAGAAAGTATGGCTTCGGTGCATTCCACACAAGGAAGTCAACAACGAAAGGTTCGGGGCTCTTTACTTATGGCTTCATATGACAATAATTGACTTTAGTAGTTTGGTTACTTGAATTTGCACAACAAGTTGGTTATGAATATAAAAGCTAACAACCTTACGAAAAGCATGATGAGTAGTTAACCAATTGATTCCTAAAATCACATCTAAGGCAAATATTTTCAAAAAGATAAGATCGACAGGAAACGTGAAAATGTTTATTTGAATCGAACAAGATTTAAAAATAGTAGCGGTAACGAAGGCTCCTACTAACGAAGTTTAAACCAATAAGTCAAAGTTTAACTTCTTGAGTCAAATTTAAACGTTGAACACAACTAGGTGAAATAAAAGAGTGGGTAGAATCGGTATTCAACATGGTATAGACTTCGCAAGAGCTTATGATTAACTTACCCGTGATAATTTTATTCGGGTTCTCGTCACGAGAAAAAAAACGCTCTCTCTTAAACTACTGGCTTTGGTTTTATGCAGGGATGACCTTTGGTGCCTCCATCCTAGTTGAATTTGTCTTGATAAACGACAAAATCGAGCTAAGTGATCTTCTCTTCCACAATTATGACATGCTTTGACGACATGGCACGATTCGGATCGATGTGTCCCTCCTCCGCATTTGAAGCATATGATAGGTGGTCTTTCTCCTTCCTTAACAACGGTCTTTGGTCTTCGACGTCTTTCCATCATTGTTGAATCTCCTTTTCTTGAAATGTCCATTCTTATTGCTTGAATTCGATTACCACCCAAGTGGTTACCATATCCGCCCGTTGATTCCTCCACGCTTGTTGTCACCGCTTGATGACTACTCACCGGTATTATAATTTTTCTACCGCTCTCTTTTAGTTGCGTTGACTCGTTATCGCGCTCCACTAATCGAGCCCTATTTACAACATCCGAATACAAACACGCTTTATGAGAAATAAGATGTTGACGTATCTCCGCTTCAAACCTCTTAAAACATTCGCGCATTCTCTCTTCATTATCCACCAAGTGGGACGAATCGTGATAACTCCGCAAATTTTGCCTCGTATCGTATTGCGACACGGTCCATATTGTTTTGTTCCAACTTGATAAACTCCACCTCCTTCATGTGGCGAATACTTTCGTGAAAGTATTTGTCGTTGAAATGACTCTGGAACTTCTCCCAAGATATCTTGACAAAGAAGTTGAGTACGCTTTTACCGATTCCCACCAAGAATCGCTTCTCTCGCGCAACATAAAGGCGTGAAAGGGAACTTTTGCTTTTGAGACATCCCAAGACATCAAATATCTTGGTAATCTGCTTTATCCATGCTTCCGCTTGAAGTGGTTTTTGCTCTCCCTTAAACTCCGGTGGTCCCAGCTCCTTGAATTGTTTAGCGGTGACCGCCGAGAGTTTTCCGTGTTTCCACCCACGTTTTGGGATGTAAGTCGCTTTACCGATGTTGCATGAATTCTAAAAACCTCTTAAACGCACTCGTCGTTCATCAATTGATCGGTGTTGTTGTTTACGTGAAGGATTATCGCCATCCTGTTGCACATTGTCCACGATTATTGATCTGTGGAGAATCAACAGTCTCCTGTGCTCCATTGCTATTCTTAACATTCTCGGATGCCATTTTCAAACACTGCCACAAAATAAGGGTTAATTGACATGCAACATATTATCACTATACTCTGACCGACCAATCAAATATCAAATAAACTTAGGTAGGTTATACTAGCGAAGGAATTCTCCATCTCTCCCCTCCTAGTTCTAGTCTCACATCTTAGCCAGGGATAATATCCCTAAGCTCTGATACCAACTGTGACGCCCCCAAAATTAGGTATACGTCACCCATCTTGGGTCGCCACTTACATGGTATGTAATTTAAATACAACTTTATTAATATAAGCGTCGTGGTATAATATCGACATAAAGCGTGAGTTTGAATACAAATATTGTCTACTAGATATTATACAAACTCAAAAGAGTCCTCATTACAATTATTATCACACTATTTCACGTAATAGTGAGGACTACTAATGCTATCCTCGGACCATTATTTCGTTCCCCGACTAAGTCCAAACTATATTCTCATTTCACAAGAGAACGGTGAAAGAAAGGGTGAGCTCAACTAGCCCAAAGAAGAAATATTATAACTAAGATAATGCAGAATAAATTATCAATAGTCTTCAACAATGTTAAACCGATAAAATACAATAGACAACCGGTTTAATCAAGTAATGAATACGCAATCCATTAAAAGAGTCAAGTAAAAAATAAAGTCTACTATCTTTTAGGTTTTAAAAGGTTTTCATCAATTTTATCACTAAGACTCGGTTTAATGAATAAACCACAATATCTAATCATCCCCGTACCACGGCCAAGGATTTTCATCAAATTATCAATGGTCATGACTATACCGAATCACCCCGGTCATAATCATACCAAAAACTATCCATCATCGCATTCTGTGCCATCGAGGACTTTTGTCACATCATTTATATCAAGCCATGATTATACCGAATGATCTCTGATCATAATCATACTAAGTTCATCTATGCACGTAAGCCAAAGATAACATAATATAACATGAGGATGATGTCAATGACATAATAATTCACTAAAACAAGTTCACGAATTAATTTATTCAGGAACTAATAACGTCCAAATTGTCAACATGATACTGCTTTAATTTGTAGAGTAAAATTCAAGAATGATCAGAAGAATATTTCCATGAAAAGATACTGGATGAAACACAAATATCAAGAATATTCTACTAATTTCATGGAGTATAGAAGTCAAAGTTTTAACCAACTGGGTATAATAAAGAATGGAATAACAAAGGAAATCACCATGCATGCGCAGATTGATGATGCAAGTTATTCCAATGAATAATAATAACGGAACCGTGTCGGTGAAATTCACACAAGCAATGGATGTTCCAATGTAATAATAAAGATGGAACCAGATCCGGTGTAAACACACATGATAGGATATTCCAACAGAATGATAAAAGCGGAACCAGTCGGTGTAAAACACACGTATATGATGTTCCAACAGAATAATAAAGAGCGGAACCAGTCCGGTGTAAAACACATGTACGAGGATGTTCCAATGAGAATAATAGAAGAATGTCACCAAGTATAGGGTAAACCACGATATCTGATTATGTATAGGGTATCAGCGATCTGATTATGTATAGGGTATGCCACATCAAAGTTATTCCAATGTAATAATAAAGAATGGAATAATGAGAGGATTTCACCAAGTATAGGGTATCTGGCAGATATCTGAGTTATTCCAAATGAATAATAAAGAATGGAATAATGAAGTTCTCTTCATGAATAAGAAGAATAACACCACTACAGACGGGTACAACAAATAATATCCTTTACCTTAAAAGAACTGAATATTGGAAAAGTGAAGTAGCGAGAATATTTTTTCTTCTTTTCTCTATAGTTTCTCTCTCAGAGTTTCAATGAATTCGTAAGAAATAATGAAAGAATGAGCTTTCTATTTATAGAAAAAGCGAGGGTGGCTCTTGAGTCTTAACGAAGGGTCAAAATGACTTCTTGGTAATATGAAGAGACAACTACTATTTGCGAAGGGGTAATTAACCCTTGGAACAAGAAGAGGCGATTAACTCTTGGTAATATTGAAGGACAACTACTATTTGCGAAGGGGTAATTACTATCGACGAAGGTAATTCTTTATCGACGAAGGTAATTACTATTGAAGAAGGTAATTACTATTGACGAAGGTAAATACTATTGACGAAGGTAAATACTTATTGACAAAGAGACTCTTAGATGATGACATATGGGCCCCCATAAAATAATCAAACTTACCACAAACGTCTCATAATGCAGATTTCTTTATATACATCAAGGATTGAATAAATATTACCACAAATCATTTTATTTTTAATCAACACATATTTAATTTTTCAACAATTATTAATCATTTATAACTTATCGTCTCAATTAATAATATAACATATTATATGTGATGATAATCTTGTGATAATAATTGAATCAATAATATAAGAGATATGATCAAAGAATTCACTTTGTGAAGTAATAATTGAGTATAGCTAAGTGACTTCTCACGTAAAGCATCAATAATCAATACCGTGTGCTACTATCCAACCAACGCAGCGTACATTGTACTTTTACTTTAGGGTAGTTCAACAGCTTTTAACAGTAATACCTCTGCTGTAGTTATTTTTATAGAAAGATAATTTTGTGCTTTTTAACTACGACAATACTTAGATTAATGGGGTCCACCATCGATTGAGTAGTCGCATCTAATATTCCCGACAAAAAGAATATTTAAACCAAACGAATATTTTATAACAACTTTGCTTACTTTTTACAAAATTTATAAATATTACCCACAACTATAACATTATATCAAATTTATTCCATAATATTCAAAAATAATATTTATAGAAAATTCATCTTTATTTATAAAAATTTGGGTCTTATAAATAATCTCACATAAAGTGATGACTTATTTTTTTATTTATATTAACGAGCTCTACTAAATGACATATTTATTATTTATTTTATGTATATTAGGCGATCTTTTTTTAAAAAAATAAAATTATAACTTAAACGTTCTAAAAATTGAGGGAGTGCGTTTGTAGTATGTGCTTGATTCTTTATCAAGATGTAGCAACTAAAATAAATAAAAAGGAGAGTAATATTTTTACATGAAATTTTAATATTTTTATATTAAAATTAAAATTTGGGATGAGGGTCATGTTTGTAACCCATGATGGGAAAAAAAGCTTTGTGAAATATGGGTCGGATCGTGATCATATGGACTGGGTTGTAGGTACACAGGTTGTGAGGTATGAGAGGGAACATATGTGTGATTACCCGGCCAATCACAGTGTTAGATGGAGAGATCCAGGATTTATACACGACGGAGTTATGACAAATCTGAAGAGAGGGAAAAAGTATTATTACAAGGTAATTATTGGATTAACCTTCTTTTGTGTATCTACTTATTGGATTCGGTTACCATGACTTTATGGTAAGTTGGTCAGTTGAGCAACCACTCCCCTACTTATTAATCTAGTGTTCAGTTAGTTTGTATAGTTGGGCTTGGTTAATTACTAGGAAAATATTTAAATTTCTGGCTAATGTATCATTTGGTTGATTTTCGTGAATATGCCAAGAAAGTTTAGCCAACTCTTTACCTTCAATTTTTTTTTTGTTTCTAAATTTAAATTTGTTTTGTTAACTTGAATTATTGCTTAATTATTTTAGTAAAGCTGTTATCTAGAAACAGTTGTTTAGATAATGCTATTTTTAGTACTGATCCTGATCTGGTAATTAGAAAAGTATGATAAAACTGATGTAATGTTGCTATTGTCAGTTTTAGAAGCTGGTAATTACATCAGTTTTCAGCCAAATTCCTAGTCCAATCCTTTGCATGAAAGCACATCCAACTGTATTGTATCTTAAAGAAACATAGCTATATCTACTTCTAGATCAACTGTAGTGAAGCATTCACAAAGTTCATATCTTTCTTTACTACACATTTTATTATTTTTTCACTTGCTCTTTTGGAGATGCATATATTGCAATCTGTTTTGTTACATGTCCATTTCTGTTAGATTGTGTAATATACGTTTAACTCTTTTATAGTTGTTAGTAGCTTGCTTCATCAAAATATTTTGTTCCACATTGTTATTAGCTAAATTCTCCATGTTTTGGTTAGCTCTAGACTTGTCAGGGAGATTTATGGTCAATTCCGTTAGTTGTCAAATTACCTATTATATTTCAGATGCATTCATATTCCATATTGAGCTATGAAGTGAGAACCAAAAGATGACACAATATGTTAATCTAATATGACAATGATTGACTTTTGAGTTCCGCTAGCTATAATGTTATTAACTTATTATTTTTAAGGAGATTTAGTGAACTTGGAAATTCATTAAGAAGAGTAGAACTGTAGAGTGTCTTGAGAAGAATTCATTATGAAGGGTAGGATGTAACATTACTCACACAAACTCTCTCTCTCTCTCTCTCTATATATATATATATCATGGGGTGTTGGGTGTATCTCATTTCATGTGTCCTCTCCTTTCCACTTACTCAACTTTCCAAACTGAGACATGCGTACGAGAGTATGGAACCTCTGTTTTCCCGACAAAACATCCTTTCTCAAGGATTTCTCAAGCAAATACAAGCAAGACACACAATTTTAGAGTTTTCTTTTTAAAACATATATGATTCCATTTATGTGACAAGGAATGATTTTGAATACATAGTTGAATAAATACTTATTTGATGTTTATCTTTGACAGGTGGGTAGTGATTCTGGGGGTTTGATGAACCTACTGATGAAGAAGATGAATCTGAAGGAATGAACTTAAAAGATACTGATAAAAAGTTAAAGGTGACATTGAGCCAGATCCTCAACTGCCAAAGATGGTTCGAATGGCTAATCTATGTGTTGTTGGGGGGCATGCAGTAAATGGGGTTGCTGAGATTCATAGTGAAATAGTAAAGAAAGAAGTATTTAATGAATTTTATAAGGTAACTAGGTCGGTGCACGACTGCTATATTCATTCTTCTGTATCTCACAGCCATAGTTAGACTTAACTATGAGTCAAACTTCTGGACATGGTGATATGCTCTTGCAACTGAGTTGCAAATAAAATTTCTTTTACAGTTGTGGCCTGAGAAATTTCAAAACAAGACAAATGGGGTGACCCCAAGAAGATGGATACGTTTCTGCAATCCAGAGCTAAGTAAAATCATAACCAAGTGGACGGGAACAGAAGACTGGGTGATAAATACTGAGAAGTTGGTGGAACTTCGAAAGGTGGACTCCATAGCCATTCTAATATTTATAGTACTGTTTTACTTTGATCAACACTAATTTTAAAATGTCAAACTGAATCCTCAATAGAAATTGCTTCCCCTTTTATAGATGAGATTTTGGCCAGTGAGTGCTGAATTTCCTTTTTCTAGGTAGTTACAAATTCTTTTTGTATTTGGTTTGGAGATTTAGGCCTTCATTATATGAATAGATCATGGGCTGAAATTTCTCTTTACACTGTATAACTAAAGATCTCCCTTTCCTTGCTCTGTTCTCTGGTTTGTCTCATTGAGTTGAAGATATGATAAACTTTACTGTGTTTGCATGCACTATTTTATGTCCTCGAAAGGATAGTGTGTTCATGTTCACATGCAGGTTGATCTTTTCCACTGTTGGTGCAAAGTGCATCATTCATTTCATTTCATTTCTTTTCTGTTACTTATATTGTTCTTTAGTAATACACACTTACATAACCAAGTTAAACATATCAAACTGTCTGCAGTTTGCTGATAATAAAGAGCTCCAATCTGAATGGAGGGAAGCAAAAAGGATTACCAAAGAGAAGGTTGTGTCCTTCATCAAAGAAAAAACTGGATATCTTGTTGGTCCTGATACAATGTTTGATGTTCAGGTTGTCCCCTACTTGTTATTTAATTTATATATTCTTGTCATCCTTTATTTTATATATATTTATTACTGGATTGAAAGAGGATTGCGGCATAATGGTGCATGTTTCCATTCATGTGACTGAAGTACTTGCCTTCCATCCTGGTGGGATTGTAAGTTAAACCATCCTTAGGAGCCAATTGGTTGTTAGGTATAAACAGTATAGCTTATGGTTGACAGGAAATAAGCTTCTTCAGGCAGAGGTAGGGACAAAACCAACTGGCCAGTATTTAAGAAATAGAACTAATAGGAATAGAATGATATTGCCACAACAATTATTGTTAATTCCGAAACAAGTGTTGCATCATAGTGTTGTACGATATGCATCAAACTTGTTCCCTGTTTTGGCATTAATTAAAACTGACGGCCATATCATTTCCCAAAGATGAATCTGACGTTGATACCTCTGACGTGAATCAATAGATTTCTTACAAGTTACAAAGGAATGTGAAAAACGGTTGGTTCAGTTTCTTATGGCCCTTGAGCCTCTTCTCTAGGGGCAGGGAGGAAAGCACGATAGGAGGCATGCCTCAAGCCTAGGGGACATCAGAGAACTTTAGAGGTAGGCTAGAAAGGAAGGAAAGAGAAAGGCTAGGAGTGATATAGGCATGGAAGCATTCACACAGGAAGCAAAAGAGGTCAGTGCTACAACTACGGTAGATGGGCTTGGGGTAGCTTGACAATGGCTAAGTAAAGAACAGGAAAAAAATTAGTAAGAAATAGAACTGAGGGAAGATGAGATCTGCATTCTGTAGGATTATAAAATATATAACTGCAAATGAGATACTGGCACCCACAATAAAATCAAAATGTTTTTTGCTACCTTCTTGAGGCAGAATTGAAGTTACACCGTCAACAAAGATCTTGCACAACTGCAATCTATGTGACAGAATCGACACATCACCTTTGTCTGTGAAATGATATTAACAGCAATTTTTGTTCTTTGCCAACATTTTCAGCTAATTCTTTTGTCTCTTGTGGCAAACTTTAATTCAGTTAGCTACATGATGAATTTTCAGGTGAAGCGCATCCATGAGTACAAGCGACAATTATTTAATATCTTGGGAATTGTTTATCGCTATAAAAAGATGAAAGAAATGACTCCTGAAGAGAGAGTAGCAAAATATGTTCCTAGAGTGTGCATTTTTGGAGGAAAAGCGTTTGCAACATATGTCCAAGCTAAGAGAATCGTGAAATTCATTACAGATGTTGGGGCAACTGTAAACCATGATCCTGAAATTGGTGATCTATTAAAGGTATGGTTGGACTTGTAATTAAGGACAGGCGTGGTTTAAAAATGAGAATAGCACTCAAATATCCTAGCGTTATAGTAAGTCATAACTCAGCCTATGGAATATGATTGATATCATAGTTTAGAAAGGTTTCTCTATATTTGAATATTCTTTTCTTGTTGTGTTTATTTATTTTACACATCATTGGGATTGTCCAACTCTATATGATGAAAGAAATGAGTCTTGAGGAGGGAGTAGAAAAATATGCTCATGGAGATGCATTTTTTGAGGACAAGCTTTTTCATATCCGGGTCAAGTGAATTGTGAAAATTGTTATACTTTGCCAATTGTTATATAGTATATGTAGGAAAACAATACTTGAATATGGAGGTAGATGTAATGATTGTTGCTCCCCACTCTTGCACTAGAAAAGAAGAAAAAGATTGGCCTGAGGCAATCTACCCAGCACTTTGTAATAAGATGCAGAGCCATGTGTTTGTTCATTTACAATTTCGATCTGGAATGTATTTAATTATATGCTTTGGAATTAGTGTTTGTATTCAATCAACTAATTAGATAATTAATTTCTTTTTTAAATGATGTAGCCAATATGGATTTTTCTTACAAAAATTGTGTTTACTGCTGAAGATAAAGATGGACAATGCATTGAAGCCTCATCAAACTTGTTCATGATGACTTATTAAGTCTCATGTCTTTCATTTTAGGTTGTCTTTGTCCCAGATTACAATGTCAGTGTCGCAGAAGTGCTTATTCCTGGCAGCGAGCTGTCCCAACATATCAGGTATGATACTAAGAAAATTCTTGTCATTTGATATGGGAGTATGGGACTGAAAATTTTGGCACCACCAAATAATTTTAGTGAGAGATGATAGCATGGATAAGGTTAAGCTTAGTGCAATCATGTGTGAGTTGCATGACTTAATCTTCCAAATATGTATTCCATAATGATTTTGGCTAGCAAACGAAAACTTGATTTCATCTCTTTTCTTTGATCTATATTTCCCTGCAGGATACTGGCAATTTGTTGATCTTCGTAAAATGTATGCTCTTTATGAACAGTGACATCATAGAATTTTTTTATTCTTTAATCCAGTAATAGTCCTCCTAGTTTACCCTGATATAGGAACATTTAGAGGAGATTCACTTTAAACCTCCCAAGAGCAAAGAATTGCCTTCAAACAAATGTTAATCTCAGTGGTATGATGAACACAATGATGCAAATTGTTACTGAGAAAACAGATTCTTTGAATAGAAGCCTGCTAGTGAGGTTATTCAATCTAGTTTTGAAAGTTAACTAGTTATAAAGAAATAGGATAGTACGTTGGACAATAATTTCTGTCATCCAAAACAATTTTTTCCCCGAAAGGTCAGTATCCAGAAAAAATTGTGAAAGAACCAATTCTGATGATGCTACTTATGGTGAATCCTGATCGAATTCCTGACAATACCGTTGAGGTTATTAGCGAAAATTATTGCATGGTGGTACAATTTGAATGTTTGGTAATTGGTAGTACTAATGCTTTTTGTCTCCTCCTCAACTTGAAGCACTGCCGGAACCAGCAATATGAAATTTGCAATGAATGGCTGTCTCCTGATTGGAACCTTGGATGGAGCCAATGTTGAAATAAGGCAAGAGGTTGGATCATATGAGATCCTTGGAGGGAAATGAAGGGTATGGCCGTGCTGATTATTTCCTTGTTGGGAAGGATTTTCCTAGTTACATAGAGCAGGTCGATAAGGCATACAGAGATCAGAAAGTAAGCTTTGTTTATACTTTATATCATAATACCTTAGTTACTTAATTTGGGGTGCTTTCAAAGATATGCTGATAGAGGTCATTATTCAAGTAATCTATAGAATAAAATCACAGTTACCTTGGCCTGACCTGAAGCTGAACTATTTGGTCATGTAGTTGGCCTTGCAATGAGGATACATTTAAGTAACAAAGAAGTCTGATCAATAAATTTAAAGATCTTTTTGGAAAGCTGCTTGACATGAATTTTACCCAACATTTGTTTTGTTATTTTTGGGCAGAAATGGACAGCTGGTTCATCATACAAGTTTAGCAGTGACAGAATGAACCTCTTGTATTACCCTAAAGACGGTATTAATTAATTAATTAATAAGTATGATGTATCTAATCTAGAGCCAGACTACATATATATATATATATATATATATATATACTTACTTTCTTTTGCTTTTATATATACAACGTGTCAACGACAATTCATGCTTCTTCCTTTAAACTACTGTTAACGGTATTGCTAAATGTGACGGGGGTACTGTTTCACAAATTTAATTTTTAGTATGAAGTTTGTCCTGCCGGAACCCTGGAATTGTATCTTTAAAGGTATTATTTTTGATGAACCATATATATAAATATTTATCATGAACGTATAGATTTCGTCTATAGTAATTAAAAATATTACTGGTCAACGCATTATAGTTATAATGAAAAACAAAAATGAACTCAAATTGTACAGTTTGCCCTAACCAGTAGCTACTAATGTTAAAACTTCAATCTATCCTAAATGATAAAATCAATTTGTCCTCGTTTTGATGGTGAAAAAGAACGTCGTCGTCTGACTACAACCTATTTTTTTTTTACTATACCAAGAAAAAAAAAAGTAATTATATGTTCTAGAAAATTTATTTTACTTTATAGTCTAATTTATAACAGTGGAGTCGACATCAACACGGTTAAGAGATTCTGAAAAAGTAAGTTTGGCCCGGGGAAGGGTTTGGCCGAGCCATTGCCAATGAAAAACTTGTTATTTTTTTTGAGAAAATTAAAGGCAATGAACTTTCCATAATCATATTTGTTCATTAATCAATACGCATACCTGCATGTTGTGAAACCCTCACAAGCAAAGCATCCCTTTAACTGAATGATTCTTTAATCCAAAGTTAATTAAATAAAGAGTAAAGTTAGAAAGAAAGAAAGAAAGAAAGAGCACAATATACATATATATATATAGAGAGAGAGAGAGAGAGAGAAATTAATTAACTAGGTTGGTTCATGCATGGCTTGTAATTCATTTATCTGCCTGCCAGCATGCAGGTCCCATGATTGAGTGATAGAGAAGTTGATATCTCAATCAATAAAATCACTCATCTATCTGTCTGTCTGTCTGTCTGTCTGTCTGTCTATCTATCTATCCATCTATCTTCACTTACGCAACTGATTGTAATGTGTGTCATTTTCATAGCCTTCCCTTTCCTAAATGTAAATGATGCATATATATGTATTATATAAATATAGTGCAACACATTAGGTTCTTGTTCAAGAATAATGACGACTTTACCTCCACTTATGGTATGTATATTAATGATGATGAATATTAATGAATACCTAATTACCTACCCCCCATCTTATAATAAAATGAGATTCTTACTTTTTAATAACAATATTAATTAATTAATTGTCTTTAAAGTTTATAATTAAATTAAAGAAATTAAAATCATCCAAAAATTCTTATATACAACCATCATTATAATTTATATTCATAAAATCTCTTTTGTTTTCTAGACTGATAAAGTATATATATATATTAACAACAAAATACTCCTCCATAAAAAAATAAAACAAAGGAGTCGCGTTTACATGCATTTTAAATATTTTATATACATATTAAAAGATTTACTTGAGTCATATATATACATATATAAAGTTTTTCGATCGACTAATTAATTTTATGGGTTATATATGATCGATGATCTCCTTACGGTTCACTTCTCCTGGCAATTAAATTAATTAATGAAGTTTATGCATGCCCATCAGCAACCCGGCCACTCATGGATTATAAAGTAGTAATTTTTATATATATATTTGCCGGACGCTGGCCGGCCGGCCGGATGTTTGTCACCGTTGGATCTTGATCACGCTACATTCATTCAACTTTGTTAAACTTGAAATTGTCGGCAACAATTCCATCCAATATGTCAATTTCATGGTATTAATCATGGTTGGTCGGTCGGTCGTACATATAAACGTTCGTGCACTTATTACACATAATTAAGAGGGTCAGTTTTAATTACCTATTTTAACGAAATTCAAGTCTCACCAAAAATAAATTATTTTTTAGATGGAACTAAAAAAAAATGAGCTTCAACAGAGTAATTTACACATACAAAAGTTATATATTTTTTTATAAAAAAAGAAAAAAGAAAAAAAGGGGAAATGTTTCACTAATAATCATATTTTATGGGCCAAACATGGTCTTAGTTCGAACTACCTACCAACACCATCCATCGAGTCTGATCAAAACCCATTTCATTTGCTGTAGCTAGCTTTTTAAAGGTGAAATTAGTAGGGCAGGAAAATTTTCATATATTCCAATTTTTAAATTGTCCATGTGTGTTTTATGGCTAACATCAAATATAAGAACAAAGTATAATACTTTAAACCTAGACTTCACAAAATATTTTAAAGGCGAAAGATTAGGACTCGTAGGAAGGAAAATACTCCTATTAATTCAATAAAATAATTATAAGCCCAATTTGATTCTTTAATTCTACTAGTCGATTTATAAAAAAAAAATTAACATTGATGTTGTGACGCCCCCAAAATTAGGTATACGTCACCCATCTTGGGTCGCCACTTACATGGTACATAAATTCAAATACAAACTTAATTATACATCTGTCGTGTAACATACGACAATACATAAAACGAGAGTTCTAATAGGAATATTGTCATTTAGACAATATTCATACTCAAGGAGTCTCATTACATTTATTGTCACATTATTTAACGAATAGTGAGGACTACTAATGCTATCTTGGGACCATCACTCTTTTTCCCGACTCGCGTAAAATTTATATTCTCATTTCTCGAAGAAACGGTGAAAGAAAGGGTGAGCTCAACTGCCCAAAGAAGAAATATTATGACTAAGATAATGCGAGAATAAATTATCATTAGCCTTCAACAAATAATGTTAAACCGATAAAATACAATAGACAACCTATTAATCAAGAAGCGGAATATGCAATCCATTAAAAAGTCAAGTAGAAAATAAAGTCTACTATCTTTAGGTTTTAAAAGGTTTTCATCAATTTTTATCACTAAGACTCGGTTTAATGAATAAACCACAATATCTAATCATCCTCGTACTACTTGGTCGAGGATTTTCATCAAATTATCAATGGTCATTGACTATACCGAATCACCCCAGTCGTAATAATCATACAAAAACTATCCATCAACGCATTACTGAGCCATCGAGGACTTTTGTCACATCATTTATATCAATGCCATGATTATCCGAATGAACCCGGTCATAATCATACTAAGTTCATCTATGCACTGCGCCAAAAAGATAACTTTCAACATAATATAAACATGAGGATGATGACAATGATATAAGAATTCAATAAAATAAGTTCAAGAATTAATTTCTCTAGGATTTATTAACGTCCAAATTGTCAACAAGATCTTGTTTTGTAGAGTAAAATTCAAGAATGATCGGAAGAATATTTCCATGAAAAGATCTTTGGATGAAACGAAAATATCAAGGATATTCTACTAATTTCATGGAGTATAAGTCAAAGTTTTAACCAACCTGGGTATAATAAAGAATGGAATAACAAAAGAAATCACCACGCATGCAGATTGTGATGATAAAGTTATTCACAGAATAATAATAACGAAACCGGGTCGGTGAAATTACATGCAAGCTGGGATGATCCAAATGTAATAATAAATCTTTGAATAATAATAAACAATGGAACCGGTCAGGTGTAAAACACACGCATGAGGATATTCCAAAGAATAATAAATGCGGAATAATAAACAATGGAACCAGTCCGGTGTAAAACACGCATATGATATTCCAATGAGAATAATAAAGAATGGAATAATGAAGAAGATCACCAAGTATAGGGGATTCAAGATATCTGAGTTATTCAATGTAATAAATAAGAATGGAATAATATAAGTATTTCACCAAGTATAGGATATGCTGGCGTATCTAAAGTTATGTATAGGGTATGCCACTTTTTACAAAGTTATTCCAATGTAATAATAATGAATGGAATAATGAAGTTCTCTTCATGAATAAGAAAGAATAACACCCCTTACTTGTACAACAAATGTAAGACCAGAAATTTTTAAATAAAAAGAATTTCCTTTATTTATTATTTTGAAATAAGTAAGGGTTGATTTGATTAATGTGGATAGTTAAAGGGTTAAATACGCAAATATTTCAAAATAAGCGAAGTGGTTATAAAATATTCATTATTATTAGGGGAATATTCGTTTGGTCGTGGAATATTAAATCTGTCTTGGGGAATATTAAATGCGACGGCAGTATACCATGTGTGGGCCCCATAACGGAAAAACGATTGGATGAAGAAAGCGACAAATATAAATTGTTTAAAAATAACTAGCGTAGTTATTCATCAATTAATCTTGTTGGAATACCTAGTGGTTAAAACACACTGTCACGCGTTGTTGAAAGCGATTTTACTGCAGTATTGCACCAATTATTGATTCTTACGTAAGAAGGCACTACTCAATAATGGTTACGTAATTTCTATTCAATATTTTATTGAGTTAATAATTGTGCTGCGTTGATATTTTATATTAACATTGTTTTAATAATTGTCATTACACAAAGATTTTTTCATTATCAAGCAATAATTCATATTATCCGAATAATATTATTAGATAACATTATTGGCAATGTCTAGAAAGTTCATCTAAGGAGAGGTTTGGTCACCTAATCATGGCCGCAGAAGAAGAAATTCTTATTGAAAGTTCTCTTCTGGGAGGCGCTCGGTTGTCAATATTGTGATTTCAGTAATATTATTTATGAATAATTAATTATTGATTCATATGATGAGAAAAATATTGATTTTATGTGGATATAGATGGAGAAAATTTTTATAGTGACAATTGTTGAAAATTGAAATTTTATCTTTTTACGATAAAATAATTCATTTAAATATATTATTTTAATAATATATTAACGGTGATATTTTACAATGAATGTGGGATATATGAGTATACTGAGGAGGAAGAGTATTTTTGTTGCAATAAATGTTTAAAACATGTTAAACATATCAATTGGACCCCATTTATTGATCGAAATTTGATTATAGCTTTGTAAAATCGCTTGGTTTATGGATTTCGTTCGATTTCTGTTTTGAATTTGGAAAAACTTTCTTCTGCAAAGTTGTAGAGAATTGAATTTCCTATAAAAACTCGCGAGATTCAAATTTTCTGATGAAAGGGCTATTAATTATGAATTTTTGAAGCTCTGAAGTTCTGAAATAATTAATTTTTGAAAGTTTTAATTATTTATTTTATGAAAAACGTTTTTTTCTTACTTTTCTAGAAGGTGGCATGTGGAAAATGCGAGGATCTGAATTCTAAGGTTGGCGTATGAATTTGATATATATATATTAATTTATTAAATTTTTTTTTTTGGTGTTACAAGAATTTCTATAAATAAGGTCTTGGGTTAGAATTGAAAGTCACATTGTAAACTCGAAGTTTTTCTCTCTATATTATCGGCGTATTCTTGTGAGTATTTTGAGTATACTTTTGAGTATTGCTAGATGGTGCAAGTTCCTTCAAAGACTATACCCTAGATTCTAGTAGTAAGTCTTGATCTTTCGAGGTAAGGAATATTATTTTTTCAGTAATGATATTATTTCTTCAATATCATTATAATTGAAATGTTGATCCAAGTTTTATCAAATTTGGAACTTTTTCATGTATGGGGTTACTATTCATGGGTTACTATTCATGAGTTACTTATTCACGAGTTCTTATTCAGCGAGTTCTTATTCACGAGTTCTTATTCACGAGTACTATTTATGCTGAAGCGTGAAGATGTTTTTGTGGAATTTCTATCTTTTGGTGTCTGAGTTACTATTCACGATATACGACATTATTCACGATATCTGATCTTATTCACGTGATCACAGTCTTATTCAATAGAAAAATAAAATTTCTTCTTTTCGTCTAAAACATCTATTCCGGATACTAACTCGATTGTATCCATGTTTTGATCATTCTTGAATTTTACACCACTATGATTATTTTTGAGGTATTTTTGGACGTGGATAAAACCAAGTCACGAATCCTTAATCCTTAATCCTTGTCATTTTGTTTCATTTGGATTCGTTTTTTAAAAAAATATTTTCATCATCCTCGGTCTTAAATGATGATATTATGGAATATCTTTGGCTGTAGTGCAAAGATGAATGATTTCTTAAAGAATATCTTTGGCTCAGTAGATGCAAAGATGAATGATTTCGAAGAAGAATATCTTTACCGTAGCAGCAAAGATGATAACAGTGTTTAAATGAACATGATTAAGTGATGAATATCTTTGGCTGTAGTAAAAGATGAATATTTGATTCCGGATGTATATTGATTGATGTTACGGGGATAAAAGATAGAGCGATGAACTTTTAAATTCATACATAGAAGATAGTAGTTTAGATTCTCTACTTAACTCTTCTAATGAATTATTATTTCCATTGCGAATATTGATTTAAAATTTGTTGTACTATTGTATTCTATTATATTTTTCCTCGTTCAAGACTAACGATAATTTGTTGTATATTATCTTAGTCATAATATTCTTTCTTGAAGGTAGTTGAAATTTCACACCTTTTCCTTTTTGTTCCATTTTTCTCGGGAGGCGAGAATATAAGCGATGCAGTTGGGGTATGGAATGAAGGTTTTAGAAAAGGATTGTTTAGTAGTCCTCACCATTTTTGTAAAATAATGTATCAATAAATGTGATGAGAATTTATTTGAGTATAGATATTATGCAGAAGATAATATTTGTATTCAAACTCACGATTTCTTGTTGTAATAATAAAGTTGTAGTTGTTTACATCATGTACGACGACAACTCGGAATAGGTGATGTATACCTATTTTGGGGCGTCACAACAAATATTATCCTTTCTTAGTAAAAAGACATTTGGATATCAAAAGTAGTGAAAATCACAGAATCTTCTTCTTCTTTATCTCTATAGATTTTCTCTCTATAGTTTCTCTATAATTTTCTCTCTACAGAGTTTCGGTGAATTCGTAAGAAAATAATGAAGGAATGAGCTTTATTTATAGGAAAATAGAATCATAGTAATTAATCCATGAATGGTCCAGATTGATTTACTTTTTAATCGTGGCAATCCATATTTAAAGAAAATCTTTTAAATAAAATATCATATATTCTATTTATATAAAAACGTTTTTATACTACGCTAACACTATGCAATACTACGCAAAACATTACGCGAAAATCTTATCTATGCAACACTATCGTAATAAAATATAATATATTCTATTTATAGAATAAACTTTAATAATAAAGATTACATTTTATATAAAAGATATTTCATTTTATTACGTTAATAATACTGAATAAAACAAAACGTCATTATCATTATAATAATTCATATTATTAATCGACAATAATGGAATCAAATGAGTGACTTCCCACATAAGCGATTAATAATCAATACTGGTGCTTCTTACGCAACCACACGTACATCGTCTTTTACTACCGAAGTAGTTCAATGAAGATCCGCGGTAAAACTTCCGTTAGTTATTTCAATAAAATATTTTTGTCGTTTTTCTCAATCCAAATAATAATACATTTAATGTGGTCCCACCAACGATTGAGTAGTTTTAGACGATTATTCCCTCGCTAAACAAGAATATTAACCAATCGAATATAATTTAACCACTTGCATACTTTGCAAAATTTATAAATACTACCCACAACTATAATATTATCTCAAATTCACACCATAATATTAAAAATTATTTCGACAAAAATTTAAATCTTTATTGATAAAATCTGGGGTCTCACAGATGTGAATTTGGATTTTGATTATCCGGGAACTGATATTTTTATATATATTTTTGATATTTTCACAAAGTCATTTATCACATAAACATACAGTGAGTCTCGCAATTTATGTGACAGGTAATTATATGAAAATATCAAAAATATATATGTAAAAATAGTGAATGAATTTGATTCGATGAAAAGGACGTGGTTTGCTTGGGACCTAAGTTACCTTCTACTACTGATCATCTACTTCTTCTACATTGCGTAAACAGGTTGGTTGGTTCCTTCGTATCACCTCACTCTCTCGCTATAACTTTCACTTTCATTCGCTCGCAAACGCAAACACAAACACATAAAGCCCAGACCCACCCACACGCACGCCACGCCACCCAACCTACGCTCACATCCACACGATTAGTCTTGTTATATATTGTAGAAGTTTTCAATCGAATTATAATTATGTGCATATATGTGATAAGAAAGAACACTTGTATAGATTGACTCAGTAAGCATGTCGGTGACCACGTTCTTACCTAAAATATTAACATCTATTAAGTTGATGTTATACCATACTTATTAACCCATCTATACTTTTAAATTTATCCAATGTGATTCATGTGAAATTAATATCCCAACAAATTGATGAGGTCAAAAGACTTTCTCAGCTAGGGCTAATATATTGCAAGGTTATGCCAATTTTTAATTTAATTTTATTTTAAAAGTAATTATGCTCTGACATTAGTATTTGTACGAACTAATATAGTACATCATTTTAAAAATAATTATTTAAGAAGTTCAACCGGAAGATATCAGTATTTTGGTTTGATTGTTGAGGCTTATATAATTAATTTTAAACTATAATTAAAACACATAATTATAATTATAATTATAATTCTAAACGTAACGGTGTTACTCTTATATAGTATATAATACGACACATTGATACTATATATATTCTACACATGCAATAAAGATTTCATTTCCCACGAACGGTTTCTGAACAATTATTTGTATTAGTAGATTATCTAATTCTAAATACTAAAGAACTAGCTAGTTCAAGGTCCATCAAGGATACAAACCCTTTTCAACAAAATTATCTATACCCTCGATATGCATGATTCATCTCTCTCTCTCTCTCTCTCTCTCTCTCTATATATATATATATATATATATATATTCTACTGGGTTTGACGCAAGATAAGATATTATGATGTTGTGACTTTTATAGTTTTTCAAAAGAGTAGTTCTATACGGACAGGAATTCTAGACAAGAAAATTGGACTTTTTTTTTTTTTTTTTTTTTGCTCTCAAAAATGTATAGTATATATTAAATGAGAATTTTTATAAAATATAGTGTTTTAGGTGTAATTTAGATATATATACAAATACACGGGTTATACAATCATATAATCTTGTATTTATATATATCTAAATTACATCTAAAATCTTATATTTTATAAAAATTCATGTTAAAATAAATACTATATATTTTTTGAGTCATAAACAAAAAAAAAATATTAAAAAATATTCAATTTTCCTGTCTAGAATTCCTGTCTGCCAAGACTTTTCCTTTTCGAAAACGCCTTGGCCTTAATTCAAAATCAAAAGGTTAGGTATAGCTTACATGTCTTCCGTCTTTTCAGAAAAAGAAAGAGCAAATTAAAGGGGAAATGATTGTTTTTAATATTCAATATTTTTTCTTTTGACCTTTTTTATTAATAATTTAGATTCTGTGACATATGATGATATATGATGGTAGATATAGCCCGTGAAGATATATATATATATATATATATATATATATATATATATATATATATATATATATGGATGAGTCAGGATTTAATCTTGCGGGGGGACAAAATCAAACTTTCAGCCAAAGACTATGCCATTGAGCTTTCCAAGTCCCAATTCTAGAAAATAATTCCCACTAATCTTAATTCCGGGCATTATTTCTTCTAACCATAGGTCTCACTGTATTTATGAAACAGTCCATTATCTCTGTCAATCCTAATTCCTAGCATTATTTGAGACTTGGGAGTGCATATAAATCTCAATAAAAATAAATCTAACAACGCAAATACGCAATGAAAAATTATAACACATAAACAAACATAGATTGAATTGATAACTCCTCGTATCAACAATTTTAAACCCCAATTTATTTTTACACATACATAATATTATCTCACAATTCAAGTGGATGAGCCTTGGTACTTGATAAATTTTAAAATCTTGAGGGGCCATGGCCCCCTCCAAAGAAGCCTAGCTCGGTTCCTTTATATATATTATACTCCATATTACAAGAAAATAATGTAGCCCGTGTGACGTTTTTTTTTTGAAGAAGCAATTTTGGGGTTGGGGTACTTCATCAAATACGTACCTGGCAAGGATAATTTTACGTGCCAATTTTTTATTTAATTTTCTCTCTCTAATTAATTAATTTGTGAAGTTGATATTTTTTGGCAATTGATAAAAAATAGAATAAAGATAATTAAAAACTGGCATTTGTCCCATCAAAAGCTTAATTGTGCTACTATCCAATTCCAATAAATAATGAAGTGGTATCCAGCTTTCATAGCCGTAATATGGTACATCGAATTAGTCCGATTGTGAAATAGTTGCATGGTTGATTGAAACAAGCTTTTCTAGAAGCACCATGCACTTAATCTAGGGTATAATCCTTTTTCACTTGAAAAATATTTTTATTCATATTATTTTTAATTTATTGAGAACATGTTAATTGAATCAATTCTATAACAAATCAATAAGACAACAAAGACCCATAAAAATCTTTAACCCTGCTCAACAATTTCAAACCATCCATTACCCATAAACCAATTCCGTCATCTCTGTTCTAATTTAGACAATGGACCATGTCACCAATTTCGTCCGCATCACAACTCGTTCGCGGCAACAAAAGAGCTATAAAGTCTCTTTCTTTTTATCATCTTTAATTTAGTAGATAAGAACAAATTGAGAACATTAGTTATAATTTAAAATTTATTATATTGAAAGTTAATATGAGAATTATAAAAATATTATTTATTTTAATTTCCTTTCCGTCCAAATAAAGTCAATTTTGGACGAAAAACTTTGACAGAAAAAATAGTCAACTTTGACATATGACTTGAAAAGAAAACTTAAATTTTTCGTCCATTTTTTTCCATTCCATTTTAGAACTCAAAAACAAAGTGTTAAGGACATTTGTGTCGCATGCTATTTTATATTGTTATAAAAAAATAAACTTTTTTTTAGAAAAAAGAGAGAGATAGATATAACTTTTTTTGTAAAATAGAGTATATTTCTATCTCTGTATATAAATGTAATATGGGCATATGGGGGAAGGCACTTAAATAATTTAGATGCCTCCAATATAATCCGAAAAGGAGCGGTCCTTGATGATTTTGCACTCTTTTTAGTTGTTTGTTTTAGGCGGTATTTGTTTAACTTTTAATATCTATTCGGTAAAAAAATAAAATTATTTAATAAAATTTTATCCGTCTCTTAATCGGTTAGTATTAACGCCAAGATCTTCTGCCACGTCCCAATCACGTAAGACGCCCTAATCCTGCACAATAAACACGATAAACACCACAAGCTTGACGGCGGTTCCGTCGGGGGATAGCTTAGGCGTGAGAGTCAGTAAACGTGTTCACAAGGTTAACAATGGAGGATGTAATGTCTAGTGTATTGAGAGAGAGAGATAATAATTCTTTTTTGTGTGTGTTCATGAATGAAAAAATATGCGTGTGTGTGAGAACGTACCTCTTTGTAAAGACTTCCTCGTTAAGCTATACTATTTTTGCCTGGACTACTGTGCCACCCACTACTACCTGACACACCCCCTTGATCTGATGGGTTCTGCCGACTACATGTAGTCTATCCACTGCTTTTGGCTACTGTTTCTACCGCCGGCCGGTTATGTTCTCATCCACATTAATGCATGGCAGGTGCTCTAGTCAACCGTCATGCTTTTTCATCATTGCAAGTCAAAATAATAGATATTAAAATATCTAAGGGTCGATCCATCGAAGCAAAGGCCGGTATTATAGGTTTAAATGGAAATAATATGACAATCGGGCTCAATGACTTTCATAGTTCAACAATAAAGGCCCAAGGGATTAATTAAATGAGTAAGCCCAATTTTACGCCCAAGGAGAGAAAAAAATATCGACCCAACATCGCCCTAGTTTTTGTTGTCAATGAATGTTTAATAGAAAACAATAAATGGTCCATGATGTTTTACTAAAGACCCATAGTAAGAAATATTTGAAATGTACCCAATTAACGTTTACGAGATGAAATGAGAGGAGAACAAAGGCCCATATCGAAAAGGCCCCATCTATTAAATATCACGGACTCAAACCTGGGACGCTTACCATTCAAATTCTAAATCATTACTAACATTTAATGTCTTAGGCTTGAACACCGTAAATCACAATATAAAAGATAACTTTATCAAATTTGACAGCTTTTTCGTTCATTTGAAATTGAGCGCTTTTCAAACTTTCTCGATCTTACGAACTTCTCTTCCTCCTCTCAAAACCGCCAAAATGGCTTCCCAAAAACTCTGAACAAAGTTCTCCCATACTGGTAACACCGATCATCGTCGTTCCACCAAACCCTAACACTCGTGAAGGAACCACGAGCATGAATCCCAAACCAAAAACTCCCAAAACTCCCTCTGAGTACTACAGGAGCACGAATCGCTTCTCACATGCCAATACTCCCTCTATTGTTAATGAGGCTGAACTAAAAAGGATTCGATCCAGATACCACATTCCGGATACCCACGTAGTCAGGGTTCCTAGATCCGGCGAGAAGATGTACCAACACGGCGGAAGGTTGGACTGGTACGTCCCCGTGACCTCGCTTTCGAGAAGCGGGGTTCGTTTCCCCCGCACATTTTTTATAGTGACTATCTTTGGGGTTTCGGGCGTGGGGTTCTCCCGGTTGGTACCAAACTCCTATATTCATATTTTGGCCTTTGTGGTCTTCACACTTGCCATGAGTTGGGCGTTGAGCCCTCCTCGACTTCTTCTTCACCGTATACAAAATAGTCCAATCTAGAGAAGGGTTCAAGGCCCTTAGCAAACATTCTCCAAGTCGGAGAAAAATTCGAGAGGCGCTACATTTGGTGAACACTCCTTGAGCAATGGGGATGGCACGAGAAGTGGTTCTACGTCAAAGGTCCCAAATTTCTTCTTTTACCGAATCGGGGCGGTGATGAGAAAATTTCTGCTGACTTTGGAGACATTTCTGAAGAACGGGAAGTTGAAATGATGGAATTTTTCGACAATTTCCCTAAGGAGGAGTGGAAATATGGACTCCTCTCGAAGCAGGCATGGTTATATGACCATAAGTGTAAGTACTGGTTTATTTCATATATATAAATTTCTGAAAATGTTTTATGATGTGGGACTGTTTGTTTCATGCAGTATCTCTGATCAGATCAAGCTCCTTAGAAATAAAGGAGTTCGAAGATATTTTGTCCGGGAAGTCTTTGAAGTTGTTGAGAATCGCCAATGAAGTTTACTCCCGGCCGAACCAATTTTAAATACATATACTGGACGAATTCGAACGAGAAGAACCAGAGGTCAAGAGGTTCTCAGACTAGGAAGAGACCCTTCATCCTCGTCAAAAGAGGAGGGCCACTAGAAAGCCCAGGTCAACACCTCTTGTCACCCTTTCTGAATCTACTCCAGAAATAGAGCCAATCCCCACATCTATCCCTCGACGAGGAGGTTTACTCGATCGCCCTAATCGGAGAAGTGTCCTCCGGACCAAAAAATTAAAAACTAAAATAACCCCACTGACTGCCGAAGAACTTAGGGTGCCTCAGTCTTCGATCATCCCACCCTTCGTGCCCCTTGTAGAAATACAGATTGCCGAAGACGGTGACCAAGATGAAGTGGTTCCGACGCTATCCAGGAAGAGGAAGCGCACTCCTGATAGCCATCCGAGTTCTGCTTCTGCCTCACCCCCTCAAGGACCCATCCCAAATAGATCCCCTCCAATTGAAACCATACATGTGGACCCTACCCTTCCTGAACAGCCAACCCTTTCTCCCGAAAGGCCGAGACCTTCCCCCTAACGACCCGGTCCCTCAGGTCAGGGTTACCATGCCGAGGCTATGTGATCTCCGACCTTGTGGCCTAGATTCAATGCAAATTTCCCCTTCGACCTCTTTGGAGCTTTCGTCTGGAACACTGACGACCACCGGTTCAGTGATCATACGGACGAAAATCTGCTCGATGAGGGGATGAGCTATTTGGCTAAGGTAAATAATAATTTCTTTATCTTCTATTTCTCTGTTCTCATTTGGATATTTAGACATTGACTTGAATATTTTGAAAATATGCAGGCTAACGCTGTCTTCGGACGTTTGCGTCCGAGACACATTAATGGGGAAGCCGAGGAGGATTTCATGAGGCACGAGATAAACATGCTGAAATCAACCTTGGATCGAGAGAGGGCCGATCGTGAAGATGCTTTTCATACCATCAACGGCCTTCAAACAGAATTAGATCGGGCTAGGATGGATCTGAAGACATCTGACGACGAGTTAAGGGCCACGAGGGATGGGTTGGCTGCGTCCGAAGCCAGCCAACAAGCTTTAACTGATATGAACGCCGGCTTGGTCGAAGAAAACCTACTCCTGAAGGCAAAAAATGAGGAGTTTTCTTCAGCCAACCGAAGCTTGGTGATCCAACTTGGCGAGGCTCAGACGAAGGCCCAGGACGAAGAGCGAAGACATAAGGCCAAACGCCATAAGCTTTGTCACAAAATAAAGGATCTTGAGGGATTCGGGTCCTCTTCGATCAAGAGCTCCAAGCGATTCAAAGCGGATTCTGAGGATTTGGACGAACTCAATGTCAAATCATGAAGGTATATTCGGAGGGTACGAAGATCGCTGAGAGCGAGGAAAAGAAAAGCTATCTCCGTTGCTCAGATTGGGCGCTCGCTTACTCAACTCGATGGCGAAGGTGGTGCTCGAATGTAAAATCTATTTTTATTCTATGTAAAAATTTTAACTACTTTAAACTTTTTATATTCATGTGACTAGTTTATGATTAACTTGAATGAATGAACGTTTTATTTTATTGATGAATCTTCAACTGTCTTTATTATGACTTCTGTCTCGATTAATTTCTTGTCAATAATTCAGTATCAATAATCTGAACCCAACTAGTGAATCAGATATGGCATATAACAGTTAATTTATGAAATGAAGTGAATTGAATTTTACGGACAGGATTCAACTTAACTGAATTGAATGAACTGAACTCAACACTTAAACAAAATAAAGTAATATATACTCATCTGCATCAAGTGTGAGATCGGGCCACGTGTGAGGTGAATTTGGCCGATCCTCCTTGCACCATCAAAATCTTGCTTACCACTCGGGGTAGAACAAATATATAAGGACCAAGATATAAGGATCAATAGTGACCATTGATTTACCACCCTGGTAAAATCAATATAGGATCATAAGGACCTTTATGGGCTGCCATCGAATGGCCAGCGAGTCCTACCATACCTCCTTACACCATTGTGACCTTAGGATAAATAGGACCAGGATCAATAGTGACCATTGATTTACCACCCTGGTTAAATCAATATAGGATCATAAGGACCTTTATGGGCTGCCATCGAATGGCAATGAAGTCCTACCATACCTCCTTACACTATTGTGACCTTGGGACAAATAGGACCAGGATCGATAGTGACCATTGATTTACCACCGGTAAAATCAATATAGGATCATAAGGACCTTTTATGGGTCGCCATCGAATGGGCCAATGAGTCCTACCATACCTCCTTACACCATTGTGACCTTAGGACAAACAGGACCAGGATCAATTATGAAAAAGTGACTTTTATTGATAATGAACAAATCGTATGCGGACTTAGGTAAACTAACTTAATCTTTATTGAAAATATTTAGAAGCCCGCCAAAGATGCCAAGTATTCTTGATCTGGAACCATCTAAAGTGCCTTTTAACCGATAAGTACGGCTTTGGTACTTGATCACCTCATCGGCCCTTCCCGGGTTCTAAGATTAACTTTCCGTGTTTTGAGGCGTAGATGCTTGGCTTCTTCCGAGGACAAAGTCTCCTACTTGAATCTACGGTTTGACCCTTTGTTGTAATGTTTGGCCACCCTTCGTTGATAAAGTACCTAATTTGAGCAAAGCTACCTCACGACTTCTTCTAGCAGGTCCAGTTAGCTTTCATCCTTCGTCATTGTAGATCTCTTTGAACTGACTGACCCGAAGACTTGGAGATCCGATTTTGACTGGGACTAAGGCATCGCACCATAGGCCAATCGAAAGGGTGAATCCCCTGTGGTGGTCCTCGGTGTAGTTCGATAAGCCCACAAAGACGCTCAGCAGTTCTTCCGCCATCTCCCTTTAGCTTCATCCCGTTTTACGCTTGATTGATTAAGATTCACGTCGTCGGTTGGTCACCTCGATTTGCCCATTCGATCGTGGATGAGCCATCAAGTCTCCTTGTGTTGAATCCCCGGATCCTTTAAAATCCTTCAAATTTTGAACCCCTAATCAAGGTCCGGTTATTCGATATCAACACTCTAGGGATCCCGAAGCGAAACACTACGGACTCCTTTAATTATGAACTTCAAGCACTCTTGTTCCGTTATTGACCGAAATGGTTTCGCCTCTACCTACTTAGTCATGTAATCGATAGCAACTATGACAAAGCTAACTTGACCTTTAGCTTTAGGCAACGGTCCCAATATATCCACCTCCAGACAGCGAAGGGTATAGGAGATAAAATCGAATATAACTCTTCCGGTGGCTGATGTGGGATCGGACTATTGAGCTGGCATTTTTCACATTTTTTGACATATTCTGTAGCTTCCTTGAAAATTGTAGGCCAATAGTATCCTTGTCGAAGTATTTTATAAGCTAAAGATTTGGCAGCCATATGATCACCACAAATACCTTCGTGAACCTCCCGAAGAGCATACTCGGCCTCGGAAGGAACCAAACATTTCAGCAATGGTGAGGAAAATGCCAATCGATAAAGATCCCCATCAATAAGAACAAAATTGGCACTCTTGTACTTGATCTTCTTTGCCAAAGATTCGATCCGGAAGGAAGGACGCCATCTGCCAAATACTCGATGTAGGGGGTCATCCAGCAGCTAGATCGCTCGATACACGTCACCGCTTCGTGCTGAACACTCGGCTGCTGCAAAACTTCCAAATAAACCGATCCGTTGAAAACATTCATCTTCTGCAGACATGCGCAGCGGTGCCTTCGACCGAGCAGCATCGCAAGAATGGAATTGTCGTTACGCCTATGCCCCGAAACTCATACTGGCGCGAAATATTGAAGTTTGGTCTCTTAATTCCGCCAGATACTTGATCATCTGGTCCCACGAGCTTCATAATCTCCCGACAATTTGTTTAACGACCAATTGAGAATCACTATAAATGATCAACTTCGGACTTCTAGACTCTCGCTAATCGGACACCGCTAACACCGCTTCAGACTTCAGCTTTCGTTGTTTCGTCGCTTTAAACCCAAACCTAATGGCTCTTGAACCTTGAATCCTCCGGACTCGTCAAAATAATTTCACCCCACTAATCATCATCGTAGAGGATCCATCCGCATACAACGTCCAAACATTACGACCTCATTTCAAGAATTGCAGCCTTTCGATTAGACGATTGACCTCTGGCAACTCAAGATCTGCCGGTGAATGAACATTCCACCATAAAATCGGCCAAGGCTTGTCCTCGATGGCGATTCGGGGATGGTATTCGATGAAAAATTGGGACAACTCCATAGTCCACGCCGCTAATCTGCGCTCGAGACCTCTGGCTTGCCCATCACCTTCTTCAATGGTTGATCCCAGGTGTGAGCGACCCAGAGCCGAATTTTGAAAATATTCTTACAAGCTTTCTACTAGCAATTATTAAGGCAAAAGCAAATTTCTCAATATTTGGATACCTGGTTTCAGCATCTCGCAGGACGTGGCTGACATAATAAACCGGATGCTGCTTCCCACTGATCTCCCGAACCAACACTACTTCAACCGCCAATGAACTTGCTGCAAGTTACAAATACAACGTCTCTGCTGGGGCAGGCTTTACCAATAAAGGAGCAGAAGACAGATATGTCTTTATACCTTGAAGGCGTTTTACACTCAAAGTCCACTCGAACGTCTTTCGATTCTTCTACTTCAATGTGTCAAAGAAAGGAAGACATCTCTCCGCAGATTTGGCGACGAACCTCCTCAAAGCCGCAATCCTACCAGTCAGATGTTGGACGTCTTTGAATGACTGAGGAGTCTTCATATCAAGAATGGCCTGGATCTTCTCCGGGTTGGCCTCGATGCCCCTTTGACTGACCAGATAACCTAGAAACTTTCCTGCGCCAAGGCCGAAAGTGCATTTGGCCGGATTGAGTCTCAATTGACGATAACGGACAGTCTGAAAGCATTCCTCCAGGTCGTCCAAATGCTTTTGAATCTGCATACTCTTCACGATCATGTCATCTACATAAACCTCCATGTTCCTCCCCATTTGCCGTCAAGATGAAGTTCATCATTCTCCGGTAGGTGGCTCCAAAGATTATGAGGCCAAAAGTCATCTTTTTATAAAGCGCATAACCGAACGATGTGTAATGAACGCTGTCTTTGGAATGTCCTCTTTGCACATGGATATTTGATGATAACCTGAAAAAGCATCCATAAAGTTTAGTAATGCATACCCCGAAGTGGCATCGATGAACTGATCGGTATGGGGAAGAGGATAAAAGTCCTTCGGACAAGCTCTATTGAGATCGGTGTAGTCAATGCAAACCCGCCATTTTCTATTCTGCTTCTGCACCAACACCACATTTGTTATCCACTCGGGGTAATCAATTTCGTAGATAAAGTCAGCAGCTAGCAGCTTTCCAACCTCTTCATCAATGATCTTCTGTCGTTTTGGCGCAAAAATCCGCCTTTTCCGATTTGGCGGCTTCTTCAAGGATCTATCTCCAATTTATGCTCAAAGAACCTTTCTATTAACTTAAGCATGTCTTGTGGTTCCCATGCAAAAATATCCACATAGCAGCGTAAGAGTTCAATAAGGTTCGTCCGAAGAGGTTCTGGTAGAATCGAACCAATCCTCACTGTCTTGTCCGGCTTTCGGATGACCAACTCAATCTCTTCCGTCCACCGCAGGAGGATTACCAACTGATTCGAATCGCTCGGTGAAGGTTCGATCTCAATTGCCATTGTTTTTTCGTTTATCGACCCCATTCCGGATGAAATAACAAAGATTTAGATAACATCGTCGGGCCGATCTAAGTCTCCGCTACCTCTCCTACTCTACGCTACAGTAGGAATTTGATTTTGAAATGAGGGATGGAGGTCACAAACCGGAGAGCCATCAATGTAGGCCTTCCCAGATATGGCGTCATGAAGTAGAATCCACATGCACAACATAGAATTTCAGACGTTATCTCTACACCGCCGAGGTCTTTGTCTTAGAAGATAACTGGGAGTTCAATAGTGCTCGCAACTCGACCGGTCGTTCTTAGAAACCGCACAGAGGAGCCTCTCCGCCCGACCTCCATTTTGTGCCCATCAAGATGCATCCTCCGATAAGCATGGGCATATAGAATGTCCATCAAGACCCATTGTCTATCATCACGTGCGTTTCACATCCACCGAGTCCACTTGTCTTTGTGATCACTAATGCCCTTCATGTGGCTCGATGGGCTCCGAAGGATAATCTGCATCTGTAAATGATATGACGGTTCCTGGGAATGGTCTGTCAATCTTCAGGGGAGCATCTGTCACAGACATGACCGAATCAAGGTAAGCCCTTCTCTTCTTCCCTACCAACTTCCCTACAGACCCACCCGCTTAGATATTTTGATTTGAAAAGGTTGCAACCAAAAAATATCCTCCCAAAAATAATACCCCATGCACGTTTCGCACGTCGACGTGGCCGTGTTATGTCCTTGCGTGGTACCGTATATAAATTGTGAAGTAGTAGTAGACTAGTAGTAGCTTATTACCACACTTGATTCCGGACACTGGAATTTAATATTTTTCAAATTATAAGTTTTTTTGAATTTCCCACTATATGAGTGAGACAATTACTATAAGAAAGTGAGAATATTCACAAGTCACAACTAACATTTGGTCCTCACATAAGGAATAACTAAAGTTTCACACAACTTAGAGCTCTTTTTTCTTTTTAATTGTGTATTCGAAAAATGGTTAGTATGAAGTTTATTTTTGGGTAAGTTAGTCAATTGATCAATAGAGTGCTGACACGCAAGTAAAGTTCTATGTGTGTCAACATTCTATTAGCAAATTGACCAACTTATCAACAAATAAACTTCATGTTAACCAGATATTTAAAAAAAATATCAGTGAACACGTTTCAAGATATTTAAAAAAAATATTTTTCTTAAATTATCTCTAGCTAATTCTTTTCCGGATCCCTTTCCAAGCTCCCCTAAGCCCTTAGCCTGACAATGAAAAGAATATATATATATATATATATATATATATATATATATATATATATACCACTCACATGAGAGAATCAAGCCTGCAACCTGAAAGTTTAAGGCATATATCTGTTTTAAGCTTCAAACAAATACCTCTTAAAAATTTATACATTTTAAAATTATATTCTACTATTTAGTATTAAAAAACTAATCCAAAAAATTATAACAAAAAGAGTCGTATTTGACAATTTTTAATTCCACAAAAGGAGTGATATTGTTGACATTAATATATATAAATTAACACAGTAATATTCTTAAATTTACCATAATAATTTCATTATCACCTCCAATATATACTAATTCACTTTAGGTCAATATAAAACAAAATTACATCATTCATTTTAATATCGCAAAAATTCAACTTAAAGTTAGAGCTCCCATTGTATCATCTCTTTTTAATAATTGGCCCACGCCCAACTAATAAAATTTACAACAACTTCTTTTAAAGTACAGTTCGAGCCATATATATAATTTTTTTATAGGTGGTGAGAGTTGGAGAAGAGTGTTTAATTGTTGTTTTCTCAGATATATATGCCCTGTTGTAAATATGTATAGTATATGTTTTTGGTGTAATAAAAGCTTAACCTTTTGAAAGAAATATTTTTTGGTTGAAATCTCTAGCATCGGCAGAAAAGACTACCCATGAGGGACTAGGAGGGAAAAAACATGGAGTAACAATTAGGTACACCTACACACCTTAAATAATGGTTGATCACTAATTAAAGTGTAAACTGAACTAAACGGTTCGAGCTTGATTTGTATTCGCTCAATTAAAAATTCGATTCGAGCTCGGCTTTAAATATAAACGATTCAAATATGAGAAATTTAAAGTTTGATAAATTACTCGAGCATTTTCAAATTACATTTTTATGTTGATACTCAGATCATATTCGCTCGAATAGTTCAAACTGTTCGGGTTCGACTCAGTAGCTAAATAAGCTTCAATTAAATCTTATTTTAAACTCAAAAATTTTTATTAACTAAATTTAAATAACTCAATACTCGACTCGACTCGACTTATTTAGGCTCCTAGTTGAGACCGAAATTAAGAGTAGTATTATGTGTACAAACTACATATAAATAACTATATACACAGGTAGAGAGAAAAAGTATTACGTGGTTTCTATCATTTAAATTATTAATAAAATTCGTTAATATTTTTAATTTTTAACTTTTTAACTATTCAATTAATGAGGTATTAATATATGTGTACATAAAATTATTCAAAAACCAATAAAGTTACATCTGAAGAAGTAATGGAGGTGTGAAGTTGGGTTGATGACAATGAAGGCAGTTGATAATTTTGAGCCAGTCAACCAATGGTGTATTACATGGCTAGATTTAGTAAAACACACAAAGCAGCTATTAATAAGGTCCCGTTTCAAAGCAAATAATTTTCAGATACAACTTTATTTACAAAAACAATACTACTATAATTTTATTTAAATTAAGCAGTTTCAAAAATATCTCCATTTTATATATATTCCTAGAAAAGTACTTTCACTCTACTTGTGAAAACATTTATATTATGTTACCAAACACTTAATTAATTCTAAACATAACCTTTTAATTTAAAAATGCTTTAGTATACACCAAACCATGCACTAGTTTTGAAACAAATCATTATTAAATGTCTTACAAAATACAATTAAAATGGTAATAAACTCACTCTAACAGTAATAATTAATAAGAAACCTCACACTAATAAGAAATTAGTTACAAACTCACACAATTAAGTAGTAAATATCAAAATTGAGATACAATTAAGTTATATAAGTATCGATCATAGTCTGAGTTTTAAAATCACATTGACAAAGCTCTATGCAATTTTTGGAAACTCTAATATATTGTGCGCTAATTGATTTCATTATCAAAAAAAATGGTAAGATTTTTCATATCAAAACTTTTATTAAAAAATAAATAAAGTCCCTAGCATTACACTTTATTTACTTAATTACTTTGAGGGTTACTCTAAGCTAAAGGTGTTGGAGTACTGCTAAATGCATCTTAATTCTTCTCATATATACATATATAATTGTGGGAGATTAAAAATATCAATAATAATGAAGTTTAATTTGTTCACACATATAATATCTAATAACCACAAGAGTTAGTTAATTCCTTTTAATTCATATATTTTTTCCTACACAATTTTTGACATAGGGTTTGGTTTCCTTAATTTGGTATTCATTTTCTTTTATAAAAATTGCATCTTAATTTTACGCCTGTTCGGGAGTTACTAATTAAGTAATTTTTATTTTTGAGTATTCGTGTATAACTTATAAATTGACTTATAAGTAGTTCTTAAAAATAACTAATATTTTTTTTTAAATAAGTAAGTTTGACTAAAAGTACTTCTTTTACTAATTCATTTTAATTAATAAGTCCTTTTAGCCAAATACGTACTGTATTAGCTTAAAAGTCATGATTTTAAGTCGTATATTATTTTAACTAAGAATTCATTTTAAAATTATACTCCCTCCTATTCAAATTAAATGACGTTTTAAGAAGTTTAATTTTATTCTAATATATGTGTCGTTTTAGAATCTCTATGCAATATTACACTATTTTTTCCTAATTTACCCCTCTATTTAATATGCTTAGTAAATGCAATTGTGGAGAGAGAAATAATTAATTAGGGACAATTGTAGAGAATGAGAAGAGACAATTGTGAAGAGAGAAATAGTTAATTAGGGACACAAAAGATATTTTATGTTATTTGTTAATAAATGTGTTTAACTCTAAAATGACATTTAATATGAATAGGAGGGAGTAAGTTGTTGTGGAATATAGCCTTAATTAATTAATATACTATTTTTGGAATTTATTGCATCCCTCTTCGCTGGAGAGTAGCTCTCACTGCCATAAATTGCGCGTAAAGAACGGTCCATAACTCTCCATTGCTTAAATATCAGCCTCTCACGAACTATTCAGAGGTTGACGGCGATTTTTTTAACTTATCTTTTCTCCCTCTCAGTCTTCTCACCAATGCATTGACGCTCCAACAAAGCTTTCAAAGGAAGAAAAGATAAGATAAAAAATTAAAATAGAAAAAGAAAAGCTCTATCGATTCCTAAAACCCTAGCTCTCTCTCTACTTTCTCTCTCCGCGTTCTTATATATTCACCTCATTTCTCGCCCAAAATCTCAATTTAATATACATATATATATACGCATCTGCAAGTGTATATACATATATATTTGATTTCTACGTACCAGGTAATTAATGGATGATAAGGACAAGATTGATCCGGGGACCGATTTCTCGACCGAGTCGAGCTGGACACTCGGTGGTGACTCGGATGGCGTCTATTTCTTCGGAAGTGATAGAGAGAGCACCATACTCAGCGAGTTCGGCTGGAACCTTCTGCCGGATAATTCGGAAGCCAGTGGCGCTGATTTCGTAGATTTTGATCGGATCGACTCTAATTTCGCGGGAAATAGTTGTGTTACTTTGCTTGAGAGTAGTAGGGCTCCAGCAGCTAGTGCGGTTCGGTCCGATGGAGGCGAAACGGCGGTTCAGGCTAGCCCGGCTGAGAATAATCAGTCGGTGTCGTCGAGTACATCAGAGGATCTGCCGGAGAAGTCGACAGCTTCCGCCGATAAAGCGTGAGTGTTTTGCTTGGAGTGGTACTAACTTCACGTGGTCCGGTGTGTCTATATTCGTAATTAGGAGTGGTATTGACAAGAATCTCTAATTATTAATAAGAATTCTTGAAAAAATATTTAAATTCTAAAATTCTGTGAACACGCGTCCGTACTGTATCTAGAAGGGCCAAGTTGTAGGCGCAAGTTGGGGTGGTATTTGTGTGATTAAAAACGAAAGTTAAAGGGTAGTTTGGGGAGTAAATTAGGGTTGGGGATTGGCGCCGTTATTGCGGCGGAATGGCGTGGTGTAGCTTTTTTGGGTTTCTACGTTTGTGATATGTTGGATCAAATGATGATCACATGTTAAATGAGGAAAGGAAGGGGCGAAAAGTGAGAATATAAAAATTACGCCATGTTTTTGATCTCATTTTTCATCCCGGCCCCCCTACACTTGCTACTTTTGCATTAGAATAACTTGTAATCTTTGTACTACTCCTACATTATTTAAATTAATTCCCTACCATATTACATTCATTTCATATATAAATGCCTTGCATTGTTTCATTCATGCAGGCATTAATGTGTGTATATATATATATATATATTTGTACGTATCTGTATGTATGTATAACAAATATACACAAGTATATATCGATCTTCTTAATTTAATTAAGTTCAAAGGAAATAAAACATTAATTATATATTAGGACATATAGAGTGTATCCGATCCGTATCGGATATATATATATTTGAAAATTATTCTTGAATATATCTAATAAGTTAATTTGTGATTAACATATATTTTTCCGTTTCAGTTTCTATGATTTGTACCAATGCAGTCGTTACTTATTACAAGAGTTATATTACTTGGTCATTAGTGATGACAGTTATATATAGTTTCATTTCTGTTGCCCTCCTCCTTCCCAATTTTAAATTTTGTTTCAACTACTCAGTAGTGTATCAATATTTCCTAGCTTAACTTTATCTATTAATTTTAGATATCATGACTCATTGCATTAATTATTTCTCTCTTTATTTTACTAGCTAGCTAGGATATATATATATATGAATCGTTAATTTGCGCCTCAATTACTTGGCCATGCTACTCTTATCTCCTTTAATTCTTTTTTATTATTATTTGGTCCCCCTTTTCTGAGGATTATATATATCCTATCCAAGAGTGCTTTCATGTTACTTAAATTTTATTTGGTCCCCCTTTTCTGAGGATTATATATTATACGTATATCCAAAATTGCTTTCATATGAATGAATTGATGATATGCGCGCATGCAGGAGCAAGGTTAAAATGAAGGGGCCGAAGCGCATCCGTCAACCACGTTTTGCATTTATGACTAAGAGTGAAATCGATAATCTTGAAGATGGTTATCGGTGGAGAAAATATGGACAGAAAGCTGTTAAAAATAGTCCATTTCCTAGGTTCGTTCTACTCTCATTAACCTTATTTTTTCAAAACTCAAATTTAAGTGCTAGCTCTTTACGTCTACCTCAACTCCTAGATTATTCTTTCATGTTTAACACACGGCATGGGTAATAATAATATGTTACTAGCTACTACTATATATCTTGTTTAATTCCCTATGTTTATGTCCTACGGTATTACTACTATTTTTTATTTCAGGAAATTATTGTCTCCAACTTAATTACTCCATGTCAAGCCTATATATAGGAATTTGTTACATTTTGTATAGCAAGAAATTAAAATTGCCTTCGATTGCCAATTATATAACAAAGGCTATTGAAGGCAAACAAATGCAACTAGTTCTCTTTCTATGCAATTCAAGTGCAACTGATCATTCCTATAATTAAACTTCACATTGCATAATGTAATTAAGTTGGGGGACAATTAATTTCATGAAATCCGTATCCATCATGATTCCTTCTTTTTAACCATGACTATAGATTTAAAGCTTAGCATAAATTATATAAGTTCTAATTATTCCAATTGCCTTTAATTTCAAATTAATAAACAATTTATAAGTTTAGTTAAGTACTCTGGTTCCAAGAGTTTAACTTTTCATACTTATTATGTATAAAGAATCAATTATTCGTTTCATAGTTCATATCAACATTTACAAAATTAATTTCTTGCGAAATTTTGGATTTTTATGAGTCTCACTATGCACTTAGTTATTTGGCCAACATATTAGCTTAGTATTATAAAATTTTCCTAGCTTTTGCTTATTAATTATTACGGTAATAATGATTTATATTGTGAATGTTTCGTCAACTTTTTACTTGTCAGTTACGAGAATAAATATTAGTGGTAATTTTTTTGAAAAGATGTGTAATAAGTAGGGCTCTCATATAGTTCTTAACAATCTCACGTGTGTTGATAAGTTTCGCAATTGTAATATAAATTATATATACTTTTAAAAGGCTTAATTGTCCATATAGATAGAAAACCTTAAAAATTGAAAGCACAAAAAATTGTAGGCACCTTATTAGTGTGTAATGTAAAAAAAAAAAAAGAAAAATTAAAGTCAAAAAATATCTTTAAAAGACTTAATTATCCTTTTATTTTGAATTACGTAACTTATCCGGTAAAAACATTAAATCAGGTTTTATTTATATAAAGTTTGAGACATTAAGATTTAAGTTGTAACAAAAAGGTTTAAGTGGTAAAAAGGCAAAAAAAACTTTTATTTAAAGAATCTCACTCAATATATATATATATATATATATATATATATATATATATATATATGGTTTATGAATTTGCAGGAGTTACTATCGATGTACAAATAGCAACTGCATGGTGAAGAAAAGAGTAGAACGGTCGTCTGAAGACCCAAATATTGTAATCACAACTTACGAGGGGCAGCACTGTCACCATGCTGTTGGCTTCCCCAGAGGAGGAGGAGGAGGAGGAGGACTCATGATGATTAACCATGATCAGGCCGCAGCTGCCTTTGGTCCTCCTCCTAATTCAGCTTATAATTATCCAGGAATTCGTTTTCATCAAGGAGCTATGATTCAGCCACCACAAATCTCAGCTGCTCATGAAGCTCCACAATCCCATCAAGCAACCCCCACAGATGGGCTGCTTGGCGATATAGTTCATCCAGCTGGAATGCGTAATTAATTAACTGCATGCTAATTAATTTGAGGGTACGTACGTACTCACTCAACTATAGTAGTAGTATATATATTTACTTTCTTTTCTGTTACCTATTATTAATATTCATCTTACTTGCGCCATTCTCGTAAAAAATAATAATTGTATTATTTGTACATACTCCCTCCGCCGCTCCGCGCGTTCTAAGTTATGAGTATTTATTTTTTTTGTAATAATGAGAAATCAGCGTACCCAAGTGCTTAAATTGTGGGGCCTATAGCTAGGGGACCCCACCCCGTGGAGGGAAAAAGGACGGGCGGGGTAAATATATATGGCAGCTTTATCCTGTTTCTTAATAGATCATGCATAGCTGCTGCTTTTGAAAATATTTATACCGTCTTCCTGACCATCTAAACGTAAAAGACATAAAACCACTTATAAATAATGAGTTTATTACAATGTAAACCTTGTGTAATAATTTGATTTAATTATGAAGTTATTATGTTGTGTATCTAATCTAGGCTTGTATAACAGGTATATATGAACCTGTTTTTGAGCTTGTGATGTTTTATTAGAGATATATTATCTATAATACATGAAAATAAATTAAATTTAGCTAATTATGATATGTTTTCACACATGAATTTATGGAAGGAGTACCATTAGCATAATAATATACATCCTCTTCAATATTTAACTCTCCTTTTTCCCTAGCTAGCTAGGATATCTAGTTAGTTGACTAGTTGGAGGAATATTGTTGAATGCTAAAAGTTGTTCAAATTAACAACTCTTAAAGGTCGTCATACGTACCAGAGCACTAATCTGCAGCAAATTAAATAGCAGGGTCTGGTCTAATTATATAGGAGTACTTCTATAATCCTTTAGCTTTAACTCTGGTTAGATTTTTCTAGTGTTTTATTCCAATTAAATGTATTTCTAGTCCAGCTCCTTCATATATAGTTTTCTATTATTACTCAAGTTAAATGCTATATGACATCAACTCTCCACCAATTGAGAAATTTACTGTCGACATATGCATGCTTCCCCTTAACACATCAACTATATATATAGAGGGGGAAATTTTCTCTAATTAACCTAAGACGAATCTTTTTTGTTACTTTTTTTTAAGTGAAGTGATGCATGAATTAGGATTTTTTATTGTAGTTATCGATTTTTTTTTATTCTGATCGAATATCAGATTATCAAAAAATTACAAAATGGTAAGAAATGACTATTTTGTAATTTTTGAAAGTACAGTTATTCGATTGTAATAAAAAAAAATCGATAACTACAATGAAAATCGGACCCTAATACAGTTAACAAAAAGTGATTTATCCCTAAAATAACACAATACTTCATTTTGTCTCAATATTTTAATGATAATGTCATCGAACAATTAATTAGTATTACTTTAAGATGCAGCAAATTTAAGGGATAAATATATTTGTATATTTTATAAATAAAACTGTTTAGTTTTTATGCAACGGAAGGACAAGGGGTAGGAGTAGGTAGGTAGTCTGTGTGAACGTGGCGTGGAGGTTATGTAGCTTGAGAGAGTAGTAGAAAAGATGCTTTTCCTTTCTAGACTTATAGTAGTACGTACTACCTTTTCTTTCTTTCTTTCATCTTTTTACTTCAAGAATGATCCTTTCCCCATCACCACCTTATTAGTACTTGTTTCTTTTCAAAAGATTTTTTGTCTACTCGTATCTTCTCTTCGACAAAGTGCTAGGCCCAATAGCTATGAATTAATTATAAATAAATATACTTCAATCGTCAACCATTTATTAATTAAAACATTTTAATTAAAGATGTTCTACTATTTTACTTTTTTTATTTGAAATAAATAAATAACTAAAATAAAAGCTTTCACAGTGCATGGTCATATAATTGTGCATTCAACAGTTGATTCAATAGTACTTGAGAAGAGCCAGCTTATGAGTTGATAATACAGTATTAATTAATTTCCATATGAATAATCAGTATATATTATTAATTAATTTGGCAATAGATAGATAGATAGCTGTCATTTTCTTACTTAAAAACTTGGATGGAGTAATTATTTAATGTGCTCTTTTATGTGAACATGTATAATTAATTGAAAATAAAAATATAAATATAAATAGGTGAAATTGTAAAACACTCATTTTAATTTTGATACCCATATTGAGTTTTTCTTATTTAATTGATTGAAATGCTAACAGGAAGAAATTAAAATAAAAAGGTCGTCGGGCAAAGAAGATTTGAATTGAAGGCCTTTCTGTTTCAAATGAATTGGAGAGTCTCTATTTTATTATCTAAATTTAAAATGTGTTACAATATGACATTATAATGACAACAAAAGAAAGATGATGATAGAGAATATACAAACATCAATAACTAAACTTTTAATAATTAAGAACATATACGACATCCATAACTAAACTTGTTAAGTTATTATTAGAAAAATTCTTTTAAAAAAACATGTCTAAATATATGTTATGTAAATTTTAATGTAAAAAAAGTAGGTATTCTCATTCTTCTTCTTTGTGTGTGTGTGGGTTGTGGGTGGTGGGTGGGGTACTTTGATTTTTTTTTTTTTTGGATAAGATCTTTTTATTATATCTTTTGATTGTAAAAGACTTTGGAAAAAATGTAGGGCTTTTTTGGAGTTAAGAGTATTCCAAATAGATAGTGTTAGGTTTAATAACATCCCATCAAGTTTAAGATCCTAAATAAATTATGACTTGTCAATTTGTTACAGGAATTTTTTCGAAAGACCAAAGAGTTATAAATTTAATGGCAATAAAAAAGTAAAAATATTCAAAGTAATAAAATGAAAATATTTAGACGGAATTCTTACAAGTCTAAACGCAACATCAATTACTGATATTAAAATCATTCAATTCCATACGTATTCTATTATATTTCTTCAATTCAAACGCAACACGAGGAAAGTGTACCTAACATACATACACCAACCAACCATTATTGACAGGAAGGAAGGAGATTCAAAGCCTTTGGGCTATCTAAAGGAAGGAAGGGTCTACACTCTACACCTCGTACATAGTACGTACGAAGCCTCAATACCAATTAACCCCGGCCCTTTTTGTACGCAGTTTCAATACCAATTAATAGCGCCGATGGCCCATTATCTGATTATACACTTCCTTCCCTAGTGACTGCCCCAATTGGCTGCCTGCCCGGCCTGCCTGACCCTACTTCTCCATCCCTCAAATATTTCTACCAACTATATATATATATATATATATATATATATATATATATATATTTTAAGTCAAGACTACCTTAAATTCCAGCTTTAATCAAGTGATTTGGCCACCTCAATCTAATCAAATCAATCGAAGGTTCCTCCAATCAAAGCACAAATGTAAAGATGTTCGGACAGAGATCGAGAAAAAGCAAAATGAATTAGCGAGGGAAGTCTTTTGTTCAACAAAATTGATGGCTAAACAAGGCGTAAGGATTGAATCAATACTGCTTGGTCTATTTTATATCCTTTTATACTCGAAAGTATATTTTCTATTCTCACATTGATTTTTAGGTTCTTTAGTTGATAGATTTAGTATATTGATATTAGTTTCAAAAGAATATCAATTGGAAAAAGAAAACAACTACATAGTCCTTGATAAGCTTGTTTTGCTTGTTTATTTTCGATCTTATCAGAATTTGTAGTTTTTGATTTATGGATTCTATTTTGTTGCAACATGATTCCATTTTAAGTATCGTTGTTTAATAATTTTTATCTTTATGCTATAATATAGATTTAAGTTTTAGTTTCATCTCCAAATCAAGGTTGTTTGCTAAGTTAGTGATTAATTTCTCGTCCATCAAATATTTTATTAGATGAGCTTGAAAGCGCTTAATAGTTTTCTTTTTTGTGATAATGGGTCTCTGGAAGGGGTTATGCTAACAAATCATAATAGTTAGAGCAAAAAAATTTAGGCTTATATCTTCATAAGTATATAAGCACTTTCCTATTTCACTAATTAATTTTTTTATTGATAAGTACTTTTCTTGTTCACTCTCTTACATCGATATCATTTCAATTCTATTACGTAGGATATCTACCTGAATCATCTATCCATATTCCATATAGTAAACATAGTTCGACCTTTATCACTAGGCCTTTGAATAAGTTAAATCCAATTTTATGATGAACTTTCAAAGCAAACCGGTCAACAAGGTCATGTTTGGATCTATTTATCCAGAGACTTGATCAGTTTGTAGTCATTTGGCTTTAAATCTATTTTGAGTTTCAAGATGTTTTATTTTTTCTTGTGATAACAAATACCTTTTTTGTTAACTTAACATAACTCGGTCCATTTTTGTTTTTAGTATTAACCCTTCAATGATCGACAAGTGTTTCCATCCCCATTTATATCTTTTCTAATATATTTCCCTTATTGTGATATGGGGTGGGGGGAATTCATAAACCGTAAATCGAGAATAGTTCGGTTTTATCACGGATCTCTCTCTACCGTGTCTCCTCGCTTATAAGGTTGTCGGAAGATAAGGAAGAGGATTGGAACTATTTAAGGGTCACTTCAAGTAATTCCTTAATCACATATGATGTATATACGAGACTATGATGAGAATCAGGACATATGTAGGTCATAAATCTTATAAAACACTTATCAATAGGTTAGTAGTTGCTCTCAGGTTGAATTCTATGACTATTCTTTGTAGTCGAGAGAATTCAACTTTAATGAAGTCTTACTAAAAGTCTACAATTATATTTCGTTTTGATTACCTAAGTGGGTGATTTATGAAATTTTGTAGACACGCTTAATTTATGCATTTAAAGGAACACATATCAACAATAATATCTAATAAATTGAAATGACTTCTACTTCATATTTAGTAAGCTCATAAGCTTTTATACATGAGAAACCCCGATTTAATGTTACGCATTTTGGGCTTGGGCTTATCTTTATCATAATGAGAATCAAGAGTTACGGTTGATTTGTCTTGGTCTCTGAGGGGCATTTATTGATAGCATCATCATGCACTAAATCTATCTGAGCATCAAGTTAATGTAGGTAATATATCTTGATCTACTTTTATTGTCTATATCTAGCCAAATTACTTTCAAAACATGTATCATCCATTACTTAACTATTAGAATACTAATTTTCTATATACAATTAGATTTCTAGTTCTTTGTTCAATTTAAAAATCTTGATTTATAAGAAACTAGAAGTTACAAGTATAAAGTATTTAAAGAAAAAAACTGTGAAATTTATTTGATTTCATGTTTGGCTTGTGAAGTGAGAAGGTGTCAAAATCATTTCATGTTTTTGCCAGGACATTTTCCTGTATGGCATGAGAAATGTTTGTCTGGAATTTCGTAGTTTATTAAAAATTAGAACATAGATTGATGCTTCCCTTAACTTTATATTTGATTTCTATTAATATGTTTTGACTCTAATCTGGAGTAAATTATTAGGTTGATGTTGCAGAGATGAAGGTCGTTATTGAAAGAACTGGTGGGCTTGTTGTTTTAGCTGAAATTTTTGCCATTCAATTTTCAAAGACTCTTTTAGGCATGTTTTTGAAGATGGAGAGCAATATCTGGGACTCTCTCTTTAAGTGAGTTTGTCATAAATAAACACACGAAGTCCTTGTACTTTACTGTCGAAATCAGCGTCTTAAGACATAAGCGCAAGCTTGTGCAAGTTATTAGTTTAGTAGTTTGATATAATAATGATAATCATATTTTAGGGGATGAATTATTCAACTATTATATTATAATGTTGTAATGTGAATGATTTTAAATCATGTATACAATGTTTTTTTATGTTTTATTTTATATTGTATTTGTGTTTGTTGAATAAATTTGCATTATTAATTAATTTTTTAAATATAAAAGGCTATAGCGGACGGTCATTGGCCGTAGCTATAGTGTTCTATAAAGCATGTGCCTATAGTGACGGTCCGTGGCGCCGCTATAGAACAAACACGATTTTGGCATTTCCTATAGTGATGGTCGCCGATCGTCGCTATATAGCCAAAAAGACCGTCGCTATAGGTTTTAGCGACGGCTTCTCTGTCGGTATAATCTATCTTGACGGTCTTTTGGCCTATATAGCGACGGTCGGCGATCCGTAGCTATAGGTCGATTTTCTAGTAGTCGATGATGTCGCCCAAGTGATTGTCAAGGTCCAACCTTGTCATTTGGCTAAGGCCCAAAAACGTTAAGCCAAACTGCCGGACGCTATACCAAGCTGCTGCATAATTTGAGTGTCAACCCCATGTCAAATTTACAAGGGTCTAACATACTACTACTACTACTACTATATCTATTTGTGGTAGAGGAAGGAATGAAGGAGATTCAAAGCAATGACAAAACCTTTTGGGCTATCTAAAGGAAGGAAGGAAGGGTCTATACACTCTACACCTCATACATAGTACGTACGCAGTCTCAATACCCGATTAACCCCGGCCCTTTTGTGCAATTTCAATACCAATTGGCTGGCTGGCCAGCCTGCCTGACCCTACTTCTCCATCCCTCAAATATTTTCTACTATAATATATATATATATATATATATATATATATATATATATATATAGCTAGTTATTCCTACTATAAACCCCATGAACTAACCTAACCTATGCATCAATTAATAACCTTTTCTGAACAGTTATTCTAAAAAAATACTGTTTAGTAAACCATTTTACTTAGAATAGTAAAAATAAATTAATAACAATTAATAGTAATAATAATTATAATAATAATAAAAGGATTCTAAGTAAGCAATAGCTATTTGATACGCTTAATGGTTTCATGAACTAGACATTACCTACTTTTCCTTTTAAAAGGAGAAACAAGACCTACCGGAGGTTCAGTAAGACACACACACACACACACACACACACACACACATATATATATATATATATATATATATATATATATATATATATATATTTAGGAGTAGGAGGCCACCTTTCCTTTCATATTCTTCCACCTTTTTTGTCAAAGTCTTAGCAAGTTTGAGCCAAGGGAAACAACCAGACTTTTTGTACATGTAAAAGAAAAAAAAAACAGTAGAGGTGATGTTTGATCATTTTGTAGTGACTGCTATCATACACCCTATCCTATTTGGGATCAAATTTAGACAAAAATCAAATATGTTACACCAAACAAATTATGGCAAACACGGAAATTTACTACTCAAGAAATTAAAGAGATTTACATGATTTTAAATCACGGCCCCACCTTCCCCCCACCCCACCCCCACTCCCATCTTTCTTTTCCTTCTAGTTACTGCAAAATACTAGTATTTGAGTGTTGCATTATTATGTATAACGTTGATGCTCTAACCCTGTTATAGTTAATTGCTTTAGAAACTTCCCACCCAGACCAACCGGAAAGAAACATTAGAGTACATTACACTTCCTAAAGCACTTTTTTTGTTTAGTCATATTGACTTGTCTAGTCCCCCCAAAGCACTTTTTTTGTTTTCTTAATCCAAAATGGCATCCAATTCCAATCTTGTGCAGCCCTGCTCGAGCATATTCAAATCTTGCTGCTATAAGCTTATGAAATCAGTAGTAGATCCTCTCTGTGCTTGGTGCAAGCTGACTCAAGTGACATAAAGTCAGAAATATCAAAGAGGATAAAAGGTAAACCAAACTATACGCAATGCACCAGAACAAGCCCTACATAAATCTAAGTTAAAGATTCACATTCAACAAAGAGTAAAATGCATTGCCAAGTCAAGTCGACCATACTACTACTATCATGACCTCGATCCCAACTTAAAACATGAAAAAGTATTCTAAGTTTCCTAAACATTTCACACAGAGGACTCCCCTGCCTTAAACATCAGACCTCTTATTCTAACTAAGCATGTTAACCAAATAGTTGCTTTTCCCCCATGACAAGTTTGAACACAATTCAAGGAAGAACAAGGAACTAAAGTGTTTGATGATTCTAATTTCTCAGATGAAATCAAGTCTATGAATTTGAAATTCATCAGAAGCTTTTAGTGTAGTAGATTCCAATACCTCCCGAGTGAGTAAGAGTACTTGATTCAGTGTCTTAAATGGCCAAATTAAAAGGGAAATCAAGAGCTTATAATCCACAATAAAAGATATAATTCAAGAAGAAAGAGATCAATGAACTTAAAATGGAGGCATATTCTTCGAAAATGCAAAACTAAGACGGAATAAATAAACAATCAAGGTCTATACGCAGCAATGAAATTGTTACCTCTGTAACATCCTTAAATTTCCAGGCAAAATCTATGATAAAGCATATAGAGAAATGGTGTCCACCAACTGCTCTGTATACTCTACCATCTTCAAAGAACCACTAGCAAAAAACAAAGCAAAAAATTCGAGATTTTGGAGATAAGTGCACCAAAATAACTCATGCTTGTGTCTGCTTTAATCTTAGTAGATGAACTTAGCTGCCTCATCTTCTTCAGGAGCAGGAAGATTAAGATCAATTAAATCATGAATATCAGCTGCCTCTTGATTGATTACTGGAGTCCGACTACTAAAGTCTTCAGAAGCATTAATAAAATGAGATCTCTTGTGACCCCCTAAAGCTTGGCCCGACTTAAACATCCTGAAGCAAAATGGGCACTCATGTCCTTTGCTTTTCTTGGATTTAACTCTCTTTTCAACATTGCTAGACAAATGTTTCTTGTTGCTGAAACGTTCGCCAAGCTTTCCAATGGTTATGGAATCAGGAGTTATGTCATCATCCACTAGACTGTTCTCACCACTTTCGTACCTAGAAGCAAAGGTCGCACTGGTCTTTCTGTGGCATGGTCTATGTCCCCCAAGAGCCTGGTGGGAATTGAAAGTCTTGTTGCAGTTCAAGCACTCATATTTGCTTCTTTTGTGAACATTCTTGCTTAGTTCTCCTTCCGAAGAATCATAAATTATTTTCTTAAGAGATTCCTTGCGAAATTCAGGACTATCGGAACCATCTCTAGTTCTCTTCTTAGAATCATACTTCACTGACTTTGAACTTGAGCCAACTTCACCAAACCCATTTTCCTTGGTCAAAACCTTGCCTAGGCCAGTTTCATAAGATTGTCCCCTATTGAAACCTTTGCCCAGTTCAGCATCAGAAACCTCAACTCCGGCTCCCTCACAAACTTTAGACGGCTGCTTATATCCACCACCGTATCTGAGAAGCTCATCAACTGAAATGTCTGATTCAACCTTTTTCACTCCTTTTCTGAGATACCCAGAATAAGAATTCTCCAACTGAACACTATCAGCATCAAAAGCACTCGACTTTAACTTCCTAGCCCCTCCTACTTTCTTGATTTCCTGAGTCTCACCACCAAAACTCAAACCACCCTTTCTACCAATTTTCATGTCAATTGAGGAAGATTTAGCCTCTAAAACAACTGAGTTGTTATCGGAAGATTCCACAACTGAATTGATACCACCCCAATTACCAGAATCCCTAGACAACATCATCAAACACATAGCAACCTCTTCCTGTTCTTGCTCATCAATCTCAGAAACAGATGAAGAGCCATTATTATTATTATTACCCAAATTAAAATGAGAAGATTTGACAACAATTCTCTTGTACCTCTTGCTTTTGGATCTAGTTTGGCGCCTCAGATCCTCAGCCTCAGTGTCAGAATGACTGTCCATCACTAGCTTGGGATTCTCACTTGTCCAAGAGTGATCGTCCTTCAAAACCCTCTCTTTCTCAGAGTGACAAGCCATGTGCCCACACAATGCTTTCAATGATTGAAACCCTTTACCACATTGCTTGCAAACTCTCTCCTGCGGCGAAGGAAAAGTTGAATCCACAGCCCTCCATGTCTTCTTTGGGTTCTCTCTGAGTCCATAGCCAGAAGGGCCACCAACTTCATTATTAGTTCCTCCTCCTGCTAATTCTCTCTTCAAATTGCTTCCACCAATCAAAGGGGTTACCTTTTTCATGCTCATGGGGGGTTCAAGAATTTCATCCAATTCAGCTGAGTTTGCTGAACCAATTACATGAGACCTCATGTGACCTCCCAGTGACTTTCCACATGGGAATTTCTTGTCGCACAACTTGCACACAAACCTCAATTCTGGATCCATTGATTGATTTTATCACTCAATAATAATAATAAAAATAAACGATAGAGAAATCAAGATCAGTTAACCATCTTTGATTAAAAATCATGAAACAACGCTACATTCATTTCTTGATGGATCCCATCCCAAATGTATGTATGGAGCAAAAACAGAGAAAATAGAAAACAGAACAGACCCAGATCAAAACACCAAAGTTGGAAAAAAGTTCAAATCTTGGGGACACAAATCAGAGCAAATAATCAGGAGAGAAGATTAAAGTGGTGAGATGTGACAGTTTGGGTAAGTACAGATCAGACCCTCAACAAAAGGAGACCCTTTGAATTCCATATCTATGAAATCTCTCTCCCCTATTGAATGTTTCAAAATTTGGAGAATTCAATGAGGAAAATCAAACTTGGAACAGATGGGTCGCCATCTATCAAGATAAACAATTAAAACAGACACCCTCACTTTCTCTCTCTACATTTGTAGTCGGAGGAGAATTCCATGCATGGAAGCAAATACCAACTCTATTCAATTTCTATATATGAGAGTGAAAAACTAAAGATGTGGGGGAGCACGTGTACTCATGAAAGAAAGAGAAGTTTGTTGTTCCGATCGGACGGACGGTCAAGATTTATTGAAGATCCCAAGGTCTGAGAGATTGACACGTAGTGGGTATTATAGTATATAGTACTACAACACAGCAGTGAACACCCCAACCCAAACGCGACCAAAACTTCTGGGAGCCTTCATTTGTTTTTGCTCTTATTCAGCTCACACCCATGAAAGATCCGAATCTTCAGCCGTTATTGTACTCTCAAATTCCATATTTGCCCTTATACAATAAATATATACATTCATACATGCCTATATGTATTAAGCACATTGTAACAGATCCCTCATAAAAGGTAGAATATAGTTTTACCCATACACTATTAACTTTAAAATAGGAAAACATGGACGTGTGAATATGCCTCTATGGATTAAGATTAGATCAAATTTTGATACAACTCATGTAACATGTAGTATAACTTGAGCATATTAGTAACTGGGTCGAAAAAAATATTGAAATATAAAAATATATATATATATATATATATATATATATATTGTTGGGTCGTGATATTTCTCTGTTATTGGTAATGGATTGGTACTACATATTGATTAGTCCATTCGGCCTTCACTATTGGGTGTTGACATTATTGAATCTAATCATTTTATTATCTTTTGTTAAGTCTTCTAATATCGGACCAAATCAATGGGTCGACCCATCATATACTTAAATATCTACATCTTTGAATTGGGTGATGATGACAAAGATATGGCCGATCGTTATCTTACATGGCATTAATAAGGATTGGACGATTGGCGAGATGTGGAACAGAGAGGATGGGATTAACGGTGTCGGGAAGGTTAGTACGCAGAAAACTGGGTCTGTAGTATATCATCAATGAGGAGGTCTTGCTGGCAGTGTACGTCTTCATTCATAATCTCACACACAGAGAATTATTATCTCTCTCAATACACTAGACATTACATTCCTCCATTGGTTAACCTTGTGAACACGATATCGACTCTCACGCCGAGTTATCCCAAGCCGGACCCGCCAGTCGAGCTTTTGGTGTCTTATCGTGTTTATCGAGGATCAGGATCAACGTGATTACGGATCGACGCGGGGAAGATCCTGGCGTTAACATTGGCGCTAGAAGGAGGGCCTTTTCTAGTGTTCTTGAGCTATCAATCACAATATTTCCAGGTGTTCTACATCGGAAGTTATGGCACCAATCAGGGGGTTCTCGTTCGAGATCCCACGGCGAAGTTCAAGATGGTTGGTCTTTGTTTAGCGATAAAGAGCATGATCACGTGGTCAAGGCAAGTAAAAGGCACCGCTTTAGAACTAAGACCAAAGTGGTCGGTGATGAAGATGGTGGACGAAGCGAGATAGAGCTTTGGAGGTTCTCTTGGAGCGGAGCGAGGATGTGGCTGTGCGGAGCGAGGATGTAGCGAGCAGAGCAAGGATATAGTTGTGCAGATTCTTCGGATTGCTAAGCTGAGGGACAAAGTGTTCAATTATGTCCAGTCTGAAAGATGTGGTACGCCTAAAGATGGACAACCGTGAGTTGGAAAGTAGTTTATACACTTTGAGGACATGTCTCGAGGTGATCCTCATGACCAAAGAAGACCAAAGAACCATATTCCTAAGCATCCAAGAGGTACTCCACCTATTGGTCTTGTGGATTATGGTTTGAAAGAGTAGATGAAGACCCAATGACCATTTTCCTAATTGATCAAGAGGGTACTCCATCCTATTGGTCTTCGTGGATTATGGTCGAGCAGAGTAGATGAAGACCCAATGACCATTTTCCTAATTGTCGAAGAAGAGGGTACTCCACCCTATTGGTCTTCGTGGATTATGGTCGAAGCAGAGTAGATGAAGATTCAACAACCATTTTCCTAATTGATCGAAGAAGAAGGTATTCGCCTATCGGTTTGCGGGATTATGGTCGCAGCAGACGAAGAGGCTGATCCGTGGGAGCATGCACTCGAGAATACAAATAAGACATTACGCCTCGAGTATCCTCACCACCGTGATGAGAGAGTTTCACCAAGTAGATCCGTAAATTACACTCCCGAGAGTCCACCGAGGGGCTGCATCACCTGTAGATACTTTTTTTCTCGGAGATGCCGTCTCAAAGGTTGTCGAGTTCAGATTCAAAGACACAAAATGCACCCATATTCCTAAGCATCCGAAGAGGGTACCTCATCCTAGGGGTTCTCGGGACTATGGCACAAACAGACGAGGGAGCAATTCAAGAATATATTCACCCGAGAATGCAAAAAAGGCACTCTGCCTTAAGTGTTCTCGCCATGATGAAGGACTCGTCACCAAAGCAGATCTATAAGCGTAGACTCTTGAAATCCGAACACTTCGGTAAATATTTCCAAGGTCGGTTGACATTATGGTCGGATAATTCTTTTCTGAAGCTGATAATAGTTAAAGAGAAGCCGAGGAGTCTGACAAAGCCGTTGTAGTTCTTCAGCAGAAGCAGAGCTCGTGGACATTGCATGCAGATGGATATTCTATTTTGGACATCAGTACAGCAGGCTATCAAGGGGTCGATCACAATAACAATTCAATTGCTGATGCATTATCGAAGTTGGCTACTACGGATGCTTATAACTTTGATGGCATATGGTGTCCTTCCTTCAGATCAGATGCCGGCTAAAGAAGATCAAGTACAAGAGTGTCAATTTTGCTCTCATTGATGAGAATCTTTATCGAAAGACCTTTTTCGTCATCATTGCTCAAACATTTGGTTCCATCCGAAGTAGAGTATGTTCTTCGGGAAATTCACAAAGACATCTGTGGCGATCATTTAACCCCAAAGTTGTTGGCCTATAAAGCGCTTCGGCAGGGATATTCATGAAAGAACCGGGGAGTCAGCACGGACAGATTTCGGTGGCTCATCCACATTCACTTTTTCACTATTAATCCTGGTCCTATTTGTCCTAAGTTCACAATGGTGTAAGGAGGTATGGTAGGACTCGCTGGCCATTCGATGGTAGGCCATTCGATGGTAGGCCATTTATTTGTTGCCCAGCGTGGTAGACAAATCCTATGTTCCTATATTGATTTTACCAAGGGTGGTAAGTCAATGGTCACTATTGATCCTGGTCCTATTTGTCCTAAGGTCACAATGGTGTAAGGAGGTATGGTAGGACTCGCTGGCCATTCGATGGTAGCCCATTTATTTGTTGCCCAGCATAGTAGACAAATCCTATGTTCCTATATTGATTTTACCAAGGGTGGTAAGTCAATGGTCACAATTGATCCTTATATCTTGATCTTTATATCTTGGTCCTTATATAATTGTTTCACCCTGAGTGGTAAACAAATGTCCTTATATACTTGTTCTACCCCGAGTGGTAAGCAAGATTTTGATGGTGCAAGAGGAGGATCAATTGAATTCACCTCACACATGGACCGATCTCACACTTCGGAAAGCGATAAGTATACATTATTTTATTTTGTTCAAGTGTTGAGTTCGGTTCATTCAATCACATTCATTAAATTCTATACATTAAATTGAGTTCACTTCATTTCATAAATTAACTGTTATACGCCTTATCTAGTTCATGTCCTAAGTTAAGTTCATACAGATTAATTGATACTGAATTATTGACAAGAAATGTTCACTCAGAAGTAATAAGGCATGAAGTTGATATTTTAATATTAACTGTTCACAACAAGTTAGAATTTTTACAGAAAGTTCTACAGCTAAGGATAAGGAGAGGTCATCTTCAGGCTTCTTCCTTGTCATCGTCACCATCTAAAGAGTTTAGAAGAGATGGATCTACCTTAGCCCGAGCTTTTTCTTGCCTTTACTTCGGCAGATTTCATATCCTTTGGCATACATATGGACGATCTTATTGTTCAAATTTCGGCGGATTTTTCTCAGATTCTCACTTTTGGATCTCCTTACGAAAGTCTTGATCGATAAGCGGACCCAAATCTCTAGAACCGAAGCTCTTTGAGCTCTTCTTCGAGCTTCGACGATGTACGGATGCTTTGATCCTTTAGCTCGACAGATCGACATTTATATCGTTGATGACCCGATGAGTGGCCTTGGTCGTTTTCAGTTCTTCTTCGACCTTGTCGATATTCTTCCGGAAGGCATTCATTATTGAGAAAGAACAATGTCAAGGTTGCTTCTTTCCTTTTGCCAAACACAGACTTGAGAATGGCTTTCTCTCCCGGTATTCTCTTCGTCATTCTCTTGGTATTCCTTGGCAGCATTCTCTTCGGTATTCTCTTGGCATTATCTTCAGATCCTTTTCGGCTTCTTTGTATTTGGGGTGGAAACACACGAAGACAAGTGTTTACTCTGCAGATGACCAATATTAATCGATCGATTCAGATTGATGGTCAAATCTCAACTTCCTTTAGTCCGGTATTTCACTCCTTCACCCATCGGTTCCATGATGGAATTATTGCCGAACCGATGATCATCGGTGTCGCCATGACTTTCTAGCCTAGATTGAAGAAGATAATGGTTTTTGTATGCGAAGGTTTGGGGTTGTTCGAGGCGGTGAAATATTTGTTGTTGTATGTTCTACCGGGCGGGCTCTTTAAATGGACTTCAATCTTAATTTATGTTGCCATTTGATGTTCACTGAGATGGGCTTTGATGGCGTATTTTGGGCCTTCATTGGTCTTATATTAGTTTCTTTTTGTCTAAGCGATGCCATTTATAGTTTCCTATTAAACCTCTGTTTAATAAAAAACTAGGGGCAATGTTGGGTCGTGATATTTCTCTATTGGTAGAATGGATTGGGCTACATATTGATTAGTCCATTGGGTCTTCTTTATTGGGTGTTGACATTATTGGATCTAGTCACTTTATTATCTTTGTTAAGTCCTTCTAATATCGGACCAAATCGATTGGGTAGACCCATCATATACTTAAATATCTACATCTTCGATTGTGATGATGACAAAGATATGGCCGATTGTTATCTTACATGGCATTAATAAGGATTGGAGAATGGTTGGCGGCGGTGGGATGAGAGGGATGGGATTAACAGGTGTCAGGAAGATTAGTGGCACGGTAAACCAGGTCTTGTAGTATATCATAGCAAGGAGGTCTTCACATGGCAGTGCGTCTTCATTCATAATCTCATACACGAGAATTATTATCTCTCTCAATACACTAGAGCATTACATTCCTCCATTGGTTAACCTTGTGAACGAACACGTATATCGACTCTCACGCTCGAAGCTATCCCCCGACGGATCGTGTCAAGCTTTTAGTGTCTTATCGTGTTCTTGTGCAAAATCAGCGTCTTTACGTGATTGGGGCGTGGGAGAAGATCCAGCGTTATATATATATATATATATATATATATATATATATATATATATTCATTAGTCATTATCCTCTTTTAGTGTATAAAAATCTCCAACTCCAATGAACCAACTGAATAGTAATATACTTATCAAGGGACCCTACATAATTGAAATGGCAAATTTACAAAGAATGACAAAGTAATTTGGTGGAGATTTTGCTGACAATTTGCAAAAGTTGTGGAAAGAAGCATTTTAGCTTTCTTGGTAGAGATACTTTGATTTGTACTACTACTACTACTACTACTACTACATAATCCTAGCTACATGTAGAATTTGTTTGTTTGTTTGTTTTATATGTTGCGATTGGATTGGATAGGCAAGTTGAATTAATTATATTAATATGGATAGGTTTGTCTTGTGTGAAGATAATTACAATTTGGCCGGGGCTGATCCATTTCATGGCTGGCTGGCTGGCTGGCATCCAACCTCTTGACCTTTCTCATATACTACTACTATATAGTACTCCCTAACAGTAATAGTAGGTTTTAACTTCTGCTCTTGGTTTGGTTTGGTTTGGTGGGGATTGGATTTAACAAATCCACATTGAATTGAATCCCAGAATTCACAAAAACAACCCTTACTTTGCCCCAAGTGTGGAGTCGATTCTTTTTTCTTTACTTGGAAGGAAATTTCACGCAGATTTACCATCTTACTGTTGGCAAAACCACCTGCTAAAAAGAAAAAATCAAACACATCTTGAACCATTTCTTAGTGGAGTGGGTCATCATGTAAAATACAAGAGCAGTTTTAAATTCTCAAGTTATTTTCAAATTTAATTATACTACACAATTGACACGCGTAGTATACAATTCATACCAGTAAAACGCTCAGCTGTTAATATTCAAGTATAGATGTACAATTTCTTTGCAGAGCATGAGCATATACTCTTACAAGAGATGATGCAGCAATCAATAAATATGAAAATTTTCCTATAATGAGACAACAAAATGGGGCTGGGATTCTTCTAAGTTGTAAGGTTTGTGATATTCAATTCAGAATACCTCAATCACAAAATGAATGTACATTTTGAGGACTCCTATGCATTCTCAGCTCACCAGGGTCTCAGCTCTCACTCAAGTTAATATGCAAAACCTAGATACTCTGGACTCACCAAGACATGATACATGCCCAATTTTCTTTGCTAGCCTCCCTAGCTAATGCTCTCGTCATTGCTCGACTTGCTGTTCCAAGTGCACGGTCCAAATATCTCTTCCATCATATTACATGTTGGTAGGAGATCAACAGATTTCAGAAGCCCCGCTGAATATGTGGCATCCACAACCTTGGCATCACAAGGCTCCGATGCATGTTGAGGACCAAACCTATCGCTACACTCATCACCATTCCCAAGCACAAATTTTTGCCAAGCGACGTTAACCTTGCTCTCTTGTAAAGCAACCTTTTCACCAATTGAATAATAAGAGCCAGTCATATAAGGCTGACCCTCAAAAGAAATACACGAGTCCTCTTGAACATCCAAAAACTCCTTGAAGCTTCCTAGAGATCCATCCATGTGATGTTGCATGACATCAAGCCTGTGATCATCAAGAGAATTTTCATACTTTTCCTTTGACATGTGATATTCTCCCTTAGCATTCTCAGTTGAATCCACCACATTAACTTGCAAATTATCATCACCATCATCGTTATCATTGTCCTCATCATTGCCATTGCTGCTGTTGTCGTCGTCATAACCATATTCATTTGGGGAATCATCTCCATGGTTGACTCGAACATCTTGATTGATGAAAGATACAACTGCTGAATTTTTATCTTCTCCTATTACACTTCCCTTCCACTCATCATCGTCACTGTCAATATCCAACCAGCTAGATCTGTTCTGAGCAGCCCGCCTACGAAGCATAAATACATTGAAATAATAGCTGACAAGTTCCCATTTTGTTCGAGAAGGAAACATTGCTGAGAGGTGCACCCAGAAATTCTTTCCATGCAACACAGGATTAAAATAAACAACTTCATGAAACAACCGTTCTTCTTCTTCGGTCCATTTATGTGCTACCTCCTCTCCCATCTCATGGAAACCCAAATCCACAAATTTCTTAATCCCAATTGCTGCTTTTAATTCTTCTCGTGCCTCCTTAACATGCTGTTGCACACATCTAATAGAGCCACCATCCAAACAGCTGCAATCCAGTCTGCAATCTTTAGTTTTACCAAGATCAGCTGGAAAGTCTAAGTCAGGCATGGGCATGACACAAGTCCCCTGCTGCATTAACCCCCCATTGTCATCATTATCACCATTGATAGAATGTTTCCCAACAACCTCCGGATCCCATACTGGGACATCAGCTTGATGATCTGGTCCAAGAGGAACTTCTTTTCTGGGAGAAGAATTCAACAATGATGAATGTGGATCCTCGAACTGCAGTGCATTACGTCTAGGGAAGCTGAAATCACAGTATTCTGGAAAAACAGACGAGCAGAGCACCACCCCAGATCTGGCATACTCCTCACTAGTACTGGTCACCCATGAAATACGTGCACTGGTCTCAAACTCCTTGTTATTAAAATCTGACACAACATTACTATTATCATATTTGCATTGAGATTCACAAAAAATTCCCACAGTTTCACCTATGTCATAAAAGATAACATCATCACTTAAGTAAATTAATAGGAAGTGAATGTCCCGGTCAGGTCAAAACCACACACTAATAAAATGCAGTAAAGACGCATGCATAAAGGCTTCATTGAAGACAAACAAGTGCTGTTTTCATGGAGCAATGGTTCTGTTCAACCATCTAAATCAAAGGTTTCTACTTTTGACAATATATTGCTAAACTGGAGCTAATCAAATGATTATTTCATTGACCAAGAGGAGATTATTATTTGTAATTTACTCCGACATACAGACATTTTAATCCTATAGCTGAAAGGAAACAAAGGAATAAAAAAACATGGACTTTGTGATAACATAAACATGCTACTGTTATACGATAACTCTAACTCCATGTTTTTTCATACAAATGACCAGCCCAAACTTCCCAAAAGAGAAGGGGGGAAATCAATTTACTATTAGGAAAAAAGATTAAAATTGGTCCATACAAAAGTGTCCATTATAAGATTATATTTACTACTACTATAAGTTTCAGGGTAAGGGGGTCATCAAAATGAAAGGACAATAAAAAGTAGATTCAAGAAGGTAATAGCGGTACTCCAAATGTTTTTTTTTATTTTAAAAAAAAATATATGATGACTTCTTACCTGAGAGGTCAGCTTTCTGAGAGCCTCCGTCAGGAGGATTCATCTCAGCAAGTGAAGTCAACTGCTCAATAGATTGCAATTGTTTTGGGTGCTTAAAGGACAATTCCTGCAAATCCCCCTCATCAAAAGATCGTTTCAGACCCATTATGGCCTGCAAGACAATCATTAAGAGAGACCACAAAATTGACGGGGATACCAAAAAAGAAAAGCATCACTCTCTATTAATCCATTCGGTACAAATAATAAGAGCAGAAACAGTTAGCAACAGCCTGTATATTTCAACTTACACAAGCAGAATCAAACAAAACTACCCAACATCAACACATGAAGACATGGAAATTCATGAATTCGTTTGACAAACTACTGTATCAGATATATGATATCTTCTCTTTTTGGGTCTGTGTTATGCTGCGTAAGGGACACATCAACAACAGGAAATCATGAACTACAGGCTTTTTCTTTAACAATGCCCTTTAAATATTAAGGTAGGATATACTTAGATAATCAAAACAAGCGCAAAAGGCAAATATATATGCCTTAGTCTGCAAGTTCAAATAAAGGAAAACATGAAGACATGAAATAATTGAATAATCAGTTTAAAAAGAATTAAGAACAACATTATAAACTCACAACCCAGGTGCCCCAACAAAATTTTTAAATGTTGTATCAACATCAACCATTTTCCCACCTCAGACTTTTGCAGAGCAATCTAATCTATTACTCGAGAAAAATCAAACACTACACTAACAGGAAAAAAATCTCGATTTTGAAAGCATCCTAACTTGACTATAAATGGCAGGCAACGAGGTCATTTATGAGCTAAGAACATGGGTACTTCTAGAAGAAGTTGTTTAGGTGTTCATTGGACTCCGACACATCAAATACTACTGAACATGCGTCTGTAATGTCTTTATGATGAGCCAATAACTATAAGATTAGATTCTAAGGCAGCCAGAAAATCATTATAAAATACACCCGTCGGTACATTACCGGCAAATCTTATTTGTGAGGTAATGACTTTATCGTGGAGCAAAAGAGGTATTTACGTCAGGAAAGACAATATCATTATTATTTAATTTTAACATGGTAATTTTTTATCAGGGTAATTTCAGTTAGGATAAACCATGGCCTCTGTGCACTACATCGAAAGTACGTGACACAATAAAAAAAATATTTAAGCCCGCTAGACCGAAGACTGACAGTGCAAGTAAGGTTCAGCAACATGTGTATTAAAATAATTGCATTGATGCCATCATACTACTCAGCTTTCAGCAATTCATGGCAAAGATAAATAACTGGCAACTAATAGCGGCATAAATCTTTTGCTTATTTTAGCAATGCAAAACAAAATAGACTTCTAATGGTATCGGTAGCTTCCAACAGTAAATCTGAATAAGAACAAGACCAATAACAGCTTCAATTTGATTAGAAAATGAAAGACCTTTATATGCATTTATTACTGAAGCATGCCTCAAACTTTTGTTGCCTCAGTAAGCATGATAGCTCTCCCAACACACTTTTAAAGTTCCAAAACGAATTAAAATTATCAGCTGAAAAATTATCAAAAAATAAAAAAAATGATTAAGATAAGATGGAAAGCAGTATTCATGATAAAAAATTATTATATATATATATATATATATATATATATATATATATATATTGAATATTGAATGCAAGCACACACATGGGAAGAATTGAAATTCAATAAACCAATGACCTAAAAATCAATTCTAGACGGGATTCAAACAAATTGCAGCAACAACAAAAATTCCCCAAAGTTCATTTGAAGCCCTAACCCTAGGTTTTAAAATTTGTTCGGAAATTTACAGAATTGCAATAAAAATTTACAGCAAACCATAATTAACGAAGAAACTTACCAAAACCCTCAATGAATTTACAGATCGAATGGATCTTACGACACGAACGCTTCAAAAACCCTAATATTAGCGAGGGTCGAATCTCTTAATGTTTTTAGGAGAAATCAATAGGAGGAGTTAATTAAAAAAAGAATACAAATAGATAACGGATAGATAGAACGGAGGATTTGAATTTAAAAGATGTACGTCGGAAAAATTAAACCCTAACCCTAGATTTATTTAGAATCAACGGGGAGAAACAAAAGAGAGATCGATCGATGGAGAATTAATAGAACAAAAAAGATGGATATTTGGAATTAAAATTAAGAGGCTAAATCAGAAGAGATCGAAGTTCGAACAGAGAGAGATTTGAAGGTATACGGCGATGGAGGACGATAAGATACGGTTCGTGTTTTTGTAAACGACGGAGGGTCCGAGTACAAAACGGGTTAATCCAGTTCACCCACGTGACGTGGTTTTAAAACAAAAGCCGGCCCGAATGCACGTGTATTTAACTGAATTTTGAACATGTTAATGCTATTACAGTATTATGTTTACAAATGAAGTGGTTCAATTTCTTTAATTTTATTTTTATTTTATTTTATTTTTTAACAAACTTTGTAAAAAAGTCGAGAGAGAAATGTATTTATTAAAAAATTCCTAATTACAAATATGATAGAGTTGAGAAAGAATCTCCTCAATCTATTCGAGATTAAAATCTATTATGAGAAAGAGTCTTAATTCAAACGGTCCATATGTTTGGTAAGTAATTCGAAACTAAAATATTAAAAAAATAAAAGTTACGATATGTTTTGTTAGTGTCAGACACAAAAGAAAATAATAAAAGAAAATTAAAAAATAAAGAACTTACTAATTTTTCGAGTGTTGAGTGTGAGTTGTTAATATAAAAAGAAAAAAATATATTATTAATATTCAAAAACAAAATAAAATGAGATTGTTTTTTGTGGAGTTGATAACTAATTTGTTGATATTGTGACAAAAATGCTGATATCATGTAATACTCAGTGAATAAATTAAAAATATTTATTTATTTTTAAAAACACATATTAATTTGTCCTTATATTATATTTAGGTTAAATTTAAGTGGAGTAATAATAAATAAGAGATTACATTAGTTTAGTAAAGTTGGGCCTTAAGACTACGAGAGCCAATTTAAATAATGAGACATATGAAAACCGAATAGCGACGGTAAAGTGTATCTGTAGATTCATAGTGACGATAAAAAATATTGATAAGATCTATAGCGACGATTTTTATGAGAATTATTTACAACTAGCATGGATTATATGAACTTGTGTAAATTTCTTTTAAGGTTAAAGCATCTTAATGTCCATAATTTAATAATAATTATAGTTCTGTTAATTTAGAGGAGGATATGTTTAGTACAGTAAATTGGTTTTGTACCTTCGCATACTTATAAACTAAGCATGATATTTAGAATAATTATAAAAGTGAAAGATTGTTGGTTTTAAAATTTAATTTTTTTTTAAAAACTGATAAATTATTTATTTATTTATTTATTCTTTTTTAATAAGCACAAACGAATGGAGTTTAACGTGTTATATTTAGATTATTTCGGGGTATTATATTACTTACTCCATATATTCCTTCAAATGATAATCCTTTTAATTTTGATTTATTCTTTTTAAATGATAATCCAATTGTTTTTTAATTTTGATGATAGTTTCGTCTTGGTATTGACACTTTTATTTTATAAGTGAAATTATTATTATTTCGATTTTTTAGAAAAGACATAATTGTTTCGTTTTCTCAAAGTCGATGATAGTTATTTGTCGCATGTGTTGTGACATTATATATGTCTTTATAATTGATACTTAACTTAGAACTGACGTCTCCATTTTGTTGTTAGGTGATAGTTTTGTTTATTTAGTTTATTAACAAAATAGGTCCATTCCATCCAACCCATTTCGAGTCATGCCAAATACGTATTAGAAACCCCTACAACTTTATTTACAATAAAAGCGTGAGTTTAAATCGACAATATTTATACTCAAATAAATCCTCATTATGATACATTATTTTAGAATATATGGTGAGGACTATACTCTCTCTCTGTAACCTTCAAGTAACATTATTTTATAACCACGAGAAGAAAATGGAACAATGCTCAACTAATTTAAAAAGAATACATACAACAAATTATCGTTAGTCTTTCAAGTTTGGATCAATATTCGCAATGAAATAATCAAAGTCATCAAAGTCGATGAATAAAAGTTTAAATCTATCTTTTATCCCGTAACAACAATCAATATACATCGGAATCAAATATTTCATCTGCACTATTGATACTTCATTTAAGACCGCATCTTTGCACTTTCTGGTGCCAAAGATATTCTTGAAATCATTCATCTTTGCACTACTGTGCCAAAGATATTCAATAATATATTTGATGAAAAATATTTTAAAGAAACGAATCCAAATGAAACAAAATGACAAGGATTTATTATTCAAGAATGATTGGATACAATCGATTTTTGTAGGCTTAAAAGAAAAGTGAATAGTAACTCAAGAAATTTCCACAAAAACATCTTCACGCTTCATGAATATATATATTTTGGAGATTTCATGAATAAGTAACTCTGAGCATGAAAAAGTTTCAAATTTGATAAAAAGTTCCAACCAATATTTGATAATGATATTGAGAAAATAATATCATCGAGAAGAAAATAACATCCCTTACCTCAAAGAATCGGGACTTTAAGGAAAGGCTCAAGTGATTTGAATGAAACTTGTATTGAATTAGAACTCTCAAAGTATCTAAATACTCACAAAATTGAGAAAACTTTGTTTACGGTGTGATTTTCAATTCTAACAGCCCTCTATTTATTGAAAATGTTAGCCCGTAGAAGCAGACTTGACTTACGTACTATTGCCACTCCACCACATTTGAAATAAAATTGTGACACTCAATTCTAGAATTTTCCACCAAAATCAATTATAAACCTAATTTAGAATCGACACCTCTTAAAATTCACAACAAATCATTCGTGCATTTTTTTAACGGTTCAAAATTTGTTGACAGACTTATATGTATAACATACCCAAAAATTACCACAATCCAACGGTCGGATTAAAAATTATAACCCCCATAATATATCTCAAAACCCCGATTTGATTTTAATACCTCCAATCCGATAAAATCTTGATAAAACACCTCAACATTAATTCCTTCATTAATAACCACATAAATAAATCCATCATTTATATTCATATAAAATAAATATTTCCTTATCATATGAATCCATAATTAATTATTCACAAATAATATTACGAATCACAATTACGACAACCGAGCAGCGGTTCAAGGAAGAGGGGCTTGATGAGGATCTCTCCTTCTGGCAGCAATTTGTAACTTTCTAGACATTGCCAATAATGTTATCTAATAATATTATTCAAATAATAAGGCGTTGACAATTATTGAAGCAATGATAATATAAAATTATTGAATCCATAATGTAATTCTTGTGAAAATTTTGCCTTCTTACGTAAGAATCAATAATTGATGCAATAGTGGATCGGTATTCAATCTTACTTTTTTATTTATAACCACCCAAACTTTCGCTTTTCTCGTCATCCAATCGGAAGGCATGGGGGATTTTTAATATTTCTATTATCTTTTGCAAATTGAAATTGGTGATATTTGTGTCAAACACACCTGAATATTCCGACAAAATGATTTTGCACTTGCTTATTTTGAAATATTTGCATTTAACCCTGGATCCACATTAATCAAATACCTTATTCAAAATAATAAATAAAGGAAATGTTTATTTAGAAAAAATTTCGGTCTTACTGTAAGGTGACATTAGTTTTGACTCTTTTACAAATTGAATTGGTGATGTTTGACATGTATATTTCGATTTTATTGCACGAACCATTTGATTTGATGACATTATTTGACTTGTCATGTATGACAAAGTATATTTTATTTGTTATGAGTTTAGTTGAAATTCATTTGTTTTAGTTAGTTATTCGTTGTGTTAATTTCATTATTCTTCATTTGATTGAGTTAGTTATTTTAGTTTATTATTCTTGTACTTTTATATTTGTCTTTGGGCATTTGGCTTATCATGTGTTTTTTCCTTTTTGAGGGGATCAAGAGCAAGTGTAGTGAGAACTTCTTTTTTTCTAATGGTTTAGATATTCTGTATGCATTGATTTATTTGGAATTGTATTAATTATCTTAAATTGTGATCTTAGTCAGTTTAACATTTATAATAGTTTGACTTGTGACATTTATTCGTTATTGGAGACATTCATTTTGTGGCATATAACTATCGATTTGTTTTGTAGTTTTGTTTTGTTTTGTGCGTAACCTCTCTTTTTATTTTGAGATGGGGATGGGGATGCTACCTATCATCCAGGAAAGAAACAGGGAAGAAAAGAAGAAATTTGGATGATCAAATCAACAAATATCTTTTAAAGCATATAGGTAAAGACAGGTCAAGATTTAGATCTAGGATGCTATAATTTATGAGAGCATGGACGTGCATTGGAACAAAACTTAATTTATTGATGTTAACAAATAATTGAGAGCTTCAATTCAACAGAAAACTCAGTCTCTTAGAAACTAATCTCAGATATATATCCAACAGGAAAAAATAAAACACCAACAGAATATATACATATCCCTTGTACATTCAACGTGTGTTTTATATTCGCCCTCGAAAGCTAACTGGAAGTCAAAAAGTTCTTGAACCAATGAACCGAGTCCTTGGCGTATCTCTTGAGCTTGTCATTGTAGTCAACATAATAGAGACCAAACCTGGAACTGTATCCAGCTCCCCATTCCCAGTTATCCAATAGAGACCATGCAAAATATCCTTTCACATTGCATCCGTCCTCCCTGCAATTTTTAGCATGAATCAAATCATTTTTGTTTTTTCCATATGGTTACTAACATGAATTCATGACTACACTATTAATATATTACATGTATAAACAAGTAATGGCTTACTTGATAGAAGCTAGCAGGTTTGTCAGATAGTCATTGTGGTATTTGATCCTTTTCTCATCCTTTAACGCGTCTTTAATGGATTTAAATAGGCTGTTTGAGTCGTCCATCCCTGTCAGAATCATGGAAAAGAAAGAGAAGATTAAGGCCCTATGCTATTTTCTTCTCCAGTTCCTTTTGGTTCTCTGATTTTGAGGTAAAGAATCTGAATGACTAAATGGGTTCATTTCCTTTGTTTCGTTACCATGAAAAGCCAGTGAAGAAAAGAAGCAGACAAAGTGGGGTCTCAAAAGAAATAATGCTATTTCCTTTCCATATGAATTTCAACATTTTTATAAAATTATTTTTTAAGCTTGAATTTTGTTCGAGGAGAAAGAAACCTCATCGTATATTTCCTTTTCTCTCATCATTCACACCAAATGGAGCCATAAGGTATTTAAAGAGAGGAGGGTGGGGGGGGGGGGGGGGGGTGCAGTTTCATATGTTTCTATACAACTGACCCTGGCACTTGCTCTCCAGAGTTTTGAGGATTACCATTTTCAGTAATTATGACTGGAGGGTTCCCATATCTTGTCTTGACGTAATTCACTACGCTTCTGATCCCACGAGGTACTATGTACAACCATATGGAATTCGCCTGCAGTTCAAGATTATAAACCACATAACCAGGCATGACAATTACAATAATGTGCAAGATGTAAAATCACTTATAAAAGCATGAAGTATCCCGTCACTTATAGAAGCATGTAAAATCTCATATGAGGTGCGCTAGATCATAGAGCACATACCCGATCACCTATAGGTTTTCCGTCTCTTAATGCTGAAAACAAACAGAACATCAGTAGTTAGTTAAGTACATAGCCACTAGAATCAGAGAAGGTAATGAATGGTATACAAGATAAAAATGAAACTATGATATGGAATATATATTTATGGTTCAGTATAATCGACTTCAAGGCACATATAATAGTATGTTTGTTAGAGGAGTGTTAGAAACATACGGAAGGTGACGGCACCATTGTCTGCTAGTGAATCTTTGAGCAGAACGCCAATGATGTTAGTATAATTGTTCCTGGCATACCACGTTGTGTAGTGATTTATGCCCACAAAATCCAACGTACCCTTTATAAGAATGGACTCGGCTTTGGAAAATTTTGGTAATCGGTTTCCTACTCTAGTTCTCATTGAGCTTGGATAATCCCCAAACATCAAAGGGTCAACAAACCTGCACTTTGTAAAAAAGTTTCACCATTAGCATTCAATACCAATAAATCTCCACAGAAAAGTTTACAGAAATTTTTGGGAGAATGATACTCAGATGATATTTGAGATTTACTAGAGGGATACAGGTGCAATGGAAGTGAATAAGGATTTGTCAAAGATTGGGTAGCTCCTTAATTTTTTGTTATAGTTAACAGAAAAGACATTCAATTTCCATGCTAAACTAGCTACATATTGCCATAGATTTTTACTACTCTATACCCCCAAATCCTCTTTTCTGGTTACGCAAAAAACTGCACAAGTACAAGTGAATTATTTTACCAGCCCAAGTGAAACTCAAGTGCTCGTTGTGTTGCTTCTATGTCCGCCGTAGAATTTGTTGCCGGTTCATACCAAAAAATATCAAATGCTATCCCAACTGATCCATTTTGCTTTTGCTGTAAAACAAGCAAATAAAAATGGTTAACAATCTCAGTTGTAATAGCAAAAAAGTAAGTCAGATATCCTTGAAAAATAGCACATTAGTTGAAGATTTATTCCCAGTGCCCAGAGCTAAACAAGTTTATGTCGAAGAGAATGCAATTATTATTGAACCAATTGTTATCTGTCATATTTTACCTTGTATTTTTTTCTGTAAATATCTGTGGCAGTTGCATGAGCAAGTAGAAAATTGTGACCGACTATGTAAGGCTCAGTTGCAGAGTTTCCAGCCCTGCAGAATAGGTGAAGAAGAATGGAGCATCGCCCTGGTGCCTGGAGACCTACATCATAGCCTTGTACAGCAATAGTATGGGGCTCATTGAATGTTATCCAATGCTTCACTCTGTCACCAAATTTCTGGAAGCACGTGTCAGCATATGTGGCAAAGTCGTTTCTGTGAAAAGAGTAAGGTCACATTCCACTTGCATCAGACAAAATATATAGGCATTCCACAGTTAAGGAGTGAAGAATACAAGTAGGTGAGGTAAAGAAACTTTAATTACATTATTTGGGAGCTGAGCCATCCTTGGTATTTGTCTTCCAGTGCTTGAGGTAGGTCCCAATGGTAGAGGGTGATATATGGTTCAATTCCTGCACATATGATATTGTATGTCATGAAAATATTTGCCTCTGCATAGACTTAAGAGCGGTATATACATGGAAAATGTCAATGTACCATTGGCTAGTAATGCGTTGATGAGATTATTGTAATGATCAACTCCAGCCTGATTAATTTCCCCAGTTCCATCTGATAAACAGAACCACAGAATAAGAAATTCCATCTTTTATTCAGTAACAATCTTGTATGGAAGTCATATTCCATGTAGATTAGTGGAAATAACTTGCATAATTTACTACATAATCATCATATCATCATCATCAGAAAAGATTTATGCTACGTTTGGATTGAAGGAATGAAATGATTCATTTCATTCTAGTTGGAATGAGTTATTTCATACTCTCCCTCCCCAAAGAATAAAATTCATAAATTTGGGAGAAATTAAACACAATTTTTTTCATTCCATAGGAATGTGTCATTCCATTCCTACTTTCATTACTTCAATTCAAACGTAGCATTAGTCCGAATAAAAGAGAACCACATCATATCCCTAGATTTTTGGAAATTTAGAAACCTCATTCAAGAAACGAGGCAAAGGTCAAATTGCAACAAGTGCAATAAGGGGAGTATGGATCTCAAATCTAATTGGTCTATTCCTGTTTGGATCTCAGAAAGATTGCTCCCATTTTTACAAGGTAATTCCCCTTAAACATTAGGTTTAATCTATGTCATTCTGCCAGACAAGGTATATTAATGTAGTTACAGACCTTACGATGTATCGTACATTGTTTATTCAAATGCTCACACTACAGATATTAGGGATCCGGATCCTCTATGAAGATTTCTCTGTGAGGATCTTGCGAGGGTTTTGTTGTGGGGTTGACAACACATCAAAAAGGAGATCCAATGGCTCACAACTCTTTTTTTTGTCTGTGTATCAAAACAACATCGTTTTGATAGGAATTTTTTTTTACAAGTTGACAAAAAATTAGAAGCCACCAAACGCCGTTTATTTTCACATATACTTATTTTAAATTTCTTGATTATTCTGTATATGATTTTTTTTATATTTAATAACTTAGTTTGCTATTAATATTAGGATAAGTACTACAAACTTGACTCAAAAAAATGAATAAATATATCAGTTATAATTATCGTTAATGTTTTCAATGCGGCTTTAGTTATTTTTCGTTTATTATTATTTTTGTTTGTTTATTTATATTATTTATTATTATTATTATTATTATTATTATTATTATTATTTGTATTTATTTGTTCCATAAAAAGAGTTTACTCTCACCATTGAAAATATTATTATTATTTATTCTAACCATTGGGCCGTCTGGGTCCACCAAGAAAATATTCTAGACCTATCAATTATTATTATTTACATATTCCTTTATATCTTTTTTTATTATTAATAATCGTTTTACTTTACCTCTTTTAATTCACTGCTCAACGAAGACAATCATCGTCACAACTCAAATACTATTTTAAATGTACTCTTTTTACTTTACTTCGTTTGTTTTGTAAAAGTAAACTGCGTTTGGTGGCTTTCAATTTTTTGTCAACTTGTAAAAAACATTCCTATCAAAACGACGTTGTTTTGATACACAGACAAAAAAAAGAGTTGTGAGCCATTGGATCTCCTTTTTAATGTGTTGTCAATCCCACAGCAAAACCCTCCTCACAGAGAAATCCTCATAGAGGATCCGGATCCAGATATTATGGGTTTACATGACGATAAAGAAGAGATTATAGACAGCTTACCAGGGAAAATCCTAGACCAAGCAATTGAAAACCGGTAAGCATCCATTCCCATATCTTTCATAAGTTGAATATCTTCCTATTTTAGAACAAGCATATCAGTGTGTTGACCCTTGGATCAGTGTCAGTGCCCATGTAGTACTCAGAGCAAACTAGAATGAGTATACTTACATTGAAGAGGTGATACTGATTCACAGCTACATCAGCATTACTAAGATCAACTATTTTTCCTGCAAAACTATCGTTAGTCAAATCTAGTTTGAGCTGGATAAAGTAACACTTTTAATTATGAATTTGCAAATACGTTTTTTTTTAAAGTTGAATAAATTGTCGATTCTTATAAATTCGCCAACTTGCGTTCGTAATAACCTTAACAAGTTCATCATGATCACTTCATTTATAGACATCCAATAATCTAACAACTAGGAGCGAGAATTTGAAGATGGGATAAATGGAGAATTTAAAACTTTGTTAATGTTTTTTCTCATGTCCAAAAAAAAAGTTGCTAATAAAGTATCAACCTCTTAGCATTGCACCTACACATGAAGTTATTTTTAGAATATCCACAATTTTATGTTCACAACAAACCGGCATATTATTGCTATGTAAATTGAATTTTACCAAATGAATGAGCAAATTTGTCCCAGACGGTTGGTCCCCTTCCATCTTCCCTCACTGCTCCTTCATACTTCAAAAGAACATATATTAAAGAATTAATAGAACTAGTAAACAACGTAAGCCACATAATTATATTGGGGAGCTGCAATATTTATATGACCTTGTTCACCTTTGGATCGCACACAACCATAATAAGAATAACATCTAGTCTAGTTACGGCACGACATTGCAATCTATTATGAGAAAATAATTATCAATTAAAAGTTAGGGGAAACAGTTTAATTTATGTTGTTCACCTGCATTTTCAGTGCAGAAACCCAAGATATGACTCACTACAATATAGTGACATTGTCTGGCAGTCAAGCAGCTTAGCCAGTTAGCTTATCACAAATCTTTCTATCTTTCACAAATTTTCTACCTCAAAATTATGGGAAGTTCTTTGAGCAAGATTATTATTAGGAAAATGATATATCCTCCAACTAAATGCCCTAAAGTTGCAAATATTTAGGGAGATTTATGGTTACAATATGTCAGCTCGACATATGTAGCAGGACATAAAGCTGATGTAATTTTCTTTTGCTAGAAATAAGCTTGGATTGAATGTCATCAGCTACATTTCAATCTTACATATCAGCCCAACACTTGGTTAGAAGCTTTTATTGCCATCAAAACTTATAACTAAAACAAGGAAACCATAAATTATTCTAATCGGTAGAGTGCCCCTAAAAATATGCACCAACCACCTTTTCAAAACAGCGTCGTGGCATATTTATAGAGGCACTCTACCGATTAAAATAATTTATGGTTTCCTTGTTTTAGTTATAAGTTTTAATGGCAATAAAAGCTTCTAACCAAGTGTAATCCATCAAACAAATATATATTGGGTTTAGAGACTGGAGAGGCACTCCCAAAGTCCAAGACAGCCTAAATTATTTATTATTTGCTTTTTTTTCATGAGAACTTTGTAAATACATGGAGTACATAAAAATAATCATAATAAAGTGAACTTATTTTATTGATATATCCATTTGCATAGTCCTCACTCCTCAATGTCTTCCAAAATTTGTAGACCAACTAAAAAGGATTAGTGATATTAATTTGTTGCTTTAAAAAATTAAAATAAATTTATATCGATCCTAAATTTAAGATTTACAAATTAATTAAAAAGTTTAAAATTTTCTCCAATGTTGGAATTGAGGGAATACAACACAGCAGCAGATGAGAATTAGAAGCGAATTAAAGTAAGAATTAAGAAGAAAGGAAGGAGCAAAACCCAATTTAGAAGAAGAAATCCAAGCAATTAAATTAATTAAAAAGGCAAACCTGGTAAGCAGAGGAGGCAGTTCCAAAAACAAAACCCTGTGGAAAACTTGATCTATTAATAATAGCAGTACCATTATCAGTTGCCAAACAACTACTCTGGAGAAGTAGAACTAGTACAATCACACCAATGCATATAATTCTCAACATAATTCAATGTTCAAATGTATCTATATATATATATATATATATATATATATATATATATCAGAGAGAGATTTTAATTGTAGAAATCCTTGATAATACAAAAGATTAATTTGTATACGAGGCAAGTTAATTAATGGGGAGATAATATATGTATATATAGAGGGAGAGATCTATGGATGGAGACTACTTAATTAATTTAGTTTTTGAGAATATATAACTGAATGCGTAGTGTGTGAGAGAGAGATGAAGAGAGAGAAATTGAAATGGGTTGAGACCAGAAAAATGGGACACGCTTCCACTTCCTTCCTTCCTTACTGTTACAGTACTAGAGAGAGAGAGAGAGAGAGAATGGCTGCTGGAGCCTGGCCTGCTGCTAATGGAAAGATTTGTGGTGGTGGGGTGGCCGGTGGGGTGATCACATAATGGCGGACTCCTCCGTTCACACGCATCAATCAATACTACTATATAATAACCCAACAAATTATTTACTTCTCCGTTAAATTAAATTAATTTGATTGTTTGAGTTAACTCAAACAGATTTAATAAATTATTAGTAGTATTCATTAAACTTGTATTAATAAAATAAAATAAAATAAAAATCATACCATTAACTTAATTTCACTATCATATTAATTATTTCTCTTCATTTTCCCTTTTTATTAGGCAACAAAATTCAAAATTAATTCTAACAACTTTTCTTTTCTTTTTGCTAAATCAATTCTAACAACTTTCAACTTCATATTAATATATAATTTCAGAATTTTATTATTATATACTGAGTAAAATATATTTAATTATTTACCATTTTAAATTCATGTAAATTCATTTTTTTCTATACTACTTATAGATATTCACTACAAAAAAACACATAATTAAAATTACTTATCAAATATACTCACACGAACATCTTATATACATAATGGGATAAATTAACTATTGATACATTATCTTTGGAATACGATTTATAATTTAGTCTTTCGAAGTGAAAAAAGTTATAAAGCTGGTGATGATCTTTCGAAAAATGTTACACTCTGTTAAACATTAGGGACACGATTTTACAATTTGGTACAAAGTGAAAAAAAAGTTTCAAACTGGTGATTGTACTAAAAAAAATTTGTAATCTGGTGCTTGTACTTTCTAATTTTTAAATAATTGTTAAAATTGATCCAACGAAAAAGACAAACATACAGAGAGAGAAACGAAGTCGACGCGAAGAAGATTCTCGATGTTTTGTTCCATCTTTCTTCTCGATGTGTAATCCATTCATTTTTGTTGCATGAACTACAATCTTCTTTCCCGATTTTATTTACGATTACACTCCAAGACGAGCTCATCCTTTCAATTAAATACTGAAAACCCTTTAATAAATATATGGGAATCAATAATCAATGGAGAATCGAGACAAGAAGAATGAGAGAAAAAGAAGGACAGAAGAAGAGAACCCTAATTTTCAAACAGAATAAATATGAAACCCTACTATTTAACGGAGTATAATATTTTTCGAGTACAATCACCAGTTTGTAATTTTTTTCACTTCGGGTACCAAATTGTAAGTCGTGTCCCTAATGTTTAACGGAGTGTAATATTTTTCGAGTACAATCACCAGTTTGTAACTTTTTTCACTTCGGGTACCAAATTGTAAGTCGTGTCCCAATACAGATACCAAAAGTTGATTTATCCCATATATATAATAGATAGGGTTAAGTTCAGATAACCACCTGGGGTTTGGGCATTTTCCCACTTGACCACCTGTAGTCAGTAAAGCTACATTTAAACTCCCGACTTTTTGAGTTAAAGTGAATAAGCGCTTTTAAAAGTCTTAACCTGATTACTTAAATTGGCTAAAGACTTAATTACCCTCTATATATATATTGAAAACAACAGATGAAATAGGTTTTTTTCATTTCAGTTCTTCTCTATTCTCATCTACGAGTCGTACAATCTCACCGTCGACATACATGGCGTGACGTTTGCTCGTCGTTATCATCATTGAAGTTTAGCCCTATCCCCGTAAATCGACCCATAGGTTGGGCTTCTTCGGAACCTATCACTACCGATAAATGACTTCACAACCTCTGAATAGAGTAGAGATCGAGGCGAGTAATTTTTCTATTTGTTGAATATAAACATGTGTGTTTTCTGAGCGTTCTAATGGGTTTTTGTTGGTCAAATTCGAGAATTACATGTTTAATTGTCGAATTTATTTTATTTTTTCATCCGTCGATTGATTCATAACTTCGATTAATTGTCTTTGGATAGTTCTTTGTGTTATTCTTATGCATATTTGTAAAATTTATGTTTTTGTTAAGTAATTAGGTCATGATCTAAAATTCTTTGGAAGCCTGATGTGATTTTAATAATAAGGCGAAATTTGATATTTGAAGTTTGTGTATCTATGTTTGCACGATACAAATAGTGCTTTTTGGTTTACTTTTGGAATAGGAAAAGGTAATTATTGGATGGGAGTATTTTTTGATTATGATGTCTAATCTTTTAATTTTACAATTATGCAGATCCACTACTAAAGGCTTAAATTCACGATAACAACTCTTTTCTAAGTAAAAAAATAAGGCTAAATGGAGGACCTGGGGTAATGCTACCTTACTCTTGTATAATGTTTTATTATTACATTGGTATTTTTCTACTTAATTTTGTTTTCATTATGGATATTATGGTCTACAATTTTAATCTGCAGAAAGTATGAGAAAGCGTGGGGCATTGTGCTTTCATTTATGATTTTAAAAAAAAATTGTTGTGATTTGCAGCACCCAACCCTTCCTTACAGAGGAAAATAAGATAAAGAGAGAGTCTTTTCGATTAGTGTTTACGTAATGAAATAAATACTTCAAAAGTGATTATTCTCGCTTGTATATTCAAGTAAATGCATATTAAATTATTTGTCATATACTTGTATATGAAAATTTTACAAACCGAATGTTAATCAATTTGCTTTATGAGGCTAAGAAAAAGACTTCTTGAGGGTTTCATGTTATTAATGTTAAGTTGGAAGAAGCAACATGTGCCATATATTATGGATAATATTATTAGAACGTAATTTGTAAATAATTTGGACTAACCTTGAATTACCTCAGGCGTATGGATAACCACTCAACTTGTTTAAATTATCTAGCCAAACCATAGTTTAGGTGTACTTAATATTGATTAGTCAACCTTGTTTGATTAACTATCAAACTATAGTTTAGGTGTACTAGACTTGGCTAGTCATCCTCAATTTGGCTCATGGAAGCTTGAATTTAAAATTGTATATAGTTTTATGAATCAGTATTACCTTATGGCTCAAAGTATTGTATATAGTTTTAGTAATTACCAGAGTTCATCTTGCATCTCTATGTTGCATCTTTTATACAGTTCCCCTCCATGTAATTCCCGTAGTTTGATGCTACTACTTTTAATCTATTGAAAGTAGTTTGCATCTCTACTTTATTCTTGGCTACAAAAATTGAAACGATTTTTATAATCGACTTTTTGTGTTAAATTTTGTTGCAGGATATGGGCTTGATCTCTTTGACTAAGTTGAGTGTTGGTATGAAGAACTCCTTCCGAAGTTATCGCGTTTTAGTTTGGCGTAGAAGGTTGAAGAGCTTACTCCGAGGGAACAAATGGAGGAGTAGAACAAAGAATGGGAGAGGATAACATTGAAAACACTGGGTTTTTGGAGGGGTCTTGATAAATTCCTTAGTAGCCTACCTGTACTAGCTGTTGTGGCCTTGTGGGTGATGATAAGGTTAAGGCTAAGACCATCTTTGGTGTAGTAGTAGTAGTAGTTATTACGTATTCTATAACAATAATTATATAGAGCAAATGATGTTTTCCTTTAAATGGCAATCTCTGTTTATTGTAATGTACATTGGGTAGTTATGTTGTTTTATCCTTCTTGCTGTTGATCCAAGTGGTTTACCATAATCATGTACATTTGGTAAAGCGTGTATATATAGAAAAGACAGGGCTACTCAAACTACAATCCCTAATTCAAGCTTTTTTAACTGTTCTACAGTATGATTGTCAAGACGATTTAAGTAGGAACAAATTTCATAACACATAGCTACTTTAAATAACAGTTCCTAAAAGCTTGGATAACATGTTGTGAGACCCATACTTTTATTTGGTATGAGATGGAGAAGATGAGACATTGAATCCACCTCCCCCTCTTATGAAGAAAAAACTTGAGTAATATTCGGTCCATCATTCATAATCCTAAAAAAGATCTGGTGCTAAAATTTAACATTCATTTATAAATCAAAGGACTCAACAAAATGTGGTGACCTGCATCACAAACACTAAAGAAGTTTCAATTGTGCGGCTCAACTCATCATGAGATTCCACACAATTGTCAAATGATGTTCAACAAATAAGCATCAATAATAATGATACAAACAAGAAAAGTAATAAAGACCCAAGTGAAACATATTTTCGAACAAAATAAAATCATCCAACAAAATAAAACAAGATCAATAATAATGATAATGATACAAACAAGATCAAAATAAATGGTATTTGGATTAGTAGAATCATCAACAAAATAAAACTCAAAAACTCATCGCTTGACACAAAGTGCCTTCAATTCCAAAACCTCACCTTACGATGATCAACTCAATTCAAGACTGCGGAGGATCAATACTGGTTGAGTATTTACCTTTCTCCAACATCCAATCAATTGTTGGAAGTCGTAAGTTATCATTGATTGTCGCCTCTTTTGCCATCACAATAGCTCGCTAAGAGACTTGATAAGCGACTTGATTAAGCCCACTCACAATTTGTATCAAAATGTAAACATAAATAGGTGAATTCTAACTTTCACTTTTGAATTTTGCCATTCTGCTTTGCCTTCGTACGAAGCATGTGGCTATGCCTTTCCCAACTATTTGGTACGCTTATTCGTCGAAAGCACTTGTGTATGTATGTTGCCAAACCGAACTACTAGCCTCTGTTGCGCTTATCTACAACCAAAAAAAATTTCAAGTGATCAAATCAATCGGTCATAATGACCCAATGCAATTAAAAACCAAGGAAAGCAATACCAATCAAGAAAGTTAAATAAGCACCCCAATCGTATCCTCAATAATTAGATGGATCCCAAAGTAAAATTGAATACCTATAATAGTTTGTTATCTAATTCTACGCTAAATCACACCTTGTAAAAGTTCTGATATCTCCAAACTCGACTTACTCAAATAAGAATGGAAGCTTACTCTATAATTGTCGAATCCATTTAGAATAGGCTACAAAGTTAGGCTTGGATTAGAGTAGGACTAGTTTGATTTAGGCGAAATTAGATGTGCAATGAAAATGGGTCTAATGAGATTGATGTGGGAAGCCTTGGGGCGACACAGGTGCGATATGAGGAGAGTCGGTGATGGACATAATAGTACCATCGATAACATCCAATTTGAACAAATAAATAGAAGCGATAACGAATAAATCCAGATCGAAAAACACAACAGATCCGAACGCATCCTCTTCAAACCGAGATGAAATCGATTCAAGATCCGAGAACTAAAATAAGTTCAAGATCCGAGAAAATGGAAAGGTGAATAGGGAGAAACCCCACAATCTAAAAACCCACGCTTTTAAGTGAATCCCACCACCGCCTCCGTCAACATCGTAGCCGAGAATCAAAGTGGGTTTGAAGCCTTGTCAGCAGGAGATTTTTTAACTTTGATGAAGCCTCTTCATTTTTCCGTGGCTAAACAAAGATAAAGAAGAAAGGCTATTTTGGACATTTAATAGTTGTTTTTGATTTGTTACACCTCCTTCTCACGCGCTTTTTGGCGTCGACATACACGTACGCTTGATTAAGTTGGACGGAAAATGTGACTTTTTTCACTTTAACTCAAAAAGTCGGGAGTTTAAATGTAGCTTTACTGACTACAGGTGGTCAAGTGGGAAAACGCCCAAACCCCAGGTGGTCATCTGAACTTAACCCTAATAGATAAAAGATATAAGTACTCCTTCAATTTTCTTAATTCATTTCTTTTCGTAAAATTAATTGTCATTGCAATATAGTTTAGCACCACCAGTTTGTATATGTAAGATAAATATACTTTTTTTTTAAATACTTACGAGTTTAATTTTTTCAATTTTTGAGAAATGAAGTTGATATAAAATTTATAGGATTAACAAAAATACCTTTAAAATTTTAACATTTAATAAATATTTAATAAAACATAGTACAAATAAAAAAGAGTAAAATACATTGAGACAAATATATTTTTCACACAAATTAAAAAACATGTAAAGTAGAGGAAATAAAATTAAAAAATTCTAAAATTATTCTTAGTGGCCCCACACAATTATAAAAGATATGAATATTTTTATATATTAATAGACCCTACTAAATTATATATTTATTCTCCACTTTATATACCTTTAATCATCTTTTTAAAAATAAAATAAATTATATTTTTAGTCATCTTTTTTAATAGGTAGGGAGTATTATATTAGTCATTGGATATACTTTCTCATAATAATACTGATTTTTTACCTATATTTTATAAACCCAAGGATAGTAGTAGTATTTGATTATAAATATGATCAATTTAAATATAAAAGATCAATTAAAACAAATAAATCTAAACGGAATGAGTAGCTGTTTATTTATTCCCAATTCCAATAAATGTTGGTGGTTTTCTTCACTTCACTTTTCCTTACTTGCCGACCCCGCCGTTTTCACACCTCAACTGCTCCAACTTTCTTGAGAATTTACTTCGTTTTGTCCCCACTTCCATTAAATGAGGAGTTCCCGATTTTAGTTAAAAATACTCCCATTTCTTTTTAATTCACGTTTTAATATTATGCACATAAATTAAAAAAAAGAATATATATATATAAGCGTATGTGTTATCTGCGATTCGTTAAATGATGACAGTTTTTTTGTATGACGATGAATGAACCGTCGTTATAGCTCAAAAAATCGTCGCCATAGGTGACTGTGTACTACACAACTGTGTATATAAATATAGTTCTTAAAAAAATTAATTAATATTTTGCCTAATAAATTAAATTGAATATAAGTACTCTTTTATTTCTATTATATAAATCTTAAGACATAATTATATATATTAAAATTTCATTAATTTTAATGTTAGATAATTAATATTGGTTTGAAATTTCATTACTAATCATGTACTAATTAATTACTCTTCCCCCTCTCTCTCAATTACTCTATTTTTTAGGGACAAAGTAGTAAATGATTAATTTGTTCTCTTATATGTAAAACGTCTTATATTATGGGAAAAAAATTATTCAAAAAGGAATTATATAATGGAAAGGAGGAGAATTAACTTTCAAAATTTATTTGAAATATGAGAGAGAAATAAATTAGCCTTTAATCATAAAGGATGAAATTAAATATTTAATACTTTATTTAAATACGACAAAGAAAAATGAACAAAAATATCTCCTAAAAAGATAAATAAAAAAGAACGAAGGGAGTAGCTTATAAGATAATTTATCAAATTATAATTAATTGATAATTCATTATACTTGAATAGATACAACGATAATAATAAACATAACCAAATATCATTTACTATTCACTTTTAATATTCAATCTTTAGTAATGACACATCGTTATTGATGGTCAAATACCTACATTCACAATTTTTAAACTAAGATAAGTTCGATTTTTATCTTTATATGCCTTTTTAAGAAGAAAACTATTTTTGTCTTATGTGATTTTTGTTTCTTTTTTTTATGTGTGTAAAAATCATTAATTATTTGAACCTCTCACCATTATTGTGAGTTTATTGATATCGTAATTGCAATTATGTGCCTCATTTACTGAATTATAATATTTTTAAAGGATTTTCTTTTTTCCACCAAAAGAATTTCACTAATTGACATTTTTTATTTCATTATATTAAACTAAATACTCAAATTTAATGAAATATATGTATGAAATAAAATTTATAAATCTTGTAGATGAAACTCTAAACGAGGAGTACAAGTAGTATTATTTATGTTTTTTCTATATATGTTGCTTGAAAGCAACATATTTCATATTTTCAGTTATTATGCATACATCATTTATGTATTGCTTAGCGACGTTTTTTCAATCGCTATAAAAGGCAACGGTTTAAATCGTCACTATATCTTAGAAAATCGTCTTTATAGTCCGATTCATCTTTGATTCGTTTTTTTAGTTCATTGGAAAAAAAATTCATATATATATATATATATATATATATATATATGTTATTGAAAGAATAAGAAACATCACATCGTGGGCACCTTTTTTTCCTAGCATGGGAGCTTCAACTTCCTAAACTAGCTCTACGTTAAATTGCCAAAACGCCATAACAGTGAAGACGTGGGTTCGGTTTATAACTAAAGCTACCATACTCCCTAAAATTTAAAATTAATGATATATACCTGAAATAACATATACTTGATGATATGAAATTAAAAAAATAATTATTTTTTTAATTTTAGAATAGATTAAAAAATAAAAATAAAATATTGAATTTTAAAACAAAAGAAATTCGAGAAGTTTTTTTTTAAGCAAGTAACATATATTCATTGGACATCAAACATATGGCTTACACGTATCAAATTTCATATTATAGATTTGTACACATATATGTGTGTGTGTGTGTGGTTTTAGAGCGATCAATACTATTTTCTTTAATAAAAAAAAATTATGAGGACGACCCACATGTGAAACCATTTAAGTTTTCGGTCATTGACTTCTTTCTTTCCATTCACAATTAATCGGGGTCGGGGTGGGTTTTGTTTAGTTATGACTAGAGTATTTTTGAAGTGAGATTAATAAAGAATGGAAATTAGAGTAGAAAAATGGAAATGATTAGATTTTGTGGGATAATTGGAGTTAATGTAAACGAGTTTAGTTGGAGGACAACTACGTTCCCATCTTGAAAAGGATGAGGAGATAGGGAACAAACAACTAATCCTATTGCGTGATAGCAAGAGCAAAAAGCGGAGTATTATACTCCTCTTTCTGTTTCAAATTATACTCAAAATTAATACTAATTATTATACTCCTCCTTTAGCCCATTTTAATTTGATTTTTATGATTAATTAGACGTATTTAGATCTTTCAAATTTTGACCCTTGAGTTAGTATTAAGTTTTGTTTAAGTTTTTCATGTTATAATATCTCCGTCTATATTTAAAATAGTAAGATATACTGATTTAAAAATTAATGATCAATTTCACCATAAAAATTAAATTAAAATAGGATGGATAGAGTTATAGCGAATTGTGATAAATTTGTTTTGTATTTTATTAATATTTAAAACTTCATAGTGAACAATAATCTTATGAGTTTCTTACAAGTTTATGTACTTCTGACTATTAACTTATTTATGCAACTTATTATGGCTTATTATATAGAAAAGTTAGGGCAAACATGTAATATTTATTTCTTATTTTTAAACTACACAGTTTTTTTTTTTTTTTTTGAGTTACTCAACTGTATAGGTATATCTACAAGTTGAGTTGTATTCGTGTATTCGTGATATTTGATGATGCACAAAATGAACTTTATACACATCTCACAAGTAATAATAAATGCGATATTTAAAGTAGGAAAATAAGGCGAATATTAAAGTGGTTGGTCAAGTTGACTAGTCCATTATTGAAATGTGGCGCCTCTAAAATAGGTATCAACACTCATTACGAAGTCGCCAAATCGTAGTACGAAGCAAACCACAACTTTAATAATACAATTGTCGACAAAATACGACAACACGTCATAATGAGTTTAAATACAAATATTGTCTTCTGCATAATATCCACACTCAAATAAGTCCTCTTTACAATTATTCAAACACTTTATTACGTAAATAGTGAGGATTGCTAAAACATCTTTTTCTAGAATCATCACGTGCATCTTGCATTAGTTCTCGCCATGTTCTCACTTCTTGAGAAAAATGGAACAAAAAGGAAAAGGGTGATTTCAATTATTTCAATAAAGAATATTATGACTAAGATAATATACAACAAATTATCGTTAGTTTTCAACAGGAAAAATTTGATAAAATATAATAGCCAACAAGTTTTAGATCAACAATCGCGAAACGGAAAGCAAAATAATCCATTAGAAGAGTCAAGTAGATAATGAGTTCTACTATCTTCTAAGATTTAAAAAGTCCATCATCAATATTTTATCCCGTAACAACAATCAATATACATCTTTAATCAAATATTTATCTTGCACTCTTTCTGCCAAAGATATTCATTCAGTATCACAGGTTGGTCGTGTTCATCTCAATACATTGCTCATCTTCAGACTACTGGACCAAAAGATATTCATCGATTAATCATTTATCTTTTGCACTATACAGAAGATATTTAGTAATATCATCATTTAGGGTGAGGATGATGAAAAATATTTTAAAGAAAAGCGAATCCAATTGAAACGGAAGGACAAATAATAGGGGTTCAGTATAATGGTTTATCCAAGATCAATAATACTTCATAAATACCAATTTTGAAGCGAGAATTCAAAAATAAAGATCAAAACATGGATACAATCAAAAATAGTAACCATAATAGTACATCTTGGACAAAAAGAAGAAAATTTTATTTTTTGATGAATAGTGCCAGATATCGTGAATAGTGTCAGATATCGTGAATAAGGTCGTCGTATCGTGAATAAGAAACCCGACAAAAAAAGTTCCAAATTTAATAAAAATTCAGATTAATACTTCTAAGACGTAATGATATTGAAGAAATAATATCATATATGAAGAAAATAACATCCTTTACCTCAAAATATCGATTTTTTGATCGGAATATCGGTGATAAAAATTTGAAGGAAACTTGACCTGATTAATAGAAACTCACAAAGTATCTAAATACTCACAAAATACACTCAATAATCTCTAGAGAGAGAGAGAAAACTTGTTTACGGTGTGATTTTCAATTCTAACTTAGCCTCTATTTATAGAAAAATGTTAGCAGACTTGACTCAGAACCCGATGGCTTTACTCGCTACTATTCCCACCCACCACATTTGAAATAAATTCAGCACATTTCTTCACCAACCACAAGTGGGGCCCACTCAATTCTAGATTTTTCACCAAAATCATTTATAAACCTAATTTCGAATCACCACCTCTTAAAATTCATAACAAATCATACGTTCACTTTTAATGGTTCAAAATTTGTGGACATATACTCAACTTATATATGTATAACATATCCAAAATTACAACGATCCAACCATTCGGATTAAAATTATAACTCACACAATATATCTCAAAAACTTTGGTTTAATTTTTAATACCTTCATTCCAAACAAAAATCTCGATAAAACACCTCAACATTAACTCCTTCATTTTTAACCATAATAAATATATCCAGCATTTATATCCGCATAAAATAAATATTTCCTTATCATATGAATCAATAATTAATTATTCACAAATAATATTATGTAATCACATTTATGACAACCAGTAGCTCCTCCGAGAGAAGGGGCTTTCAATAAGAATTTCTCCTTATTGGTAGCGCAATTAGGTGACCAAACCTCTCCTTGATGTAACTTTCTAGACATTGCCAATAATGCTATCTAATAATATTATTCAAATAATATGAATTATTGATCCGATAACGAGAAAATCTTGCGTTGACAATTATTGAAACAACAATAATATAAAATATCAACGCAATAATTATTGAATCAATAAAATAAAATATTGAACAAAGAATTCATCGTAACAATTATTGAGTAGTGCCTTCACGTAAGGATCAATAATTCATCAATATCGTGCATCCACGCAGACATCGTATTTTAACCACCGGGTATTCCAACAAATGTTATTAGTAATAACTACGCCAATTATTTATAAAAACTCAAACTTGTCGTTTTCTTCATCCGACAATTATTACATTATGGGGCCCACAAATGAATTTGCATATTGCCGCATTTAATATTCCCCGACAACAAGAATATTCCACGACCAAACGAATATTTCCCGACAACAATGATGATTTTATAACCACTTGCATATTTTACAAAATTTACACATTTCACCCATAACCAGAGAATTATATCAAATTAATACCTTACTATTCACAAATATAATTAGAGGAAATTCGATTTTATTTATAATAAGTTGGGGTCTTACAGAATGGCTCTAGTTACACTTTTTATTATATCAAGTATGTTGGAGAGAGTACAGAGAGTACAAGCTTAAAGATATAAAAGTCAATTGCCTCCTAGTGATGGTGAGGCGTTCCATTTATAGCCGACCCCATGACAGTTTTGGGGTGGACATATAGCCACTAAGACCACTACTTTAGTGGAGCTCCCCACTTCTTTCTAACGTGCAAGATGGTTGTCGTGCTCAACTTGAGATATGGGGACAAGGCCTGACCACTTCCTTCATGATGTAGGCGTGGGTAACTTATTACTGGTGAGCTCAATTAACCAAACCGTGATGGACCACATTTGTTGGGCTCGCCAGACTCTTTGAACTCGAACCTATATTCCGTATTGGGCTCACGAGATGGGCTGAATCCTTGGACTAGACCCATCAATATTTGCTTGTGAGTTGTTCACTAGTACAAAAAACTATCCAAAAATGTAAGACCCCAGCTTTTATAAATAAAGATGAATTTTCTATAAATATTATTTTTGAATATTATGGAATAAATTTGATATAATGTTATAGTTGTGGGTAATATTTATAAATTTTGCAAAGTATGCAAGTGGTTATATTATTCGATTGGTCGGGGAATATTCGGTTTAGCAGAGAATATTTGTACAACTACTCAATCATTAGTGGACCTTATAATAGAATTATTGTCGGATTGAGAAAACGACAAAAATATTTTATTGAAATAACGGCGGAAGTTTTACTGTTGATACTGTTGAACTACTCGGTAGTAAAAAGTACAAAATAATGTCGTGTGGTCGCATAAGTAGCATTACCAGTATTGATTATCGACGCTTATGTAAGAAGTCACCCGGTTTGATTCCATTATTGTCGATTAATAATATGAATTATTATAGCGATAATGACGTTTTGTTTTATTCGTATTATTAACGTAATAAAAGTAAAACATCTTTTTTATATAAAATGTAATACTTTATTAAAGTTATTCTATAAATAAAATATATTATATTTTATTATGCATAATGTTGCATAAGATTTTGCATAGTGTTGCATATAGTGTTTGCATAGTAAAATATTTTTATATAAATAGAATATATTATATTTTATTTAAAAGATTTTGCTTTTAAATATGGACCATCAAATTAAAGTAAATCAATACTGGACCGCTCATGGATTAATTACTACGCATTCTATTTTCCTATAAATAGAAGCTCATTCCTTCATTATTTTTCTTTACGAATTCTTTGAAACTCTGAGAAAGCTACTATAGAGAGAAAAGAAAAGTATTCTCGCTACTTAACTTTGCCAATATTGAGTTCTTCTAAGGTAGGAATATTATTTGTTGTACTCGTAAGGGATATTATTCTTTCAGTATTCATGAAGAGAACTTCGATTATTCCATTCCTTATTATTCTCATTGGAATAACTCAGATACGCGGATCACCTATACTTGGTGACATTCTTCTATTATTCTCACTTTGGAACATCACATGTCGTGTGTTTTACACCGGACCGGTTCCATCTTTATCATTCATTGGAATATCCTATCTCGTGTGTTTTACGGACTGGTTCCGCTCTTTATCATTCTGTTGGAACATCCTCGCATGCGTGTGTTTTACACCGGACTGGTTCCGCTCTTTATCATTCTCGTTGAATATCCTATCATGTGTTTTACACGGATCCGGGTTCCATCTTTATTATTCATTGAACATCATCGCTTCGGTGTGAATTTCACCGACCGTTCCGTTATTATTATCTCATTTGAATAACTTTGTCCATCACAAGTACCGCATGCATGATGATTTCTTTTGTTATTCCATTCTTTATTATACCCAATAAGTTAAAACTTTGACTTCTATACTCCATGAAATTAGTAGAATATCCTCGATATTTGCGTTTCATCCAAAGATCTTTTCATGGAAATATTCTTCCGATCATTCTTGAATTTTACTCTACAAAACAAGATCATGTTGACAATTTGGACGTTAATAATTCCGGATAAAATAATTCTTGAACTTGTTTTATTGAATTCTTATATCATTGTCATCATCCTCATGTTTATATTTTTTTAAAGTCATTTGTGGTCAGAGTGCATAGATGGACTTGGTATGATTATGACCAAAGACTATTCTTGTAATCATGACCGTAATGTTAAAAATGATGTGGTAAAAATCCTCAAATGGTCAGTAGTGCATTGATGGATAGTTGTTGGTATGATCATGATTATTAATGAATACACAAATATTCTCGCCCGTAGTGCATGAATAATTGTGGTCGTGATACTAAAGAATATCCTCATGGTAAAAGTGTGAGGGGTGATTCGATGATGTTGAATATTTATTAAAGTCGAGTCTCATTTATAACTTGATGAAAAACCTTTTAAATCATAAAAGATAGTAGATTTTATTTTCTACTTGACTCTTTTAATGGATCGCTTGTTAAATACCGCAGCTTAAACTTGATGTTTATTATATTTTATCGGTTTAACACTTGTTGAAGGCTAATGATAATTTATTTCAAGATTATCTAAAATAGTATACATCACCCATTCGAGTTGTGAAGTCATCAATACCTAAGATGGGTGTAAACAACTACAACTTTATTATTACAACAAGAAACTGTGAGTTTAAATACAAATATTATCTTCTGCATAATATCTATACTCAAATAAATCCTCATCACATTTATCGATACATTATTTTACAAAAATGGTGAGGACTACTAAACAAACTCTCTCTAGAACCTTCATTCCATTCCATACTGACTTCGCTCGCTATATTCTCGCCTCCCGAGAAGAAAAATGGAACAAAAGGAAAAGGGTGAGCTCAAACTAGCTCAAGAAAGAATATTACGACTAAGATAATATACAACAAATTATCGTTAGTCTTCAACAGGAAAAATCTAATAGAATACAATAGACAACAAATTTTAAATCAATATTCGCAATGAAATAATAATTCATTAGAAGAGTTAAGTAGAGAATGCAAACTACTATCTTCTATGTATGAATTTAAAAGTTCATCGCTCATCTTTTATCCCTCGTAACATCAATCAATATACATCCGAATCAAATATTCATCTTTGCACTACAGCCAAAGATATTCATCATTGGTCATGTTCATCTAAACACTGCTCATCTTTGCACTACTAGCCAAAGATATTCTTCAGAAATCATTCATCTTTGCACTACAAAGCCAAAGATATTCAATAATATCATCATTTAAGACCGAGGATGATGAAAAATATTTTTAAAGAAACGAATCCAAAGGAAACAAAAAATGACAAGGATTAAGGATTAAGGATTCAGACTTTGTTTTATCCATGTTCAAAAAATACCTCAAAAATAATCATAGTGGTGTAAAATTCAAGAATGATCAAAACATGGATACAATCAAAGCTAGTATCCGTAATAGATATTTTGGACAAAAAGAAGAAATTTTATTTTTCTATGAATAGTGTCAGATACGTGAATAAAGGTCAGATACGTGAATGAAAGAACTCGACACCAAAAGATAGAAATTCCACAAAAACATCTTCACGCTTCATGAATAGTAATTTCGTGAATAAGAATCGTGAATAAGAACTCGTGAATAAGAATCGTGAATAAGAACTCGTGAATAAGTCGTGAATAAGAACTCATGAATAAGAACCCCGACATGAAAAAGTTCCAAATTTGATAAAAAGTTCCAACCAATATTTCAAAGATAATGATATCAAGAAATAATATCATTCGAGAAGAAAATAACATCCTTTACCTCGAAAGATCAAGATTTCTAATTAAACACCTGATATAAAGTACAAGGAACTTGCACCGATAAGCAATACTCAAAGTATACTCAAAATACTCACAAGAATACGCCGATAATATAGAGAGAGAAAACTTCAGCTTCGTGTGATTTTCAATTCTAACCCAAGACCCTATTTATATAGAAATCGCTAGAACACCAAAAAGTAAAATTTAATAAATTAATAATATAATTATATAAATTTTCTACACACATGCCTAGAATCTGATTTCAGCCATCAAACACATGCCACATTCTAGAAAAAGTAAGAAAAAACGTTTTTCTAATTTTAAATATTTTAAACTTCCAAAAATCAATTATTTTGAGCTTCTAACTTCAATAATTCATAATAAATAGCCCTTTCATCAAAAAATTTGAATCTCATGAGTTTTTATAGGAAATTCAATTTCTACAACTTTGCGTAAGAAAGTTTTTCCAAATTCCAAATAAAATTGACCAAATCCACAAACAAGCGATTTTATAAAGCTATAATCAAATTTTCACCAATAAATGGGGTCCACCGACATGTTTAACATGTTTTAAACATTTATTGCAACAAAAATACTCTTCCTCCTCAGATACTCATATATCCCACATTCGTTGTAAAAATATCACCATTATTATATTATTAAAATATAATAATATATTTAAACGAATTATTTTATCGTAAAAAGATAAAATTTCAATTTTCAACAATTGTCACATTAAAAATTTTCTCCATCTATATCCACATAAAATCAATATTTTCTCATCATATGAATCAATAATTAATTATTCACAAATAATATTACGTAATCACAATATCGACAACCGTGCAGCCTGTGAGAGCAGGGGCTTTCCAATAAGAATTTCTTCTTCATCTGGCGCCGCAATTAGTGACCAAACTCTCCTGTAGATGTAACTTTCTAGACATTGCCAATAATGTTATCTAATAATATTATTCAGATAATATGAATTATCGCTTCGATAATGAAAAAATATGCGTAATGACAATTATCAAACAACAAAGAATATAAAATATCAACGCAAAGAATTATTAACTCAATAAAATATCGAATAAAAGAATTATCAGAACCATTATCGAAAGTAGTGCCTTTCACGTAAGAATCAATAATCGTGCAATAATACCGTGTGCTACCGTGTTTTAACCAATTTAGTATTTTAACAAAGATTAATCTCAGAATAACTACGCCGTTATTTTTAAACAACTTATATTTGTCGCTTTCTTCATCCAATCGCTCACATGGGCCCACACACGGTCGCTACTGGCCGCATTTAATATTCCCGACAAAGCATTTAATATTCCACCACCAAACTAATATTCCCCGACAACAATGAATATTTTATAACCACTTGCTTATTTTCAAATATTTATGATTTTACCCCTAACTATCCACATTAATCAAATCAACCCTTACTATTTCAAAATAATAAATAGAGAAAATTAAATTTCATTAATAATAAGTTGGGGTCTTACAACCTCCCTCCTTATGAAATTTCGCCCTCTAAATCGACGACGACTGTGTGTTTCAAAAGGTGAGGATACTCGCTTTCATTTCGCTTCCAATTCCTGTGTCATTTCTCTATAGCATGATTCCTCCACAAAACTTTAACTTGTGGTATGACTTTTTCAAGGCAGTAGGACATGCTCCTTCCTATCCAAGATTTTGACAGTACCTCTCCTCACACGCTAAGTCTTCTGGCTATTCTCGTCCCGGTTCTAACTCTATAACGTGGTTCGGGTCTTTCACATATTTATTTAAGTACGATATGTGAAACACATTATGAACACGTAGACATACTTTGAGGTAACGCGAGTCTATATAGCTACATTTCCTACTCTGGCCAAGAATTTGAAATGGACCAATAAATCGTGGATCGAGCTTTTTCTCTTCCCAAATCTTGTAACTCCCTTCCATGGAGCAACTCGCAACAATACATGATCCCCTACACTAAATTCCACGCCCTTTCGATGAAGATCCGCATAACTCTTTTGTCGATCTTGTGCCGCTTTGTATACACGTTGTTAATCATTTGGATCTTTTTCAGTAGTCATACGCATTTAACTCGGGTCCCAACAATGTTGCTTCACCCACCTCATCCCAACATATCGAGAGAACTACATTTTCGGCCCATATAATGCTTCAAATGGAGCCACACCTATACTTGCTCGATAACTGTTGTTGTAGGAGAATTCCACCAATGGTAAATACTTATCCCAACCGCCTTGAAGTCTAGGACACGTAGTCTTAATAAATCTTCAAGAGTTTGAATAGTCCTTCGATTGTCCGTCCGCTTTGAGGATGGTACGCCAACTCAATCGTAAACTGCGCTCATAGTTTTTTGCAAGCTAACCCAAAATCTTCAAGTGAATCTTGGGTCACGATCCCAAACTATGGATATGTGCATGCCATGCAACCTCACAATCTCATTCACGTACATATACTAGCAAGACGCTCAAGGAATAAGTCTCCAGACGGCAAGAAATGAGCAGACTTGGTTAATCTATCAACAATAACCCAAATAAAGATTGATGCCTCGAGAAACCGTAGAGAAGACCCAGAACTAAATCCATGGTAATGTGTTCCCACTTCCATTTTGGAATCTCAAGTGGTTGCAACGGACCCTTAGGTACTAGATGCTCCGCCTTTACACGCCGACAAGTTAAACACATCGAGATAAACTTTGCAATCTCTCTCTTCATATTGTTCCACCAAAATGTATGTCAAGATCACGATACATTTTAGTACTTCCGTGATGGATTGCAAATGGTGTATCGTGTGCTCCATCATAATCTTCAGACTTCAAATCGAGTCGTTAGAACACAAAGTCTAGAGTGGACTCAAGTATTCCTTCTTCATCAATTCTCGCCCTAATAGCTCCTTCAGACTTTCTTCTTCATACGATCACCCGGCCCCTGGGCTCGAGCAACCTTAACTTTTTCTATTAAAGTCGGGCTCTACGCAGATACTGACATCATCGCACTCGCTCCTCGTGATATGATCTTCTACTCAACGCCACTACTACCACGCTCGCTTTTCCGTGATGGTATCAATAGTGTGGTCGTAGTCTTTCAATAGCTCGAGCCAACGTCACGCCGCCAGATGTTGAGTTCTTTTTGAGTGAAGAAATATTTAAGGCTTTTTATGGTCTCAATATATCTCCACTTTCTCCCCATATGATAAGGCTCCATATCTTTAGCATAAAAACGATCGGGCCGCTAACTCTAGATCATGAGTAGGATAATTCCTCTCATACTCTTTTAAGTTGTCATGAGGCATAGCTATGACTTTCCCACGCTGCATGAGAACACATCCTAACCCTTTGCTCAAGCATCATCAGAGATAACAAATCCATCCGAACCAGATGGTATTGTTGTAACAACAAAATAAATAAGTCTCCTCTAAGCTCTGGAAACTCTTCTCGATTCTTCGCTCCAAACGAATTTCAGTATCCTTCCGAAAGTTAGCCGAAGTTAATGGAGTAGCGATTCGAGAAAACCCTTCCACTTAATCTCCGATAATAACCAATTTAAGCCCAAAAACTACGATTTCACCACCGACTTTTGCTGCTTCCCTAACTTCAGATTGCTTCAATCTTCACGGATCAACAGATACTCCATGTTTCGACACCACGCGCCCAAGGAATGCTACTTCTCAAGCCGTAACTCGTGATTTCTTCAATTTTGGCATATAGTTTGTTTTCACGAAGCCTTTCGAGTACCAAATTTTCAAACGGTGCTCATGATCTTCACGACTTTTGGAATATATGAGGATGTCATCAATAAAGACAACAACGAATCGATCCAAATATTCCTTGAATACTTGGCTCATCATATCCATGAAAGTCGCAGGAGCATTAGTCAATCCAAAGACATGACTAAGAATTCATAATGCCCGCATCGAAGTTCTAAAGGCGCTTTTGAATATCCTCCTCTAATCTTCACCGATGATATCCGTAATCTAAGATCGATTTTGAAAAGAATTGTGCTCTTGAATCGGGTCAAACAAGTCATCAATACGAGGTAGAGGATACCTATTCTCGATGGTGACATGGTTCAATTCCCGATAGTCAATATAAAGTCGATACCCCGCCTTTCTTCTTTACTTAATAAAACAGAGCACCCCAAGGAGATGTACTAGACGAATGAAACCGATGTCCAACAATTCCTCGTAGTTGGACCTTTAACTCCTCAAGTTCAATAGAGCCATTCGATATGGGGTTTTAGAAATGGGCTTGTATCAGTTCAAGATCAATAAAGAATTCAACTTCACGCTCGGGGTAGATCGGAAGTTCTTCAGAAATACGCCAGAAAGTCAATAACAACAGAATATTATTCAAATTTGACGTGTCTTTATTCAAATCCATAACATGGGCTAAGAAAGCTTCGACATCCGCTTTTCAATAAACGAATAGCTTTATGATTAGATATGACAAGTTGATTGATTTTAATGGTTTAGTTGTTTGAATTGCATAACAAAGTTGGTTAGAATATGAAAACTAACAACCTTATTTAAAACAATCAATTTTGGCATGATGAGTAGTTAACCAATCAATCCCTAAAATCACATCAAAAGCAAGTATCTTTAAAGAGATAAGGTCACATGTGTAAGTGATGGTGCCAACTTGAATCAAACAAGATTTATAAACAAATGGATGTGATGAAAGTTTCTCCTAAATGAGTTTCCACAGATAGTCAAAGTCTAAATTCTCCTGAGTCAAGTTTAAACGCTGAGCACATGCAGAGAGATAAATGAATGGGTAGCACCCCAGATCAAGTAAGGTATAAACTTCGCAAGAATTTATAAATAGCTTACCCGTGATCACCTCGCTTGGGTTCCTCGATTTTGACCAACCACAACAAACGCTTCTTCCCTAATCGCTGACTTTCGATTTTCTCGGGATTTTTCGAGTCACCGCCTCCTCACGAACTAGGTTTCGCCATACCGTATATCTCGAGCGATATGTCCTTCCTTTCCACAATTATAGCATACCTTGAATCTGCTGTGGGGCGCTTTGACCGATATGTCCTCTTTTCCAAGATTTATAAGATATACGACCGGTGGTCGTTTTCCTCCCTTAGAACCAGCTTGTCGCCAAGACCGCTGCCTTCACATGGTCGTTGTTAAATCTCTCTTTTTAAAATCTCCTCCCGACTCGCTTTTCTATTTTCACGGCTATGATTACCACCAGAGTGGTTACCATTTTTGTCCGTCTCTGCTTTTCTCCGCCGGTTATCATTATTCTGCTGATCGCTATCTCCGTACGATCCTCGTCATGGTCCTCATTGACCGTATCTCGTTATCTCGCCTAATAATCGAGCCTCGCTTACAACATCCGAATAGAGAGAAAATTTATGAGAAATGAGATCGACGACGCCGGGTTTCAAACCTCTAAGAAACATCCGCCATAACGCTCCTCATTCTCCACCAAATGAGGTGCAAACTCGATAACTCGCAAACTTTGCCTCGCATCGAGACACCGCCATGTTGTTTTCGTTCTAATCTAATAAACTCCACTTCCTTCATACGATTTAACACTTTCGTGAAAGTATTTGTCATTAAATAGTTTTTCAAACGTCTCCCAAGACACGCCGAAAAGTACGGATGGGTACGCTTACATGCACTCCCACCAAGAGTCCGCTTCGCCACTTTTAACATAAAGGTGGCGAATGGAACCTTCGTTCTCTCCGCATCCCAAGACATCGAATATCTTTGTAATTTGTTTGACCCATGTTTCGCCGCCATGATCGGATCCGCTTTCCTTAAATTTCGTGGTCCCAACTCTTTGAATCGTTGGTCGTGATAACCCGTGAATTGCTATCATTTCTCCTCATTTTGAACACGAAGTCTCCTCTCGTCCGATTTTGCATGAATCGCAAAAAGCTTCTAAACATCCCTCGCTCATCATCATCCTTCAGGTGGTGTTGTTCACAGAGGAACATCACACACTGCAGACGCTCTCCTCGCTGGTGAGTACAAAGGCTCCACTGGCCTCATTTCCATTGTTAATATTCTCAACGACATTCTCAAACATCGCCATAAAACAAGGGTTAATTAAGGAAATCAATATATCACATAATATCCCTATATATCGACCAACTAACAAATAAGCTTAGTAGACACACTAGCAAGGATTTACTCGCCCTCCCTCCTAGTTCTATTCCCCGATCTCCGCCAGAGATCATATCCCTAAGCTCGATACCAACCGCGACGCCCCAAAATAGGTATACATCACCCATTCTCGAAGTGTCAATACATGGTACGTAAACAACTACAACTTTATTATTACAACAAGAAACTGTGAGTTTAAATACAAATATTATCTTCTGCATAATATCTATACTCAAATAAATCCTCATCACATTTATCGATACATTATTTTACAAAATGGTGAGGACTACTAAACAACTCTCTCTAGAACCTTCATTCCATACCCCGACTGCATCGCTTATATTCTCGCCTCCCGAGAGAAAAATGGAACAAAAAGGAAAAGGGTGAGCTCAACTAGCTCAAAGAAAGAATATTACGACTAAGATAATATACAACAAATTATCGTTAGTCTTCAACAGAAAAATCTAATGTAATACAATAGACAACAAATTTTAAATCAATATTCGCAATGAAATAATAATTCATTGTAAGAGTTAAGAGAGAATGCAAACTACTATCTTCCATGTATGAATTTAAAAGTTCATCGCTCATCTTTTATCCCCGAACATCAATCAATATACATCCGAATCAAATATTCATCTTTGCACTACAGCCAAAGATATTCATCACCTGGTCATGTTCATCTAAACACTGCTCATCTTTGCACTACAGCCAAAGATATTCTTCAGAAATCATTCATCTTCGCACTACATGTGCCAAAGATATTCAATAATATCATCATTTAAGACCGAGGATGATGAAAATATTTTTAAAGAAACGAATCCAAAGTGAAACAAAATGACAAGGATTAAGGATTAAGGATTCAGATTTTGTTTTATCCATGTTCAAAAAATACCTCAAAAATAATCATAGTGGTGTAAAATTCAAGAATGATCAAAACATGGATACAATCAAAGCTAGTATCCGTAATAGATATTTTGGACAAAAAGAAGAAATTTTATTTTTGAATGAATAGTGTCAGATACGTGAATAAAGGTCAGATACGTGAATAAGAATCTCGACACCAAAAGATAGAAATTCCACAAAAACATCTTCACGCTTCACTTAATAAGACTCGTGAATAAGAACTCGTGAATAAGAACTCATGAATAAGAAACTCGTGAATCATGAATAGAACTCATGAATAAGAATCATGAATAAGAACCCCACATGAAAAAAGTTCCAAATTTGATAAAAAGTTCCAACCAATATTTCAAAGATAATGATATCAAGAAATAATATCATTCGAGAAGAAAATAACATCCCTTACCTCGAAAGATCAAGATTTAAATTAAACACCTGATATAAAGCTATGACTTGACTTGCACCAGATAGCAATACTCAAAGTATACTCAAAATACTCACAAGAATACGCCGATAATATAGAGAGAGAAACTTCAGCTTCTCGTGTGATTTTCAATTCTAACCCAAGACCCTATTTATAGAAATCGCTAGAACACCAAAAGCAGTAAAATTTAATAAATTAATAATATAATTATATAAATTTTCTACACATGCCTAGAATCTGATTTCAGCCATCAAACACATGCCACATTCTAGAAAAAAAAGTAAAAAAACGTTTTTTTAATTTTAAATATTTTAAACTTCCAAAAATCAATTATTTTGAGCTTCTAACTTCAATAATTCATAATAAATAGCCCTTTCATCAAAAATTGAATCTCATGAGTTTTTATAGGAAATTCAATTTCTACAACTTTGCAGTAAGAAAGTTTTTCCAAATTCCAATCATAAATTGACCAAATCCACAAACCAAGCGATTTTATAAAGCTATAATCAAATTTCAACCAATAAATGGGGTCCACCGACATGTTTAACATGTTTTAAACATTTATTGCAACAAAAATACTCTTCCTCCTCAGATACTCATATATCCCACATTCGTTGTAAAAATATCACCATTATTATATTATTAAAATATAATAATATATTTAAATGAATTATTTTATCGTAAAAAGATAAAATTTCAATTTTCAACAATTGTCACAATAAAAATTTTCTCCATCTATATCCACATAAAATCAATATTTTTTCTCATCATATGAATCAATAATTAATTATTCACAAATAATATTACGTAATCACAATATCGACAAACTGTGCAGCTCCTGTGAAAGAGGGGCTTTCCAATAAGAATTTCTCCTCATCGCGCCGCAATTAGGTGACCAAACCTCTCCTTAGATGTAACTTTCTAGACATTGCCAATAATGTTATCTAATAATATTATTCAGATAATATGAATTATTCGCTTCGATAATGAAAAATACCTGTAATGACAATTATCAAACAACAAAGAATATAAAATATCAACGCAAAGAATTATTAAATCAATAAAATATCGAATAAAGAATTATCAGAACCATTATCGAGTAAAGGCCTTCACGTAAGAATCAATAATTGGTGCAATACCGCGTGCTATCGTGTTTTAACCAACCGAGTATTTTAACAAAGATAATCTCAGAATAACTACGCCGTTATTTTTAAACAACTTATATTTGTCGCTTTTCTTCATCCAATCGCTCACATGGGCTCTACATGACCAAATCAATACACAATGAATATTTTATAACGCATTCATTTAATATTCCCGACATTAAAGCATTTAATATTCCACCACCAAACTAATATTCCCCGACAACAATGAATATTTTATAACCACTGCTTATTTTGAAATATTTATGATTTTACCCCTAACTATCCACATTAATCAAATCAACCCTTACTATTTCAAAATAATAAATAGAGAAAATTAAATTTCATTAATAATAACAAAACAATAAGAATGGACATTTCAAGAAAGCGGAGATTCAATAATGATGGAAAGACGCCAAGACCAAAGACCGTTGTTAAGGAAGGAGAAAGACCACCTATCATATGCTTCAAATGCGAGGAGAGGGACACATCGCCCAAATCAAGCTGCAACATCTTGCCATTCAAAGCATGTTATAATTGTGGAAGAGAAGGTCACTTAGCTCGATTTTATCAAGCATCAAGACAAATTCAACTAGGATGGAGGCACCAAAGGTCAGTCCAATAAAAGTCAAAACCCAGAAAGAGGTCTGAAAAGAAAGAGAGAGTTTGTTGTGACCTCCCGGAGAAGCGAAGGAACCGAATGAGGTCATCACGGGTAAGCTTATCATAAACTCTAATGAAGTCTATACTTTATTTGATACCGGTTCTACCCATTCTTTTATTTCTCCAACTTGCATACCATCGATTAAATTTGACTCAGGAGAAATTAGACTTTGACTTATCTGTGGAAACTCCGTTGGGAGAAACCTTCATTACATCCATCGTTTATAAGTCTTGTTTGGTTCAAATCTAGACCTCACATTACACGTCGATCTTATTTCATTAAAATACTTGCATTTGACGTGATTTACAAGGATTGATTGGTTAACTACTTATCATGCAAAAATTGATTGTTTTTTCGTAAGGTTGTTAGCTTTCATATTCCTAATCAACCTATTATGCTAATTCAAACGACCAAACCATTAAAATCAATCACGGTCATCTCAAGCCATAAAGTTATTCGTTTATTGAAAAACGGATGTCAAGCTTTCTTAGCTCATGTCACAGATTTAAACAAAAATACGTCAGTTTTGAACGATATTTCTATTGTTAATAAATTTTCTGACGTATTCCTCGAAGAACTTCCTGGCCTACCCCCAGAGCGTGAAATTGAATTTTGTATCGACCTTGAACCCAGACAAAACCTATTTCCAAAGCCCCATATCGAATGGCTCTGTTGAACTTCGTGAGTTATAGACCCAACTACTGGAATTGTTAGACATTGGCTTTATTCGGCCCCTAGTACTTCTCTCGGGGTGCTCCCTGCTCTATTCGTGAAGAAGAAAGAAAGATGGGAGATGCGATTTTGTATTGATTATCGGGAGTTGAATCATGTCACCATCAAAAATAGGTATCCATTGCCACGTATTGATGACTGTTTGACCAACAGTAAGGAGCCAAATTCTTTTCAAAGATTGATCTTCGTTCCGGATATCACCAATTGAAGATTAGAACCACGACATTCCAAAGACGGAACGTAACTCAAGACGGCATTATGAATTCCTAGTCATGTCCTTTGGATCGACTAATGCTCCCGCCGACTTCATGGATATGATGAACCGAGTATTCAAGGAATATTTAGATCACTTTGTGGTCGTCTTTATTGATGACATCCTTATTTATTCCAAAAGTCGTGAAGATCATGAAGCAACACTTGAGGTCGACACTCCAAAAGCTTCGTGAATATAAGTTTTATGCCAAGTCAAGAAATGCGAGTTTCGTCGGAAAGAAGTAGCATTCCTTGGGCACGTGGTATCAAGTCATGGAATATCCGTGACCCAACAAAGATTGAAGCTATTTTAAGTCGGGAACAACCTAAATCGATGATCAAGACGTAGCTTTCTCGGTTTAATTTGGTTATTATCGGAGATTCGTGGAAGGATTTTCTTGAATCGCTACTCCATTGACTTAATCGACTCGAAAAGATACAAAGTTCGGTTGGAGCGAAGAATGTTAGAAGAGTTTTCAAGAACTCAAGAGAGACTTATTTCAAAGACTGCTCGACAATACCATCCGCTCGGAGGGATTTGTCATCTACATGGTGATGCTTGAAGCAAAGGGTTGGGATGTGATCTCATGCAACATGGAAAAGTAATAGGCTATGCCTCGCGATAACTCAAATGTAAGACCCCACTTTTTATAAATAAAGATGAATTTTTTCTATAAATATTATTTTTGAATATTATGGAATAAATTTGATATAATGTTATAGTTGTGGGTAATATTTATAAATTTTGCAAAGTATGCAAGTTGTTATAAAATATTCGTTTGGCTGGGAATATTCTTTTTGTTAGGAATATTCGCATACAATGGCTCAATCATTGGTGGACCCCTTATAATGTAATTTTTCATTTTGATCGAGAAAACGACAAAAATATTTTATAAAAATAACGGCGGAGGTATTACCGTTAAAACCGTTGAACTACCCGGTGGTAAAAGTAAAGAATACGCTGGTTGGTTAAGAAGTACACTCACCGGTATTGATTATTGATGCTTACGTGAGAAGTCACTCGCTTATGCTCAATTATTGCTACAAGAATTCACGATCATATCTCTTATATTATTGATTCAATTATTGTCACAAGATCATCCGTATAATATGTTATAAGATTAAATCAATAATTGAGACGACAAGTTATAAATGATTAATAATTGTTGAAAGATTAAATATGTGTTGATGAAAAAAAATTATTTGTGGTAAGTTTGATTATTTTATGGGGGCTCATATATGTCATCATCTAAGAGTCTCTTCATCAATAGTAATTACCTTCGTCAATAGTAATTACCCTTGTGAATAGTAATTACCTTAACCTTCACAATAAGAATTACCTCTTGTGAATAGTATTTACATTCGTCAATAGTATTTACCTTCGTTAATAGTAATTACCTTTACCAGACGTCAAACCACTTGTCGTTTCACATTACAAAAGCGCCAAACCAATTCATCAAGCCACTCGCTTTTCTTTTCACATAAGAAGTGCTTAAGCTAGAAATCTTCTATAAATAGAGGCCTAGGGCTTCATATTTTTCACTTAATTCATTCAAGCTATAGAGAGAGAAAGTATAGAGAATAAGAGAGAAAGAAGAAGAGTATTTTGTTACTACACCGCCGTAAAGATTCAATCTCCTACCAAATGTAAGGGTGTTATTCTTTCTTATTCATGAAGAGAATCTGTTGTTATTCCATCGCTTATTATTACGCTGGAATAACTCAGATACGTGGTTTACCCTATACTTGGTGACATTCTTCTATTATTCTCGTGGGAACATCCCGTCTCATGTGTTTTACACTGGACCTGGTTCCGCTTCTTTATTATTATTCATTGGAACATCCTCGCTGTGGTGTGTTTTTACAGGACCGGTTCCGTCTTTTTTATTATTCTCGTTGGAACATCCACATGCGTGTGTTTTACAGGACCGGTTCCATTTTTATTATTCTCGTTGAATATCCTATTCGTGTGTTTTACACCGGATCCGGGTTCCATCTTTATTATTCGGTTGGAACATCCCGGTGTGAATTTCACCGACTCGGTTCCGTTATTTATTATTCTATTGGAATAACTCATGCATGCGGCCTATCGCATTTATGGTGATTTCTTTTGTTATTCCATTCTTTATTATACCCGGTTGGTTAAAACTTTGACTTCTATACTCCATGAAATTAGTGTAATATCCTCGATATTTGCGTTTTCATCCAAAGATCTTTTCATGAAAAATATTCTTCCGATCATTCTTGAATTTTACTCTACAAAACAAAGATTATATTGATAATTTGGACGTTAATTGTGGACGCCCCAAAATAGGTATACATCACCTATTACGAAGTTGTCAATACATGGTACGTAAACAACTACTACTTTATTATTACAACAAGAAACTGTGAGTTTGAATACAAATATTATCTTCTGCATAATATCTATACTCAAATAAATCCTCATCACATTTATCGATACATTATTTTACAAAATGGTGAGGACTACTAAACAATCCTTTCTAAAACCTTCATTCCATAATTTCACTGCGTACTTCGCTATATTCTCGCCCCCGAGAAAAATGGAACAAAAGAAAAAGGGTGAGCTCAACTAGCTCAAGAAAAGAATATTATGACTAAGATAATATACAACAAATTATCGTTAGTCTTCAACAGGAAAAATCTAATAGTAATACAATAGACAACAAATTTTAAATCAATATTCGCAATGAAATAATAATTCATTAGAAGAGTTAAGTAGAGAATGCAAACTACTATCTTCTATGTATGAATTTAAAAGTTCATCGCTCTATCTTTTATCCCCGTAACATCAATCAATATACATCCGAATCAAATATTCATCTTTGCACTATGTGCCAAAGATATTCATCACCGGGTCATGTTCATTTAAACACTGCTCATCTTTGACTACGGGCCAAAGATATTCTTCAGAAATCATTCATCTTTGCACTACAGCCAAAGATATTCTTAAGAAATCATTCATCTTTTGCAGACCAAAGCCAAAGATATTCCATAATATCATCATTTAAGACCGAGGATGATGAAAAATATTTTTTTAAAGAAACGAATCCAAATGAAACAAAATGACAAGGATTAAGGATTAAGGATTCGTACTTGGTTTTATCCACGCCCAAAAAATACCTCAAAATAATCATAGTGGTGTAAAATTCAAGAATGATCAAAACATGGATACAATCAAAGTTAAGATCCGAATAGATATTTTGGACGAAAAGAAGAAATTTTATTTTTCTATTGAATAGCATCAGATATCGTGAATAAAGGTCGATACGTGAATAAGACCAGATACGTGAATAGTAATCTCACACCAAAAGATAGAAATTCCACAAAAACATCTTCACGCTTCATTTAATAGTACTCGTGAATAAGAACTCGTGAATAAGAATCTTCATGAATAATAACTCGTGAATAAGAACTCATGAATAAGAACCCATGAATAAGTAAACCCGACATGAAAAAAGTTCCAAATTTGATAAAAAGTTCCAACCAATATTTCAAAGATAATGATATTGAAGAAATAATATCATTCGAGAAGAAAATAACATCCCTTACCTCGAAAGATCAATCTTCTAAATTTAAACACCGGATATAAAGCTATGACTTGGACTTGCAGACCGTATAGCAATACTCAAAGTATACTCAAAATACTCACAAGAATACGCCGATAATATAGAGAGAAAACTTCGCTTTCGTGTGATTTTCAATTCTAACCCAAGACCCTATTTATAGGAAAACGCTTTAACACCAAAGCAGTAAAATTTAATAAAATAATAATATAATTAAACAAATTCAAGCCCACCTTAGACCAACTGAATTCAGCACATTTATATCACATGTGGGATTGCAAAAAACGTTTTTCTTAAATAAAACAATTAAAACTTCCAAAATTAATTATTTCGAACTTCGTAACTTCAATAATTCATAATAAATAGCCCTTTCATCAGAAAATTCGAATCTCATGAGTTTTTATAGGAAATTCAATTTCTACAACTTTGCAGAAGAAAGTTTTTCCAAATTCCAAACAGAAATTGACCGAAATCCACAAACCGGGCGATTTTATTGTGCTATAATCAAATTTCAAACCAATAAATGGGGTCCACCGACATGTTTAACATGTTTTAAACATTTATTGCAACAAAAATACTCTTCCTCCTCGTGATACTCATATATCCCACATTCATTGTAAAATATCACCATTAATATATTATTAAAATAATATATTTAAATGAATTATTTTATCGTAAAAAGATAAAATTTCAATTTTCAACAATTATCACTATAAAAATTTTCTCCATCTTTATCCACATAAAATCAATATTTTTCTCATCATATGAATCAATAATTAATTATTCATAAATAATATTACTGTAATCACAATATCGACAACCGTGCAGCCTCAGAGAAAGAGGGCTTTCCAATAAGAATTTCTTCTTCATGGCGCAAGCAATTAGGTGACCAAACCTCTCCTTAGATAGAACTTTCTAGACATTGCCAATAATGTTATCTAATAATATTATTCAGATAATATGAATTATTGCTTCGATAATGAAAAATACTTTCGTAATGACAATTATCAAACAACAATGAATATAAAATATCAACGCAAAGAATTATTGAATCAATAAAATAAAATACTAAACAAGAATTATCGTAACCATTATCGAGTAGTGCCTTCACGTAAGAATCAATAATTGTGCAATACCGTGTGAAACCGCTCAACAACGCAGTATTAGTGTGTTTTAACCACCGGGTATTCCAACAAAGATAATTGTGAATAACTACGCCGTTATTTAAAAAAAACAACTTATATTTGTCGCTTTTTTATCCAATCGCTTTCAGTTATGGGCCCAATACACATGGTCATTTCTAGCCTGGTCGCATTTAATATTCCCGACAAGCAGCATTTAATATTCCACCACCAAACGAATATTCCCTGACAATAATGAATATTTTATAACCACTGCTTATTTTGAAATATTTGCGATTTAACCCTTAACTATCCACATTAATCAAATCAACCCTTACTATTTCAAAATAATAAATAAAGGAAATTCCTTTTTATTTAAAATTTTGGGGTCTTACATTAATAATTCTCGGATAAAATAATTTTGAACTTGTTTTATTGAATTCTTATATCATTGTCATCATCCTTATGTTTTATTTTTTTAAAAGTTATCGTGTTTATATTCGTAGTGCATAGATGGACTTGGTATGATTATGACCAGAGACTATTCTTGTAATCACGACCGTAATGTTACAAATGATGTGGTAAAAATCCTCAAAGGGTCCGTAGTGCATCGATGGATGCTTGTTGGTACGATCATGATTATTAATGAATACACAAATATTCTCGCCCAGAAGGCATGAATAATTGTGGTCGTGATACTAAAGAATATCCTCGTCAGAAAGTGCGGGGTGATTCGATGATGTGGAATATTTATTAAAGTCGAGTCTCAAATTTATAACAGTTGATGAAAACCTTTAAAACCTAAAAAGATAGTAGATTTTATTTTCTACTGACTTTTTAATGGATCGATATTTCACCGCAGCTTAAACCTGGTTGTCTATTGTATTTTATCGGTTTAATATTGTTGAAGACTATTGATAATTTATTCGCATTATCTTAGTCATAATATTTTTCATCGGGCTAGTTGAGCTCACCCTTTCTTTCACCGTTCTCTTCGTGAAATGAGAATATAGCCGGGACTAGCCTGGGAAACGAGTGATGGTCCCGAAGATAAGATTAGTAGTCCTCACTATTCTCGTGAAAAATAGTGTGATAATAATTGTAATGAGAGGACCTTTTTGAGTTCAGTATAATATCTAGTAGATTTATATTTGTATTTAAACTCACGCTTTATGTCAGATTGTATACCTACGCTTATGTTAGTAAGTTGTATTTAAATTTTGTACTACGTAAGTGGCGCACCCAAGATGGGTGATGTATACCTAATTTTGGGGGCGCCACAACAGTATCGTAGCTAGGATACGATCCCCGGCTAAGATGTGAGAATAGTACTAGAGGGGGAGAGACGGGAATACCTTCGCTAGTATTGACCTACCTAAGTTTACGTGTTATTTTATTGGTTGGTCAAGATAGGATAATTTGTTATACGTCAATTAACCTTTTGTTTTGTGGCAAGATCTCAAAATGACATCCGAGAATGTTGAGAATAAGAATGGAGCGCAGTAAAGTATCGCTGATTCACCACATATCAATAATCGTGATAATGTGCATCAGAAGGCGACAATCCTCATTCAAAAACAACAACACCGACCAAATGATGAATGATCAAATGTTCAGAGGTTTTATGTAATTTATGCAACAAGAAAGTAGAGCGACTTCGCCCAAAACGTAGGTGGAAACACTGAAACTCTCAAGGCCACCGCTAAACAATTCAAGGAGTCGAGACCACCGGAGTTTAAGGGAGAGCCAAAACCACTTCGCGGAAGCATGGATAAAGCAGATTACCAAGATATTTGATGTCTGGGATGCTCCGAGGAGCAAAAGGTTCCTTTGTCGCTTTTTTATGTCATGCGCGAGAGGCGGACATCGTGGGAATCCAGAAACGACTCAACCTCGCCAGATCAAGATATCTTGGGAGAAGTTCCAGAGTCGTTCAACGACAAATACTTTCCCGAAAGTATTCGCCACACGAAGGAGGTGGAATTTATCAAGTCGAACAAAACAATACGACCGTGTCGCAATACGAGGCAAAATTTATGAGTTATCACTATTAAGGCCCCACTGGTGGATAATGAAGAGAGAATGGCGCTAATGTTTTTAAGAGGTTTGAAGTCGAGATACGCCAACATCTTATTTCTCATAAACCGTGGTTTGTATTCAGATGTTGTAAATAGGCTCGATTAGTGGAACGCGATAATGAGTCAACACAACTAAAAAAGAGAGCAAACCGGCAAAATTATAATACCAAATGGAGAGTAGTCATCAAGCGGTGACAACAAGCGTGGAGGGAATCAACAAAGCCAGATATGGTAACCACTTTATGTGGTAATCGTACAAAACAATAAGAATGGACATTTCAAGAAACGGAGATTCAACAATGGTGGAAAGACGCCAAGACCAAAGACCCATTGTTAAGGAAGGAGAAAGACCACCTATCATATGCTTCAAATGCGAGGAGAGGGACACATCACCCAAATCAAGGCCACGTCATGCAAGTCAAAGCATGTTATAATTGTGGAAGAGAAGGTCACTTAGCTCGATTTTTGTCGTTCATCAAGACAAATTCAACTAGGATGGAGGCACCAAAGGCCATCCCGTAAAATTCAAAACCCAGAAGTGCAAGGGAGAAAGCTTTGTTGTGACCTCCCAAAGAGCAAGGAATGAATGAGGTCATCACGTAAGCTTTATCATAAACTCTAATGAAGTCTATACTTTATTTGATACCTGGTTCTACCCATTCTTTTATTTCTCCTACTTGCGCCATCGATTAAATTTGACCGGAGAAATTAGACTTTCGACTTATCTCGTGGAAACTCCGTTGGGAGAAACCTTCATTACATCCATTGTTTATAAGTCTTGTTTGGTTCAAATCCAGCACTTCTCACATTACCTCGTCGATCTTATTTCATTAAAAATACTTGCATTTGACGTGATTCTGTGGATTGATCGTTAACTACTTATCATGCAAAATTGATTGTTTTCGTAAGTGTGTTAGCTTTCATATTCCTAATCAACCTATTATGCTAATTCAAACGACCAAACCATTAAAATCAATCACGGCCATCTCAAGCCATAAAGCTATTCGCTTATTGAAAAATGGATGTCAAGCTTTCTTAGCTCATGTCATGATTTAAATAAAAATACGCCGCTTTTAAACGATATTTCTATTGTTAATAAATTTCCGACGATTCCCTCAAGAACTTCCCGGCTACCCCCAGAAAGCGTGAAATTGAATTTTGTATCGACTTGAACCCCAGACAAAACCTATTTCCAAAGCCCCATATCGAATGGCTCTATGAACTTCGTGAGTTAAAGACCCAACCGCAGGAATTGTTAGACATGGCTTTATTCGTCCCCAAGACTTCTCCTCGGGGTGCTCCCTGCTCTATTCGTGAAGAAGAAAGATGGGAGTATGCGATTTTGTATTGATTATCTGGAGTGAATCATGTCACCATCAAAAAATAGGTATCCATTGCCACGTATTGATGACCTGTTTGACCAACAGTAAGGAGCCAAATTCTTTTCAAAGATCGATCTTCGTCCTGATATCACCAATTGAAGATTGAACCGCCGACATTCCAAAGACGGCCGTAACTCCCAGACGGCATTATGAATTCTTAGTCATGTCCTTCGATCGACTAATGCTCCCGCCGCTTTCATGGATATGATGAACCGAGTATTCAAGGAATATTTAGATCACTTTGTGGTCGCCTTTATTGATGACATCCTTATTTATTCCAAAAGCCGTGAAGATCATGAGCAACACTTGAGGTCGACACTCCAAAAGCTTCGTGAATATAAGCTTTATGCCAAGTTGAAGAAATGCGAGTTCGTCTTGAAGAAGTAGCATTCCTTGGGCACGTGGTATCAAGTCATGGAATATCCGCTGACCCAAAGAAAGATCAAGCTATTCAAAGTCGGGAACAACCTAAATCAAATGATCAAGACGTAGCTTTCGGTTTAATTGGTTATTATCTGGAGATTCGTGGAAGGATTTTCTAATCGCTACTCCATCGACTCAAATTGACTTTAAAGATACAAAGTTCTATTGGAGCGAAGAATGTGAGAAGAGTTTTCAAGAACTCAAGAGAGACTTATTTCAAAGACCTATTCGACAATACCATCCGCTCGGAGAGGATTTGTCATCTACAAGATGATGCTTCGGGCAAAGGGTTGGGATGTGTTCTATGCAACATGGAAAAGTTATAGTTTATGCCTCGCGACAACTCAAAGAATATGAGAGGAATTATCCTACTCATGATCTAGAGTTGGCAAATGTTGTCTTTTGCACTTAAAATTTGGAGGCATTACTTGTATGGGGAGAAAGTGGAGATCTTTACGGATCATAAAAGCCTCAAATATTTCTTCACTCAAAAGGAACTCAACACGCGACAACGACGTTGGCTTGAATCATTGAAAGATTATGATCATACCATCCAATACCATCCCGAAAAGCGAACGTGGTAGCCGACGATTGAGTAGAAAATCATACGCAAGCACGAAAAGCGATATTGTCAACGCAAAGGCCCATTTTGTGTGACTTGCAAAGGATGGAGATAGAGTTAAAGACCTGTGGACGCATGTGATGATAGCGAGTATACGAAAGTAGAACCGACTTTAATCGATAAAGTTAAAGTCGCTTCAAGCTGCTGACACTGGAGCCGACGCGTATGAGGAAAAAAGTGCAAGAAGGTGCTACGCGGAAGCAAGAATCGATGAAGAAGGAATACTGAAAGTCAACTCTGCACTTTGTGTTCCTAACGACCTCGATTTAAAGTATAAAATCATGATGGAGGCGCACAACACACCATTTGCAATCCATCTCGGGAGTACCAAAATGTATCATGATATTCGCCATACATTTTGGTGGAGCAAATAAGAAGAGAGATATACTGCTTATCTCAAGGTGTCTAACTTGTCAACGAAGTTAAAGCGGAGCATCAAGTACCAAAAGGTCCATTGAACCACTTGAAATTCCGAATGGAAGTGGGAGCACATTACCATGGATTTCAAGCACGGCCTTCCTAAGGTTTCTCAAGGCATTGATGCGATTTGGGTCATTGTTGATAGATTGACCAAGTCCGCTTCATTTCTTACCGATACGAAACTTATACACTTGAACGCCTTGCTCAGATGTACATAAACGAGATTGTAAGATCGCATGGTATGCGCCAGATCCATAGTTTTGATCGAGACCCAAGATTCACTTCACGATTTTGGGTTAGTTTGCAAAAAGCTATGGGCACAGATTTCACGATTTAGCTCTCGGCATATCATCCTCGCACGGACTGACGGACAATGGAGAGGACTATTCAAACTCTTCAAGATCTATTAAGACTCGTGGTCCTTGATTTCAAGGAGGACAAGTTCTTACCATGGTGGAGTTTTCCTACAACAACAGCTTATCAAGCAAGTATTGGCATGGCTCCATTCAAGCGCCAGATGGAAGAAAGTGTCGCTTCCAAGATACTTTGGGATGAGGTGGGTGAAGCAACGTTGTTGGGACCGGAGTTGGTACGTATGACTACTTTTAAAAGATTCAAACGATCCGACAACGATAAAAACCTCACAAAATCGATAAAAGAGTTATGGCCGATCTTCATCGAAAGGACGTGGAATTCGATATAGGAGATCATGTGTTGTTAAGAGTCGCTCCATGGAAAGGAGTTACAAGATTTGGAAAGAGAGGAAAACTTAATCCTCGATTCATCGGTCCATTTTAATCCTCGATCGAGTAGGAATCGTGGCCTATAGACTCGCTTTTTACCGCCAAATATGTCTCGTGTTCATAACGCTTTTTCACATATCCATGTTACGTAAATATGTGAAAGACCAACCATATTATCGAAAGTTAGAACCGGACGAAATAGCGGAAGATTTGACGTATTAAGAGGTTCCTGCTCAAATCTTGATAAGAAGGAACATATTCTACGCCCAAGGTTATACCTCAAGTCAAAGTTTTGTGGAGGAACCACGATGTCGAGGAAATGACTGGGAGTTAGAATCAAATGAAATCAAGGTATCCTTACCTCTTCGACATACCAGTATCGCATACCCTAATTTCGAGGGCTTAAATTTCATAAGTTAAGGGAGGTCAGAAGACCCCAAACTTTTATAAATAAAGATAAATTTTTTCTATAAATATTATTTTTGAATATTATGGAATAAATTTGATATAATGTTATAGTTGTGGGTAATATTTATAAATTTTGCAAAGTATGCAAGTTGTTATAAAATATTCGTTTGGTCTGGGAATATTCTTTTGTTAGGGAATATTCGTATAACGGCTCAATCATGGTGGACCCCATAATGTAATTTCATTGTTTGATCGAGAAAAAACATAAAAATATTTTATAAAAATAACTACGGAGGTATTACCGTTAAAACCGCTGAACTACCCTATGGTAAAAGTACAAAGAATACGCTGTGGTTGCATAAGAAGACACCAGATTGATTATCGATGCTTACGTGAGAAGTCACTCGGTTATGCTCAATTATCGCTACAAGAATTCACGTGATCATATCTCTTATATTATCGATTCAATTATTGTCACAAAGATTATCTCAGATAATATGTTATAGTATTAAATCAATAATTGAGACGACAAGTTATAAATGATTAATAATTGATGAAAGATTAAATATGTGTTGATGAAAAAAAAATGATTTGTGGTAAGTTTGATTATTTTATGGGGGCTCATATGTCATCATGTCATCATCTTAAAAGTCTCTTACCGTCAATAGTAATTACCTTCGTCAATAGTAATTACCCTTCAGTAATGAATAGTAATTACCTCGCCAATAAGAATTATTACCCTTGTGAATAGTATTTATATTCACAATAGTATTTACCTTCGTTAATAGTAAATTACTTTACCAGACGTCGAAGCGCCAACCACTTGTCGCTTCACATTACAAAAGGCAAAGGCCAAACATTACCGTCAAGCCACTTGCTTTTCACACAATAAAAGTGCTAAGCTAGAAATCTTCTATAAATAGAGGCCTAGGGCTTCATTATTTTTCACTTAATTCATTCAAGCTATATAGAGAGAAAGTATATAGAGAATAAGAAAGAAAGAAGAAGAGTATTTTGTTACTACACCGTCGCAAAGATTCAATCTCCTACCAAATGTAAGGGGTGTTATTATTTTCTTATTCATAAAGAGAACTGTTGTTATTCCATTGCTTATTATTCATTGGAATAACTGTGTATAATGGTTTACCCTATATTTGGTGACATTCTTCTATTATTCGTTGGAACATCATCTCATGTTTTACAGGACTCGGTTCCGCTTTTTATTATTATTGTTGGAACATCCTCGCTGCGGTGTGGTTTTACAGGACTGGTTCCGCTTTTTTATTATTCTCGTTGGAACATCCGTCTCGTGTGTTTTACACCGGACCGTTCCGCTTTTTATTATTCTCGTTGGAATATCCTATCTATCGTGTGTTTTTAACCGGATCGGGTTCCATCTTTATTATTCTCATTGGAACATCCGCTTGATTGTGAATTTCACCTTACCGTTCCGTTATTTATTATTCTCTTAGGTGATTCTACGTTGAATAACTCGGGTCATCATGGCTATCGCATGCATGGTGAAAGACCGAAAAATTTTTAAATAAAAAGGAATTTCCTTTATTTATTATTTTGAAATAGTAAGGGTTGATTTGATTAATGTGGATAGTTAGGGTTAAATACGCAAATATTTCAAAATAAGCAAGTGGTTATAAAATATTCATCATTGCTTGGGAATATTCGTTTGGTCGTGGAATATTCAGATCGCTTCGGGGAATATTCGCATTTACGGCAAGCAAATGACCATGTGGGCCCCATAACGGAAAAGCGATTGGATGAAGAAAACGACAAATATAAGTTGTTTTTAAATAACTACAGAAGTAGTTACTGTTAATATCCGTTGGAATACCCGGTGGTTAAAACACACTAATACGCGTTGTTGAGAAACACAAGAAAGAGACACCAGATTGCACCAATTATTGATTCTTACGTAAGAAGGCACTACTCAATAATGGTTTAAAGAATTATCGCTCAAGATTTTTTTATCGAGTTAATAATTCAAGCGTTGATATTTTATATATATTGTTGTTTCAATAATTGTCATTACACAATTATTTTTCATTATCGAAGCAATAATTCATATTATCCGAATAATATTATTAAATAACATTATTGGCAATGTCTAGAAAGTTCGTCTAAGGAGAGGTTTGGTCACCTAATTGCGCTACCAAGAAGAAGAAATTTTATGAAAGCCCCCTCTTCCGGAACCCGCCACGGTCATCAATATTGTGATTTCGTAATATTATTTGTGAATAATTAATTATTGATTTATATGATGAGGAAAATATTGATTTTATGTGGATATAGATGGAGAAAATTTTTAAAATGACAATTGTTGAAAATTAATATTTTATCTTTTTCTAATAAAATAATTCATTTAAATATATTATTTTAATAATATATTAACGGTGATATTTTTACAATAATGTGGGATATATGAGTATACGAGGAGGAAGAGTATTTTTATTGCAATAAATGTTTAAAACATGTTAAACATGCTCATTGGACCCCATTTATCGATCGAAATTTGATTATAATTTGTAAAATCGCCTTTTGTGGATTTCGGTGGCCAATTTTTATTTGGAATTTGGAAAACTTTCTTCCGAAAAGTTGTAGAGAATTGAATTTCCTATAAAAACTCGCGAGATTCAAATTTTCTGATGAAAGGGCTATTTATTATGAATTATTGAAGTTCAGATTAATTGATTATCATTTTTTTTGGAGTTTTAAGTAACTTTTGCATGAAAAACGTTTTTTGTCACTTTATGGGACATGTGTTAGTGGTTGATTTCAGCTGATGGTGTGCGAGGGAAGATGTGGAAAAATAATATTATTAATATATTAAATTTTTCGCTTTTGGTGTTCTAAGCATTTTCCTATAAATAGGTGCTTAGGTTAGAATTGAAAATCACACCGTAAACTCAAGTTTTCTCTCTATATTATCGAGTTTATTCTGTGAGTATTTTGAGTATACTTTGAGTATTGCTATACGGTTCAAGTCCAAGTCATAGACTATATCCTGATTGTTTGTAAGTAAGATCGATCTTTCGAGGTAAGTGGATGTTATTTTCTTCTCAAATGATATTATTTCTTCAATATCATTACGCTTCAAATGTCGATCCAAGTTTTTATCAAATTTGGAACTTTTTCATGTCTGGGGTTACTATTCATGAGTTACTATTTGAGTTACTATTCACGAGTTACTATTCACGAAGTTACTATTCACGAAGTACTATTCAAGTCGCGTGAAGATGTTTTTGTGGAATTTCTATCTTTTGGTGTTTGAGTTACTATTCACGATATTTCAAGACTATTCACGATATCGAGACTATTCACGATACGATACTATTCACCGAAAAATAAAATTTCTTCTTTTCGTCTTCAAAACATCTATTCGGATACTCACTCTGATTATATCCATGTTTTGATCATTCTTGAATTTTACACCACTATGATTATTTTTGAGGTATTTTTGGACGTGGATAAAACCAAGTACTAATCCTTAATCCTTAATCCTTAATCCTTGTCATTTTGTTTCATCGGATTCGCTTTCTTTAAAAAAAATATTTTCATCATCCTCGCCTTAAATGATGATATTATGGAATATCTTTGGCTCAGTAGCAAAAAGATGAATGATTTCTTAAGAATATCTTTGGCCCAGTAGTGCAAAGATGAATGATTTTAAAGAATATCTTTGGCCCGTAGTGCAAAGATGAACAGTGTTTAAATGAATACATGACTAATCGATGAATATCTTTCGCCCAGTAGTAGCAAAAGATGAATATTTGATTCCAGATGTATATTGATTGATGTTACAGGATAAAAAAGATAGACGATGAACTTTTAAATTCATACATGTAAGATAGTAGTTTGCATTCTCTACTTAACTCTTCTAATGAATTATTATTTCATTGCCATAATATTGATTTAAAATTTGTTGTCTATCAGATTCTATTATATTTTTCCTCGTTGAAGACTAATGATAATTTGTCAGATATTATCTTAGTTATAATATTCTTTTATCGAGCTAGTTGAGCTCACCCTTTTCCTTTTTGTTCCATTTTTTTCTCAGAGGCGAGAATATATAATAAGAAGATTTAGCCTGGGTATGGAATGAAGGTTTTAGAAAGGATTGTTTAGTAGTCCTCACCATTTTTGTAAAATAATGTATCAATAAATGTGATGAGGATTTATTTGAGTATAGATATTGCCTAGTAAGATAATATTTGTATTCAAACTCACGCTTTTACTTGTTGTAATAATAAAGTTGTAGTTGCTTCGCACTACGTATCGACAACTCGTAATAGGTGATGTATACCTATTTTGGGGCGCCACAATTGGTATCGTAGCTTAGGATATGATCTCTGGTGAGATCGGGAATGTAATCAGAGGGAGAGACGAGTAAATCCTTCGCTAAGGTGTCCTACCTAAGCTTATTTGTTAGTTGGTCAAGATATAGGATATTATGTGATATATTGATTTCCTTAATTAACCCTTGTTTTACGACAATGATTTTGAGAATGTCGATCGAGAATATTAACAATGGAAATGAGACCGTGGAGATGCCTCAGACTCACCAACGAGGAGAACGTAACAGTCGGGCAATGTTCCTCCCGTGAACAACACCATCGAAAGCGAGATGATGAACGAGGGATGTTTAGAAGTTTTTTGCAGCTCATGCAAAATCGCACGAGGAAACTCGTGTTCAAAATACGTGAGGAAATGAAATTCACGGGTTGTCACAAACCAAGCAGCTTCAAAGAGTCGGGACCACCGTAATTTAAGGGAAAGCCGATCCGATCACGGCGGAAACACGGGTCAAACAAATTACCAAGATATTCGATGTCTGGGATGCACGGAGGAACAGAAGGTTCCATTCGCCACCTTTATGTTCCGTGGGCGAGGCGCATTCATCGGTGGGAGTCTCGTGAAGTTGCACTCCATCCAAACCGCACTCAAAGATGTCTTGGGAGACGCGTTCAGAAGCTATTTAATGACAAATACTTTCCCGAAAGTGTTCGCTATACGAAGGAAGTGGAGTTCATCGATTAGAACAAAACAACACGACGGTGTGTCTCAAAGACGAGGCAAAGTTTGCAGAGTTATCCGTGTTCAGACCTCATTTGGTGGAGAATGAGGAACGATGACGCGGATGTTTCTTAGAGGTTTGAAACCCAAGATACGCCAAGATCTCATTTCTCATAAATTTTCTCTTTATTCAGATGTTGTAAAATGTGGCTCAATTATTAGAAGCGAGATAACGAGTACCCAACCGAGGGACCACAACCAGGATCGTATCGTAGATAAAGCAGTCAATGTAATAATGATAACTGCATGAGAAAGAAACAGACGGACAGTAAATGGTAACCACTCGGTGGTAATCATGGCCACGAAAATAGAAGAAGCGAGTAGGAGGAGATTTTAAAAGAGGAGATTTAACAACGACTATGTGAAGACGACAAAGGTCCGTGAAAGAATCGGTTCTAAAGGGAGGAGAACGACCACCCCATTATATGCTACAAATGCGAAAAGAGGGACATATCACCAAACCGCCCACAACAGTTCAAGGTATGCTATAATTGTGGAAAGGAAGGACATATCGCTCGAGATCAGACAAAGAATAAACCTAGTTCAATGGGGACGGTGACTCAAAAAAGACTATTCCGTAAAAGTCAAAGTCAACGATTCCGGAAGAGCGTTTTTTGTGGATCGGTCATAATGCGAGAACCCAAACGAGGTGATCACGGTAAGCTATTTATAAATTCTTGCTAAGTTTATACCTTACTTGACAGACACCGGTATACCCATTCATTTATCTCTCCGCATGTGCTCAACGCTTAAACTTGACTCGGAGAAATTAGACTTTGACCTATCGTGGAAACTCCGTTAGAGAAACTTTCATCACATCCATCGCTTATAAATCTTGTTTGATTCAAGTTGGCACCATTACCTTACCGTTGACCTTATCTCTTTAAAGATACTTGCTTTTGATGTGATTTTAGGATTGATTGGTTAACTACTCATCATGCCAAAATTGATTGTTTTCGTAAGGTTGTTAGTTTTCATATTCCTAACCAACCCGTTGTATTTAATTCAAGCAACTAAACCATTAAAATCGATCATCGCTCATATCTAATCATAAAGCTATTCGCTTATTAAAAAACGGATGTCAAGCTTTCTTAGCCCATGTTATGGATTTGAATAAAGACACGCCAAATTTGAATAATATTCCCGTTGTTATCGATTTTCCCGACGATTTTCAAGAACTTTCCGCCTACCCCAAAACGTGAAGTTGAATTCTTTATTGATCTTGGACCCGTACAAAGCCCATTTCTAAAACCCCATATCGAATGGCTCCTATGAACTTCAGAGTTAAAGGTCCAACTACTGTGAATTGTTGGACATCGGTTTCATTCTGGCCCCAAGACATCTCCTCGGGGTGCTCCTGCTTTATTTGTAAAGAAGAAAGACGGAGTATGCGATTTTGTATCGACTATCGGGAATTGAACCATGTCACCATCAAGAATAGGTATCCTCTACCTCGTATTGATGACTTGTTTGACCAAATTGCAAGGGCACAATTCTTTTCAAAAATCGATCTTCGCTCGGATATCATCACCAAGATTAGAATCGAGGATATTCCAAAGACCGCCTTCGTAAACTCCCAGATGGGCATTATGAATTCTTAGTCATGTCTTTCTGACTAACTAATGCTCCCGCGGGCTTTCATGGATATGATGAACCGAGTATTCAAGGAATATTTGGATCAATTCGTTGTTGTTGTCTTTATTGATGACATCCTCATATATTCCAAAAGCCGTGAAGATCATGAGCACCATTTGAAGTCGGTACTCCAAAGGCTTCGTGGAAACCAACTATATGCCAAATTGAAGAAATGCGAAGTTCGCTCGAGGAAGTAGCATTCCTTGGGCACGCGATGGTGTCGAAACATGGAGTATCCGCTGATCCGGCCAAGATCAAGCAATACAAAGTTGGGAGCAACCAAGTCGGTGATCAAAGCACGTAGCTTTTGGGCTTATTTGGTTATTATCGAAGATTCGTGGAAGGGTTTTTCGAATCGCTACTCCATTAACTCGCCTAACTCGGAAGGATACAAAATTCGTTTGGAGCGAAGAATGCGAGAAAAGTTTCCAAGAGCTTAAGAGGAGACTTATTTTTAAGACTGTTTCTAACAATACCATCCGGTTCGGATGGATTTGTTATCTACAACGATGCTTCGTGCAAAGGTTAGGATGTGTTCTCATGCAACGTGGGAAAGTCATAGCTTATGCCTCATGACAACTTAAAGAGTATGAGAGGAATTATCCTACTCATGATATAGAGTCAGCGGCCCAAGCGTTTTCTGCTTAAAAATATGGAGGCACTATCTATATGGGGAGAAAGTGGAGATATATTCGCACCATAAAAGCCTTAAATATTTCTTCACTCAAAAGAACTCAACACGCAAGCAAATGACGTTGGCTCGAGCTATTGAAAGACTACGACCACACTATTCAATACCATCTTGGTAAAAGAAAGCGTGGTATTTGACGCATTGAGTAGAAGATTGTGAGACCCAGATTTTATCAATAAAGATTTAAATTTTGTTGAAATAATTTTTTAATATTATGGTGTGAATTTAAGATAATATTATAGTTGTGGGTAGTATTTATAAATTTTGCAAAGTATGCAAGTGGTTATATTATATTCGATTGCCTGGGGAATATTCGGTTTAGCGGGGAATATTCGCATAACTACTCAATCATTGGTGGACCCCACAATGTAATTATTGTCGGATTGAGAAAACGATAAAAATAATTTATTGAAATAAAGAGGCGGAAGTTTTACCGTGGTTTCTTGTTGAACTACTCGGTAGTAAAAGTACGATGAATACGTGTGGTCGCATAGTAGCATTACCGGTATTGATTATTGATGCCTATGTGAGAAGTCACCGGTTTGATTCCATTATTGTCGATTAATAATATGAATTATTATAGCGATAATGACGTTTTGTTTTATTCAGTATTATTAACGTAATAAAATGTAAACATCTTTTATATAAAATAGAATACTTTATTAAAGTTATTCTATAAATAGAATATATTATATTTTATTATGATAGTGTTGCATAGTATTTTGCATAGTGTTTTGCATAGTATTGCATAGTGTTTGCATAGTAAAATGTTTTTATATAAATAGAATATATTATATTTTATTTAAAAGATTTTTCTTTAAATATGGACCGTCGATTAAAGTAAATCAACTGGACCGTTCATGGATTAATTACTATGCATTCTATTTTCCTATAAATAGAAGCTCATTCCTTCATTATTTTCTTACGAATTCATTGAAACTACAGAGGAGAAATTATAGAGAGAAGTTATAGAGAAAATTATAGAAAGAAGAAGAATATTCGCTACTTCACTACTTCTATATTCAGGTTCTTTTACGGTGTAGGGGTGTTACTCTTTCTTCTTGAAGAGAACTTACATTATTCCATTCACTATTATTACATTGGAATAACTTTGTAAAAGTGGCATACCCTATACATAACTGTGTCACTGTGCATACCCTATACTTGGTGAAATCCTTATGTTATTCCATTGCTTATTATTACATTGGAATAACTTTGATAATATGGTTTACCTATACTTGGTGACATTCTTCTATTATTCATTGGAACATCCACATCGTGTGTTTTACAGGACTGGTTAAAATCTTTATTATTCTGTTGGAACATCCTCGTCATGTGTTTTACAGGACTGGTTAAAATCTTTATCATTACATTGGAATATCCTATTCGTGTGTTTTTTACAGGATCCGGTTCCATCTTTATTATTCTGTTGGAACATCCGCTTCGGTGTGAATTTCACGACCGGTTCCGTTATTATTATTCTGTTGGAATAACTTTATACATCAAAATACCGCATGCATGGTGATTTCTTTGTTATTCCATTCTTTATTATACCCGGTTGGTTAAAACTTTGACTTTATACTCCATGAAATTAGTAGAATATCCTTGATATTTGCGTTTCATCCAATATCTTTTCATGGAAATATTCTTACGATCATTCTTGAATTTTACTCTACTAAACAAAGATCATGTTGACAATTTGGACGTTAATAATTCATGGATTAAATAATTCTTGAACTTGTTTTATTGAATTACTATGTCATTGTCATCATCCTCATGTTATATTATGTTATCTTTCGCTTACGTGCATAGATGAACTTAGTATGATTATGACCGAGGATCATTCGGTATAATCATGACTTGATATAAATGATGTGACAAAAGTCCTCGATTGGCACGTGTAATGCGGTGATGGATAGTTTTTGGTATGATTATGACCGGGGTGATTCGGTATAGTCGTGACCATTGATAATTTGATGAAAATCCTTGGCCGTGGTACGGGGATGATTAGATGTGGTGGTTTATTTATTAAGTCGAGTCTCGGTGATAAAATTGATGAAAACCTTTAAAACCTAAAAGATAGTAGACTTTTATTCTACTACTGACTCTTTTAATGGATTGCTTATTCATTGCGCATTAAACCGGTTGTCTATTGTATTTTATCGGTTTAACACTTTGTTGAAGGCTAATGATAATTTATTCTCGCATTATCTTAGTCATAATATTTCTTCTTGGGCTAGTTGAGCTCACCCTTTTCTTTCTTCGTTCTCTTGTGAAATGAGAACATAAATTTGGGACGAAGTCGGGAACGTAAGTAATGGTCAGAGGATAGCATTAGTAGTCCTCACTATTCGTGAAATAGTGTGATAATAGTTGTAATGAGGACTCCTTTTGAGTTTGTATAATATCTAGTAGACAATATTTGTATTCAAACTCACGGTTTATGTCGTATTGTATACGACAGTTATATTAGTAAGTCGTATTTGAATTTATGTACCATGTAAGTGGCGACCCAAGATGGGTGACGTATACCTAATTTTGGGGGCGCCACAAAGATCATATCTTGAACGAAAAGTGCGATGATGTCAAGTATACGCGATAGAACCAACTTTAATAGAAAAAGTTAAGGTTGCAAGCCACTCTGGGCAAATGATGCGTATGAAGAAGAAAGTACAAGAAGGAGCTATTCCGTAAAGCGAGAATTGATGAAGAAGGAATACTTGAGTCCACTCTAGACTTTGTGTTCCTAACGACTCGATTTGAAGTACAAGATTATGATGGAGGCACACAACACGCCATTTGCAATCCATCCGGAAGTACTAAAATGTATCGTGATCTTGACATACATTTTGGTGGAACAATATGAAGAGAGAGATTGCAAAGTTTATCTCGATGTGTTTAACTTGCCGGCGTGTAAAAGGCGGAGCATCTTGTACCTAAGGGTCCGTTGCAACCACTTGAGATTCCGGAATGGAAATGGGAACACATTACTATGGATTTCGTTCACGGGTCTTTCTACGGTTTCTCAAGGCATCAATGCTATTTGGGTTATTGATGATAGATTAACCAAGTCGCTTCATTTCTTGCCGACACGGAGACTTATTCCTTGAACGTCTTGCTAGTATGTGACGTGAATGAGATTGTGAGGTTGCATGGCATGCCTGTATCCATAGTTTCGGATCGTGACCCAAGATTCACTTCAAGATTTTGGGTTAGCTTGCAAAAAGCTATGGGCACGGATTTGCGATGTAGTTAAGCATACCATCCCCAAACCAGACGGACAATCGAGAGAGGACTATTCAAACTCTTGAAGATCTATTAAGACTCGTGTCCTAGACTTCAAGGGTAGTTGGGATAAGTATTTACCATTGGTGGAATTCTCCTACAACAACAGGTTATCGAGACAAGTATAGGTGTGGCTCCATTCAAGCATTATATGGGACGAAAATGTCGATTCTTCCAATATGTTGGGATGAGGTGGGTGAAGCAACATTGTTGGGACCCGAAGTTAGAACGTGATGATGACCGAAAAGATCCAAATGATTCGACAACGTATACAAAGCGGCACAAGATCGACAAAAGAGTTATGCGGATCTTCATCGAAAGGACGTGGAATTTAATGTGGGGATCATGTATTGTTGCGAGTTGCTCCATGGAAGGAGTTACAAGATTTGGGGAAAGAGGAAAGCTCAATCCACGATTTATTGGTCCATTTCAAATTCTTGACCGAGTAGGAAATGTAGCCTATAGACTTGCGTTACCTCCAAGTATGTCTCGTGTTCATAATGTGTTTCACATATCCGTACTTCAGTAAATATGTGAAAGACCCGAACCACGTTATTGAGTTAACCAGGACGAGATAGTAGAAGACTTAACGTATGAGGAGGTACTGTCAAGATCTTGGATAGGAAGGAGCATGTCCTACGCCAAGAAAAGTCATACCACAAGTTAAAGTTTTGTGGAGGAATCATGCTATAGAGAAATGACACGGGAATTGGAAAGCGGAAATGAAAGCGAGGTATCCTCACCTTTTCAAACACACAGAATCGACGTCAATTTCGAGGACGAAATTTCATAAGGAGAGGAGGTTGTAAGACCCGAAATTTTTAAATAAAAAGGAATTTCCTTTATTTATTATTTTGAAATAGTAAGGGTTGATTTGATTAATGTGGATAGTTAAGGGTTAAATACGCAAATATTTCAAAATAAGTTAAAGTGGTTATAAAATATTCATTGTTGTTTGGGAATATTCGTTTTGGTCGTGGAATATTAAATCGCTTGTGGGAATATTAAATACGACAAGTACCATGTGGGCCCCATAACGGAAAGCGATTGGATGAAGAAAACGACAAATATAAGTTGTTTTTAAATAACTACGCGTAGTTATTCATCAATTATATCTTGTTGGAATACCCGGTGGTTAAGACACACTAATACGGCGTTGTTGAGCAAGTAGCACCAGATTGCACCAATTATTGATTCTTACGTAAGAGGGCACTACTCAATAATGGTTACGATAATTAATTATTCAAGATTTTATTGAGTTAATAATTGCTGCGTTGATATTTTATATTCTTTGTTGTTCAATAATTGTCATTACAAGTATTTTCATTATCGAAGCAATAATTCATATTATCCGAATAATATTATTAGATAACATTATTGGCAATGTCTAGAAAGTTTTGTCTAAGGAGAGGTTTGGTCACCTAATTGCTTGAAGAAGAAGAAATTCTTATTGGAAAGCCTCTTTCTGAGGAACCGCCGGTTGTCAATATTGTGATTCGTAATATTATTTGTGAATAATTAATTATTGATTTATATGATGAGGAAAATATTGATTTTATGTGGATATAGATGGAGAAAATTTTTAAAATGACAATTGTTGAAAATTAATATTTTATCTTTTTACGATAAAATAATTCATTTAAATATATTATTTTAATAATATATTAACGGTGATATTTTTACAACGAATGTGGGATATATGAGTATCTGAGGACGAAGAGTATTTTGTTGCAATAAATGTTTAAAACATGTTAAACATGTCGGTGGACCCCATTTATTATTTGAAATTTGATTATAGCTGTAAAATCGCCCTTTTGTGGATTTCGGTCAATTTTATTTGGAATTTGGAAAAACTTTCTTCGCAAAGTTGTAGAGAATTGAATTTCCTATAAAAACTCGCGAGATTCAAATTTTCTGATGAAAGGGCTATTTATTATGAATTATTGAAGTTAGGATTAATTGATTATCATTTTTTTGGAGTTTTAAGTAACTTTTGCATGAAAAACGTTTTTGTCACTTATGGGACATGTGTTAGTGGTTGATTTCAGCTGATGGTGTGCGTAGAAAGATGTGGAAAAATAATATTATTAATATATTAAATTTTCTGCTTTGGTGTTCTAAGCATTTTCCTATAAATACACCAGAAACTGAAGTTTTCTCTCTCTATATTATCGAGCGTATTCTTGAGTATTTTGAGTATACTTTGAGTATTGCTATACGGTTCAAGTCCAAGTCATAGCCTATATCCGGTGTTTCAGCTAGAAGTACTGATCTTTCGAGGTAAGGGATGTTATTTTCTTCTCAAATGATATTATTTCTTCAATATCATTATGCTGAAATGTTGATCTGAAGTTTTTATCAAATTTGGAACTTTTTCATGTCGGGGTTATTATTCATGAGTTACTATTCATGAGTTCTTATTCACGAGTTACTATTCATGAGTTACTATTTACGAGTTACTATTTATTCAAAGTACTATTCATGAAGCGTGAAGATGTTTTTGTGGAATTTCTATCTTTTGGTGTCTGAGATTCTTATTCACGATATCAAGACTATTCACGATCTCGATACTATTCAATTAGAAAAATAAAATTTCTTCTTTTCGTCAAAACATCTATTACGGATACTCACCGATTATATCCATGTTTTGATCATTCTTGAATTTTACACCACTATGATTATTTTTGAGGTATTTTGGACGTGGATAAAACCAAGTACGAATCCTTAATCCTTAATCCTTAATCCTTGTCATTTTGTTTCCTTTGGATTCGTTTCTTTAAAAAAAATATTTTCATCATCCTCGATCTTAAATGATGATATTATGGAATATCTTTGGCACGTGGTGCAAAGATGAATGATTTCTTAAGAATATCTTTGGCCCGTAGTGCAAAAGATGAATGATTTCTAAAGAATATCTTTGGCCGTGGTGCAAAGATGAGCAGTGTTTAAATGAACATGACGGTCGATGAATATCTTTGGCACTGTAGTGCAAAGATGAATATTTAATTCAGATGTATATTGATTGATGTTACGGGGATAAAAGATAGGCGATGAACTTTTAAATTCATACATGAAGATTGTAGTTTGCATTCTCTACTTAACTCTTCTAATGAATTATTATTTCAGCTGCGAATATTGATTTAAAATTTGTTGTCTATTGTATTCTATTATATTTTTCCTGTTGAAGACTAATGATAATTTGTTGTATATTATCTTAGTTATAATATTCTTTCTTGAGCTAGTTGAGCTCACCTTTTCCTTTTTGTTCCATTTTTCTCGGGAGGCGAGAATATAGCGAGTACAGTCGGGGTATGGAATGAAGGTTTTAGAAAGGATTGTTTAGTAGTCCTCACCATTTTTGTAAAATAATGTATCAATAAATGTGATGAGGATTTATTTGAGTATAGATATTATCAGAAGATAATATTTGTATTCAAACTCACGCGATTTCTTGTTGTAATAATAAAGTTGTAGTTGTTTCTGTACCATGTATTGACAACTCAGAATAGGTGATGTATACCTATTTTGGGGGCGTCACACATGGTGATTTCTTTTGTTATTCCATTCTTTATTATACCCAGTTGGTTAAAACTTTGACTTCTATACTCCATGAACTTAGTGGAATATCCTTGATATTTGCGTTTCATCCAGTATCTTTTCATGAAAATATTCTTCTGATCATTCTTGAATTTTACTCTACAAAACAGTATTATATTGATAATTTGGACGTTAATAATTCCTGGATAAAATAATTCTTGAACTTGTTTTATTGAATTCTTATATCATTATCATCATCCTCATGTTTATATTTTTTTTAAAAGTCATACGTGGCACTGTAGTGCATAGATGGACTTGGTATGATTATGACCGAGAGACTATTCGGTGTAATCATGAATAGTAATGTTACAAATGACGTGGTAAAAATCCTCGATTGGTAGTAGTGCATTGATGGACGATTGTTGGCATGATCATGACCATTAATGAATACACAAATATTCTTGGCCCGTAGTGCATGAATATTTGTGGTCGTGATATCTTAAAGAATATCCTTGGCCGTAGTGCGAGGGTGATTCGATGATGTGGAATATTTATTAAAGTCGAGTCTCATTTATACTTGATGATGAAAAACCTTTTAAAACCTAAAAGATAGTAGACTTTATTTTCTACTTGACTCTTTTAATGGATTGCATATTCACCGCAGATTAAACCGGTTTGTCTATTGTATTTTATCGGTTTAATATTGTTGAAGACTATTGATAATTTATTCGCATTATCTTAGTCATAATATTTCTTCTTGGGCTAGTTGAGCTCACCCTTTCTTTCTTGTTTTCTTCTGTGAAATGAGAATATAAATTTGGACGAGTCGGGGGAAGCGAGTGATGGTCACGAAGATAGCATTAGTAGTCCTCACTATTCTACGTGAAATAGTGTGATAATAATTGTAATGAGGACTCCTTTTTGAGTTTGTATAATATCTAGTAAGCGATATTTGTATTTAAACTCACAGTTTATGTCGTATTGTACACGACAGTTATGTTAGTAAGTTGTATTTAAATTCTGTACCATGTAAGTGGCGACCCAAGATGGGTGATGTATCCTTAATTTTGGGGGCGTCACATCAAAGAATATGAGAGGAATTATCCTATTCATGATTTGGAGTTGGCAGCTGTTGTCTTTGCACTTAAAATTTGGAGGCATTACTTGTATGGGGAGAAAGTGGAAATCTTTACGGATCATAAAAGCCTCAAATATTTCTTCACTCAAAAGGAACTCAACATGCGACAACGACGTTGGTTGAATCGCATTGAAAGATTATGATCATACCATCCAATACCATCACGGAAAAGCGAACGTGGTAGGCGACGCATTGAGTAGAAGATCATATGCAAAGCACGATTGCGTTATTGTCAAACACAAAGGCCCATTTTGTGTGACTTGCAAAGGATGGAGATAGAGTTAAAGACAGGGGACGCGTGTGATGATAAGCGAATATACGAGTAGAACCGACTTTTAATCGATAAAGTTAAAGGCGCTCAAGCTACGGACACGGAGGCGATGCGTATGAGGAAGAAAGTGCAAGAAGGTCTTTATCTTAGGAAGCAAGAATCGATGAAGAAGGAATACTTGAGTCAACTCCGGACTTTTTGTTCTAACGACCACGATTTAAAGTATAATATCATGATGGAGGCGCATGACACACCATTTGCAATCCATCTCAGGAGTACCAAATGTATCATGATATTCGTCATACATTTTGGTGGAAGCAATATGAAGAGAGAGATATAGATCATTTATCTCAAGGTGTCTAACTTGTCAACGAGTTAAAGCGGAGCATCAAGTACCAAAAGGTCCATTGCAACCACTTGAAATTCGAATGGAAGTGGGGAGCACATTACCATGGATTTAGATTCGGCCTTCCTAAGGTTTCTCAAGGCATTGATGCGATTTGGGTCATTGTTGATAGATTGACCAAGTCCGCTCATTTTTCTACCGACACGAGAAACTTATACACTTGAACGTCTTCCTCGTATGTACATAAACGAGATTGTAAGACTGCATGGTATCTTGCGGTATCCATAGTTTCGATCGAGACCCAAGATTCACTTCACGATTTTGGGTTAGTTTGCAAAAAGCTATGGGCACAGACTTACGATTTAGCTTTCTTAAGCATATCATCCTCGAGACGGACGGACAATGGAGAGGACTATTCAAACTCTTGAAGATCTATTAAGACTCGTGTCCTTGATTTCAAGGAGTTGGGACAAGTTCTTACCATTGGTGGAGTTTTCCTACAACAACAGTTATCAAGCAAGTATTGGCATGGCTCCATTCGAGCGTTGTATGGAAGAAAGTGTCGTTCTCCGGTATCTTTGGGATGAGGTGGGTGAAACAGCGTTGTTGGGGACCCAGGAGTTGATGCACGCATGACTACGGAAAAGATTCAAACGATCCGACAACGTATAAAAACCTCACAAAATCTAATAAAAAGAGTTATCTTGATCTTCATCGAAAGGACGTGGAATTCGATATAGGAGATCATGTGTTGTTAAGAGTTGCTCCATGGAAAGGAGTTACAAGATTTGGAAAGAGAGGAAAACTTAATCCTCGATTCATCGGTCCATTTTAATCCTCGATCGAGTAGGGCGTGGCCTATAGACTCGCTTTTCTGCTGAAATATGTCTCTCGTGTTCATAACGTTTTTCACATATCCATGTTACGTAAATATGTGAAAGACCCGAACCATATTATTGAGTTAGAACCAGGACGAAATAGCGGAAGATTTGGACGTATATGAAGAGGTTCTGTTCAAATTTTGGATAAGAAGGAACATATTCTACGCTCGAGGTTATACCTCAAGTCAAAGTTTTGTGGAGGAACCACGATGTTGCGGAAATGACTTGGGAGTTAGAATCGAAATGAAATCAAGGTATCCTTACCTCTTGACATACCAGGGGACGTACCCTAATTTCGAGGGCGAAATTTCATAAGAAGGGAGGTTGTAAGACCCAGACTTTTATAAATAAAGATGAATTTTCTATAAATATTATTTTAAAATATTATGGAATAAATTTGATATAATGTTATAGTTGTGGGTAATATTTATAAATTTTGCAAAGTATGCAAGTGGTTATATTATTCGATTGGTGGGGAATATTAGGTTTAGCGAGGAATATTCGTATGCAACTACTCAATCATTGGTGGACCCACAATGTAATTATCATTCGGATCGAGAAAACGACAAAAATATTTTATTGAAATAATGGCGGAAGTTCTGAATTGATCTTATTGAACTACTCATTAGTAGTAAAAATACGATGTCGTGTGGTTGCGTAGTAGCATACGGTATTGATTATGATGCTTATGTAAGAAGTCACTCGGTTTGATTCCATTATCATAACGCCCCCAAAATTAGGTATACGCCACCCATCTTGGGTCGCCACTTACATGGTACATAAATTCAAATACAACTTACTAATATAAGCATGGGTAATACGACATAAACTATGAGTTTGAATACAAATATTGTCTACTAGATATTATACAAACTCAAAAGGAGTCCTCATTACAACTATTATCACACTATTTCACTGAATAGTGAGGACTACTAATGCTATCCTACGGACCATTACTTCGTTTCCGACTCGTCCCGGCCTATGTTCTCATTTCTGAAGAGAAACGGTGAAAGAAAGGTGAGCTCAACTAGCCCAAAGAAGAAATATTATGACTAAGATAATGCGAGAATAAATTATCATTAGCCTTCAAATGATGTTAAAGCGATAAAATACAATAGACAACCCGGTTTAAGCTGCGTGAATAAGCAATCCATTAAAAGAGTCAAGTAGAGAATAAAGTCTACTATTTTTTAGGTTTTAAAAGGTTTTCATCAATTTTTATCATTTGAGACTCGATTTTAATAAATAAACCACCACATTTAATCATCCTTGTACTACACGGTCAAGGATTTTCATCAAATTATTATCAATGGTCATGACTATACCGAATCACCCCCGGTCATAATCATACCAAAAACTATCCATCATCGCATGACACGAGCCCTTCGAGGACTTTTGTCACATCATTTATATCAAGTCGTGATTATTAGAATGATCCACGGTCATAATCATACTAAGTTCATCTACGCACGTAAGCAAAGATAACATAATATAACATGAGGATGATGACAATAACATAGTAATTCAATAAAACAAGTTCAAGAATTATTTAATCCATGAATTATTAACGTCCAAATTGTCAACATAATCTTGCTTTTCAGAGAGTAAAATTCAAGAATGATCGGGAAGAATATTTCCGTGAAAAGATCTTTGGATGAAACGCAAATATCGAGGATATTCTACTAATTTCATGGAGTATAGAAGTCAAAGTTTTAACTTATTTGGGTATAATAAAGAATGGAATAACAAAAGAAATCACCGTGCATGCGGTGCTTGCGTGATAGGACGAGTTATTCAATGTAATAATAATAATAACGGAACCGGTGTCGGTGAAATTCTGCAAGCGGGATGTTCCAACAGAATAATAAAGATGGAACCGGATCGGTGTAAAACACACGGATAGGATATTCCAGCAGAATGATAAAGAGGCGGAACCAGTCCGGTGTAAAACACATGTGATGAGGATGTTCCAATGAATAATAATAAAAAGCGGAACCCGGTCGGTGTAAAAACATGTGCATGAGGATGTTCCAATGAGAATAATAGAAGAATGTCACCAAGTATAGGGGTAAGCAGCGTATCTGAGTTATTCAGCAGAATAATAAGCAATGGAATAACATAAGGATTTCACCAAGTATAGGGTATCTGGCGTGTATCACAAAGTTATGTATAGGGTATGCCACTTTTACGAGTTATTCCAACAGAATAATAGTGAATGGAATAATGAAGTTCTCTTCAAGAAGAAAGAATAACACCCCCACTAGTAAAAAGAACTGAATATATAAGTAGTGAAGTAGCAGAATACTCTTCTTCTTTCTATAATTTTCTCTCTATAGCTCTCTCTATAATTTTTCTCTCAGAGTTTCAATGAATTCGTAAGAAAATAATGAAGGAATGAGCTTTATTTATAGGAAAATGGAATGCATAAGTATTCAATCCATGAGCGGGTCAGATTGATTTACTTTAATCGACGGTCCATATTTAAAGAAAAATCTTTTAAATAAAATATAATATATTCTATTTATATAAAAACATTTTACTATGCAAACACTATGCAATACTATGCAAAACACTACGCAAAACACTATGCAACACTATGCATAATAAAATATAATATATTCTATTTATAGAATAACTTTAATAAAGTATTCTATTTTATATAAAAGATGTTTACATTTTATTACGTTAATAATACGAATAAAACAAAGCGTCATTATCATTATAATAATTCATATTATTAATCGTGATAATGGAATCAAACCGAGTGACTTCTCACATAAAGATCAATAATCAATCACAAGTGTCTACTTATGCAACCACACGTATTCTGTACTTTTACTACTGAAAGTAGTTCAACAAGAACTACAGTAAAACTTCCGCCGTTATTTCAATAAAATATTTTTGTCGCTTTCTCAATCAAACAATAATTACATTGTAGGGTCCACCAATGATTGAGTAGTTATACGAATATTCCCGCTAAACCGAATATTCCCAGACCAATCGAATATAATATAACCACTTGCATACTTTGCAAAATTTATAAATATTACCCACAACTATAATATTATCTTAAATTTACACCATAATATTAAAAAATTATTTCAACAAAATTTAAATCTTTATTGATAAAATCTGGGTCTCACAATCTCCTCCTTATGGAATTTCGCCTCGAAATTAGGGTGCGATGCACTGGTATGATAAAGAGGTGAGGTACCTTGAATACCTTTATCGTTAAAAATATTAAATTCATCTTCTAATCCGCCATGAGATATTCATTAACAATTCATCTTTGCACTACGAAGCCAAAGATATACAAATCGTAAAACCAATAATGCCGAGACTCGACTTAATAGTATCACAACCATGAATTATCCATGTACCTTCTTTGGCTAAGGATATTCGTGTTTTCAATTATGGTCATGATTATACCGAATAATCCGTGGTCATAATCATACCAAGTCTATCAATGCACTACTACTGACCCGAAAGATGACTTTTACCACATCAATGAATTAATATTTCATTCTTGAGACTCATTTCAATAATTAATTCATATCATCGAATCATCCACGCACTACGAGCCGAGGATATTCATTAGTATCACGACCACAAATTATCCATACACTACTACCAAAGATAATCGTGTATTCATTAGTATCACGACCACAAATTATCCATGTACACTATTTAAAGATAATTGTGTTTTCAATTACTGATTATGATTATACCGAATGATCCTGGTCATAATCATACCAAGTCCATCTATGCACGTAAGCTTGCAGATGACTTTGAACACATCCATGAATTAATATTTCATTCTTTGAGACTCATTTCAATAATTAATCCACATCGTCGAATCATCCCCGCACTACATGTGCTAAGGATATTCATTAGTATCACGACCACAAATTATCCATGCACTACGACCAAAGATAATTGTATTTTCAATTACTGGTTATGATTATACCGAATGATCCTTGGTCATAATCATACCAAGTCCATCTATGCACGTAAGCCACAGATGACTTTGAACACATCCATGAATTAATATTTCATTGCTGAGACTCAGCTCAATAATTAATCCACATCGTCGAATCATCCCTGCACTACAGGCTAAGGATATTCATTAGTATCACGACCACAAATTATCCATGCACTACGGCCAAAGATAATTGTGTTTTCAATTACGGTTATGATTATACCGAATGATCCCTGGTCATAATCATACCAAGTCCATCTATGCACGTAAGCCACAGATGACTTTGAACACATCCATGAATTAATATTTCATTGCTGAGACTCAGCTCAATAATTAATCCACATCGTCGAATCATCCCTGCACTACAAAAGCAAGGATATTCATTAAGATTACGACCACAAATTATCCATGCACTACTGACCAAAGATAATTGTGTTTTCAATTACTGATTATGATTATCTTAGAAACAATCCTCGGTCATAATCATACCAAGTCCATCTATGCTTCTACAGCCACGAGATGACTTTAAAAAAATATAAACATGAGGATAATGATATAAAGAATCAATCAAATAAGATAAAGAATAAATATTAAACATTTATAATATAATTTATCCGAGATTCAAGAATATCCCCATGTTATCAATCACTTAATAATCTCATAATCTAATAACATTAATATTATAATAATATTTTAATCACTTAAATTTATAAACAATTTATCTCAATTGTTTACGCTTTACCATATAATGCATTTAATCATTCAAAATGCCATACTCATAAAATATCATCACCAATTATCAAATCCTCATCAAAAATATGCATATACTACTATATAGGATTCTCTAGCCATAAAATCCTATTTTCAACTTTTGTTACTTCACATAACATATTTAACTCATATGTTCAGTAATTAAACTATTTTCATGAAAAATACCAAATCAGTCCCAAAAATATTTCTTTTCTGGGATTTAGCATAATATAGTCCCATGATGAAAATATATTTTTCTCGGAATTTTTAAAATTCATTTACTATTTTTCAAAAATCAATTTTTAATTAATTCCTTAAGAAATTAGCTACCTCAAGTTTAACTCCAAAAATTCCCAAATCTTGGCAGGACCTTACACATGTTAACATGAGCTTCTAGTTTAAATTTCATGGTTATCGGAGTTATAGAACTCCGGTTATAGCGTTTTTCGTCGGAAAAACTTAAATATTGAAATAGTCATAACTTGCTCATTTTAAGTCAGAATGAGCTCATTTTTTGACAGGAGATACTTTATACCATATACCTTCATGTCCCAAAAGGCCAGAATTTTTCTCATAATTTAAGTGGCCGAAACAGCCCCTTAAAGTTTCTGGGCAGTAGCATTTTCGAAATTTACAGCTTTGGTCTCCTTTGCTAAAATCAGTCCACACAAAAATCTACAACACCTTTTCCAGTAATTCCACTTGGATTAGTTAGATAACTCATAGATCTACCTCTAGTACTTGACCACATTCAAAAATTCAAAATATAATAAGAGATATAGTCAATTGAATTTCATGTTACGTTTTTCACCAAAATCTGATTTTCAACTCTTTGTGATTTCTAAGAAACTTTCATGTTTTCACATACTAACCAACATAACTCATTATAAAACTTACTAATACTTCATATACCCATGATTTTCATTATTCCAATGCTTTTATTATGACTTTCATCATAAACCACGTAAACTGTTCATTTAGTTGAAGAAATATTTGAGGGTTTAAGAAATGGGTTTTTCAGATCGTCAATACAAAATTCGATTTCACGTTCTAGGGTAGGCTAGGAAGTCTTCAAGAATACGCCAAGAAATTTATTAATGATAGAAATATCATTCAAAAGCTCACATTACTCTCGTCCAAGACTTGGATAAGACGTCACATTAATACCAATCTGTGACTTCTATCCCTTAACCTAGATAGCATCTCACAATGATACCTATAAACTTGCCATCTTCATTCACGATGTCGCCACAGAAAGTCCGGGCGGTGCATTCCACACAAGGAAGTTAACAATGAAAGGATCGGGGCTCTTTACTTATGGCTTGATATAACAGTGATTAACTTTAGGGTTTGGTTACTTTGAATTCGTATAACAGGTTGGTTATGAATATAAAAGCTAACAACCTTACGAAAAGCATGATGAGTAGTTAACCAATTGATTCCTAAAATCACATCAAAGGCAAGTATTTTCAAAAAGATAAGATCGACAGGTAACGTGAAAGTGTTTATTTGAATCAAACAAGATTTAAAAATAAGAAGCGAACGAAGGCTCCTACTATCAAGTTTCAACCAATAAGTCAAAGTCTAACTTCTCCTGAGTCAAATTTAAGCGTTGAACATAACTAGGTGAAATAAAAGAGTGGGTAGAACTAGTATCTAACACGGTATAGACTTCGCAAGAGCTTACTATTAACTTACCCGTGATAATTTTATTCGGGTTCCTCGTCACGAGAAAAAAACGCTCTCTCTTAAACTACTGGCTTTGGTTTGTGCAGGGATGGTCTTTGGTGCCTCCATCCTAGTTGAATTTGTCTTGATGGCGACAAAAATCGAGCTAAGTGACCTTCTCTTCCATAATTATAACATGCTTTGAATAAGCATGGCGCAGCCCGGACCGATGTGTCCTCCCTCGCATTTGAAGCATATAATTGGGTGGTCGTTCTTCTTCCTTTGAAACGGGTCTTTACCGACGTCTTTCCATCATTGTTGAATCTTCTTTTCTTGAAATGTCCATTCTTATTATTTTGGCCCCGATTACCACCAAGTGGTTACCATATCGCCCTGTTGATTTCTCCACGCTTGTTGTCACCGCTCGATGACTACTCTCATTTGGTATTATAATTTTGCTTACCTTTCTCTTTTAGTCATGCGTTGACTCATTATCGCTACTCCACTAATCGAGCCCTATTTACAACATCTGAATAAAACACAGTTTATGAGAAATAAGATGTTGACGTATCTCCGGCTTCAAACCTCTTAAAACATTCGCGTCATTCTCTCTTCATTATCCACCAAGTGGGGCCTTGAATCGTGATAACTCCGCAAATTTTGCCTCGTATTGCGACACGGCCATATTGTTTTTTGTTCCAACTTGATAAACTCCACCTCCTTCATATGGCGAATACTTTCGGAAAGTATTTGTCGTTGAACGACTCTGGAACTTCTCCCAAGATATCTTGATCAAGACAAGGGTTGAGTACGTTTTACCGATTCCCACGAAGAATCCTTTCTCCGCGCAACATAAAGGCGGAAAAGGAACCTTTGCTCCTGAGCATCCCAAGACATCAAATATCTTGGTAATCTGCTTTATCCATGCTTCCGCCGTGAAGTGGTTTTGGCTCTCCTTAAACTCCGGTGGTCCCAACTCCTTGAATTGTTTAGCGGTGACCGCCCGAGAGTTTTCCGTGTTTCCACCTACGTTTTGGACAGGAGTCGCTTTCGCCTGATGTTGCATGAATTCTAAAAACCTTTTAAACGTACCGTCATTCATCAATTGATCAGTGTTGTTGTTTACTGGGAGGATTATCGCCATCCTGTTGCACATTGTCTCGATTATTGATCGTGGAGAATCAGCGGTCTCTCGTGCTCCATTGCTATTCTCAACATTCTCGGATGCCATTTTCAAACACTGCCACAAAATAAGATTAATTGACATGTAACAATTATCTTTATATTCTGACCGACCAATAAAATAGCACATAAACTTAGGTAGGTCATACTAGCGAAGGTATTCCCCGTCTCTCCCCTCCTAGTACTTTTCTCACATCTTAGCCAGGGATCATATCCCTTAGCTACGATACCAACCGTATGCGCCCCAAAATTAGGTATACGTCACCCATCTTGGGTCGCCACTTACATGGTACATAAATTCAAATCAACTTACTAATATAAGCGTCGTGTACAATACGACATAAACTATGAGTTTGAATACAAATATTATCTACTAGATATTATACAAACTCAAAAGGAGTCCTCATTACAACTATTATCACACTTATTTCACGAATAGTGAGGACTACTAATCTATCCTCGGACCATTACTTACGTTTCCGACTGTCGTCCGGTATGTTCTCATTTCACGAAGAGAAACGGTGAAAGAAAAAGGTGAGCTCAACTATTGAGAAGAAATATTATGACTAAGATAATGCAGAATAAATAATCATTAGCCTTCAACGATTGTTAAACCGATAAAATACAATAGACAACCGGTTTAAGCTGCAATGAATAAGCAATCCATTAAAAGAGTCAAGTAGAGAATAAAGTCTACTATCTTTTAGGTTTTAAAAGGTTTTCATCAATTTTATCATTGAGACTCGATTTTAATAAATAAACCACCACATTTAATCATCCCCTGCATTACCCGCGATCAAGGATTTTCATCAAATTATCAATGGTCATGACTATACCGAATCACCCACGGTCATAATCATACCAAAAACTATCCATCATTTGCATTACAGGTGCCACCGAGGACTTTTGTCACATCATTTATATCAAGTCGTGATTATCTTAGAATGATCCACGGTCATAATCATACTAAGTTCATCTATGCACGTAAGCCAAAGATAACATAATATAACATGAGGATGATGACAATAACATAGTAATTCAATAAAACAAGTTCAAGAATTATTTAATCCATGAATTATTAACGTCCAAATTGTCAACATAATCTTTGTTTTCGTAGAGTAAAATTCAAGAATGATCGGAAGAATATTTCCGTGAAAGATATCTTTGGATGAAACGCAAATATCAAGGATATTCTACTAATTTCATGGAGTATAGAAGTCAAAGTTTTAACCATTTGGGTATAATAAAGAATGGAATAACAAAAGAAATCACCGTGCATGCGGTACTTATGCATGAGCAAAGTTATTCCAATGTAATAATAATAACGGAACCGGTCGGGTGAAATTCACACGCAAGCGGGATGTTCCAACAGAATAATAAAGATGGAACCGGATCCGTGTGTAAAACACAGATAGGATATTCCAACGAGAATGATAAAAGGCGGAACCAGTCCAGGTGTAAAACACACATGACAGGATGTTCCAATGAATAATAATAAAAAAGCGGAACCGGTCAAATTGTAAAAACACCTGTGAGCGAGGATGTTCCAATGAGAATAATAGAAGAATGTCACCAAGTATAGGGTAAAGCAGCGTATCTGAGTTATTCCAATGAGAATAATAAGCAATGGAATAACATAAGGATTTCACCAAGTATAGGGTATCTGGCGTATCACGAGGTTATGTATAGGGTATGCCACTTTTTACAAAGTTATTCCAGCAGAATAATAGTGAATGGAATAATGAAGTTCTCTTCAAGAAGAAAGAATAACACCCTTACCAGTAAAAGAATGAATATATAAGTAGTGAAGTAGCGAGAATACTCTTCTTCTTTCTATAATTTTTCTCTCTATAAACCTCTCTATAATTTCTCTCTCAGAGTTTCAATGAATTAAGTAAGAAAATAATGAAGGAATGAGCTTATTTATAGGAAAATGGAATGCGTAAGTAATTAATCCATGAGCGGTCCAGATTGATTTACTTTAATCGACGGTCCATATTTAAAGAAAAATCTTTTAAATAAAATATAATATATTCTATTTATATAAAAACATTTTACTATGCAAACACTTTATGCAATCTTATCAACACACTTATCAAAAACACTTATGCAAAACACTTATCATAATAAAATATAATATATTCTATTTATAGAATAACTTTAATAAAGTATTCTATTTTATATATAAAAGATGTTTACGTTTTATTACGTTAATAATACTGAATAAAACAAAACGTCATTATCATTATAATAATTCATATTATTAATCGTGATAATGGAATCAAGTGGTGACTTACTCACATAAGCATCGATAATCAATACCGGTGTCTTCTTATGCAACCACACATTATTCTTTACTTTTACTAATGAAGTAGTTCAACAAGAACCACGGTAAAACTTCCGCCGTTATTTTGATAAAATATTTTGTCGCTTTCTCAATCAAATAATAATTTTGTTGTGGGGTCCACCAATGATTGAGTAGTTATGATTTAATATTCCCGCTAAACAAGAATATTCCCAGACCAATCGAATATAATATAACCACTTGCATACTTTGCAAAATTTATAAATATTACCCACAACTATAATATTATCTTAAATTCACACCATAATATTAAAAAATTATTTCAACAAAATTTAAATCTTTATTGATAAAATCTGGGTCTCACAATTATTATTTTCGATTAATAATATGAATTATTATAGCGATAATGACGTTTTGTTTTATTCAGTATTATTAACGTAATAAAAGCGAAACATCTTTTTATATAAAATGTAATACTTTATTAAAGTTATTCTATAAATAAAATATATTATATTTTATTATGATAGTGTTGCATAGTATTTTGCATAGTGTTGCATAGTGTTTGCATAATAAAATGTTTTTATATAAATAGAATATATTATATTTTATTTAAAAGATTTTGCTTTTAAATATGGACCATCGATTAAAGTAAATCAATACGGACCGATTCATGGATTAATTACTACGCATTCTATTTTCCTATAAATGAAGCTCATTCCTTCATTATTTTCTTACTTAATTCACTTTGAAAAGTATAGAGAAACTATAGAGAGAAAGAAAAAGTATTCTGCTACTTAACTTTGCCAATATTTGATTCTTCTAAGGTAGGGAATATTATTTGTTGTACTACGTAAGGATATTATTCTTTTGTATTCATGAGAGAACTTCAGTTATTCCATTCCTTATTATTCATTGGAATAACTCAGATATCGTGGACTACCCTATACTTGGTGACATTCTTCTATTATTCTGTTGGAACATCACATCATGTGTTTTACACCGCATATGGTAAAATCTTTATCATTACATTGGAATATCCTATCTCGTGTGTTTTACACCGGATCCGGTTCCATCTTTATTATTACTCGTTGGAACATCCATGCGTGTGTTTTACACGGACGGACCCGTTTTTCTTTATCATTATGTTGGAATATCTATACGTGTGTTTTACACCGGATCCGGTTCCATCTTTATTATTCATTGGAACATCCGCTTGCGGTGTAATTTCACGACCGGTTCCGTTATTATTATTCTCGTTGGAATAAACCGCATGCCAAGCTGGCGTGCGCATGGTGATTTCTTTTGTTATTCCATTCTTTATTATACCCAGTTGGTTAAAACTTTGACTTTATACTCCATGAAATTAGTAGAATATCCTCGATATTTGCGTTTCATTCAAGATCTTTTCATGGAAATATTCTTCCGATCATTCTTGAATTTTACTCTACAAAACAAAGATCGTGTTGACAATTTGGACGTTAATAATTCACGGATAAAATAATTCTTGAACTTGTTTTATTGAATTCTTATATCATTGTCATCATCCTCATGTTTATATTTTTTTAAAGTCATCGTGGCTCAGTAGTGCGTAGATGGACTTGGTATGATTATGACTGAGAGACTATTCGGTGTAATCATGACCGTAATGTTAAAAATGATGTGGTAAAAATCCTCGATTAGTAGTAGTCGCATTGATGGATAGTTGTTGGCATGATCATAACCATTAATGAATACACAAATATTCTTGGCCAGTAGTGCATGAATAATTGTGGTCGCGATATCTTAAAGAATATCCTCGGCAGTAGTGCGAGGGGTGATTCGATGATGTGGAATATTTATTAAAGTTGAGTCTCATTTATAATAAATGATGAAAACCTTTTAAATCATAAAAGATAGTAGATTTTATTTTCTACTGACTCTTTTAATGGATTACTTGTTCTACCGCAGTTAAACTTGATGTTTATTATATTTTATCGGTTTAACATCGTTGAAGGCTAATGATAATTTATTCGCATTATCTTAGTCATAATATTTCTTCTTGGGCTAGTTGAGCTCACCCTTTCTTTCACCGTTTATTCTTCTTGAAATGAGAACATAACCTGGGACGAGTCGGGGAACGGAGTAATGGTCCGGAGAATAAGATTAGTAGTCCTCACTATTCGTGAAATAGTGTGATAATAATTGTAATGAGGACTCCTTTTGAGTTTGTATAATATCTAGTAGATAATATTTGTATTCAAACTCACAGCTTTATGTCCGTATTGCATACTTACAGCTTATATTAGTAAGTCAGATTTAAATTACATGCACTACGATCTCGACTACCCAAGATGGGTGATGTATACCTAATTTTGGGGGCGTCACAAAAAATGTCTCACAACTGTGTGGCTTTGAGAAAAATTATTTATTATCAAAACTGTATCGTTTTGAAAAACGCTATCTGCCCAAACAGAAGCGCTAATACCCTATGAGGGTTGCATGTTTTTGACATGAGAATTAATATTTTCATATTATTTTTTGATATTTTTACAAATAAGATTCATATATTAAAATTTTGACATATCAGCTAATATGTGAATCTTATGTGTGAAAATATTAAAAAATTATGTGAAAATATGGATTTCTTTTTTATATTTATTTATTTATTGTATTTTTTACAAGTTTCAAAAACTTACACTTAGAGGTGGTTAATGAAAACACAATTATAAAAAGAGAGGTAGTTTTGTACTATATTTGGCAAAACCTAACCAATTGATGTCTACTGCGAGTCTGCGACAGTGCGACTCTCTACGATTAGGTTTTCATCCCTCCTCTTCTGGGGATCTCTCGCTACAAAACTATGAGATGGGCAGTTAATGCTAATCGATAATTCTTGCTCTGATTTTGCTAAGTTGAAAGGTAATTAGAATTCTCTCCGGCCTCTACTTCTGATTTATGCAGTTTGTGCGTGTGCGTGTGCGTGTATGTGTGTAAAATTTGATATGTATCATGTATGCGCAGTTGGGTAATTTTGCCGTTTAGAAAGGTTATTGGTGTGCAAATTTATTGTTTTACTCTAATTGACGTGTTGAAAATATCAAAATTACATGTGAAAATATCATATATATATATATATATATATATGCAGTTGGGTAATAGTTTGGGAAATGAATTTATTTTCCCACAAGGAATTTGTGATGTGTACGTTGTTGAATTATCAAATTTGCTTGTGAAAATATTACTTCTCTTTTGAGCGAGTCATGAATTGAAAGTATTATTTATTTATTTATTTTAATACCAAAGAGTTCCACCCTTAATTTCATGCATATGTGGTGACTGGTAAGTCCCTTGATGCATCTAATCTTCGGCCATTGGTCATATTCGGAAGTATTGATACTTCAAATAGCTGCATCTTCATCTTGACCATATTTACAACTTCAATTTGTTGAGTTTTTACCTCACTTAATCAGTTTTTGATTTACACTTGCTGATTCAGTTTAGTGCTTTAATTTATTTTTATTTTTATTTTTTTGATGGTGAAACCTGAAACCACTATCCTTAATGTGCCTTAGGGTGTGCATTGGATAAACCACCAGGTGTATGCATTACCCCACCAATCAAGCACACGGATAATCCTTATAATAAACTACGCGGGTGACCCTATGGAGATAATTGCCTTTGCAGGGAATTGAGCCCATGACTCCTTTTGCACCCAAAAAATAAAATAAAGGAACCCATGACTCCCTTTGCACCAAAAAATAAAATAAAATAAAAGAACCCATGACTCCTTGAAAGATACTTACGGCTCACTATCACTTGAACTAACCCCTTGGGATTAATGCTTTTATGTTTTACAATTGTTGCTTTAATGCTTTTAAGTATAGGTGTCGCTATTTTAAAGTTTTAATTGATGGTTGATGGCTTTGAACAAGTTTAATCTATTTTGAATGTTATGTAAACAGTAATCTTGAGAGATATATATAGGGGTGTGTGTATATAGTAGTTTTAATCCTCTTCTAATATTTTTTTTACATATGTTACCATAGCTAAACGAAAATCGTAGATCACTTTAACTTCCCATTTTCTTGAGAATAAATGGGATTTTGTATGCACAGGATCTTTGTTGAAGTGTATATTTGAAATTTTTGCAGTTAAGGAAGTAGAATATCTGTGTTGCAAATCAATCTGAATTCGCTGTGAATGGCACTTGTTGTAATATGTGGGCAACCATGCAGTGGTAAGTCAACAGCTGCCCTCTGCCTTGCTGAAACTCTCAAAGACTCAGAGTCTAAGCCAACGATCAGAATCATTGATGAGACTTCCTTTCATCTTGATCGCAATCAAAGCTATGCCAACATGATTGCAGAGAAAAACTTAAGGGGGGTGCTTAGGTCAGAAGTTGATAGATCTTTAAATAGTGATAGTATTATTATAGTAGATTCCTTAAATAGCATCAAGGGTTATAGATATGAGCTATGGTGTTTGGCCCGTGCTGCAGGAATTAGATACTGTGTATTGTGATGTTGAAGAAACCCACTGTAGAAAATGGAATGAAGAACGCAGGGAGAAAGAAGAACCCTCATATAATGATATCATATTTGATGATTTGGTGAGAAGATTTGAGAAACCAGATAGAAGAAATCGGTGGGATTCGCCATTGTTCGAGTTATGGCCGTCTAGAGATGGAATAGAGAAAGCTTCTGCTGCCATTGTAGATGCTATATTGTACTTGACAAAAATAGTTGACTCGAAGACAAGGGACGTCAAAGTTTTACAGCCAACAATATCAACACAAAGTGCACGGTTTTCAGAGGCAAATTCCCTATATGAAATGGACAGAGCTACACAGGAGGTGACGAATGCTATAGTTGAAGCTCAATCCCTGGCAATGGGAGGCCATGTGAATGGACTTTCTTTTGGTCCAGAATTACCATCCATCAGGCTGTCAAGATCAGTTGGTCTGCCGGAGCTACGAAGGTTAAGACGAACTTTTATAAAATTGACTGGGCAATCAAGCTTGAGTGGGCCACCCCCACCCTCTGATGCTGACAGTGCAAAGAGGATGTTTGTGGATTACTTGAACAGAGAATTTGCAAGTGGTTGATGAAGATCATCAGATAGTTTTGCTGAGGTATCCATGAATTAGCAAGTGGTTGTGAACTTAAATTACTTTTTTTTAAAAAAATAATAATAATAAAATTCCTTTACTGGTTGTTATACTTGGATTAGAATGTTACAGTTGTCATCAATCACTATTGTACAATATTGTGATATGTTATTGGTTTGTGTTTGAAATGATTGTATGTGATCGATCTGATTGAGGTTGGCCTTGTGGAGCTCATCCGAGCCTACTAGTCCGTATATACTCCATACAATATTCACAAATGTTTGGTATGGAGAATTCATATATTTTTGGAGTGGAATGTATGTGATTATGATGTTGGGCTGAGATTGAACAGAATCTTCAATTTCACACTGAGAAGTTGTATTTTAGCAGTGCCTCTCCACCCATAAAACACCCAGCTTGTGAGATGATGATTCTATTTCCCTCTTACTTCTTTCAGCTAAAATGCGTTGGCTGTTCATTAATTGTAACCTAACCTTAACCTAATTTGATCTTTTACCAACAGCCAGCATAACCAGGATCAGGAGGAACCGATTCGAATTTGAATCTTGGTCACTTTCTGGATGGACCAAGTTCATTTTATTATTAGTATTATTATTCTCTTTACTTGTAGCCGCAGATGATGATTTAAATCAATAAAATTTGCAGCTTTTTTGTTGTTCCTCAAAAAAATACAAGAAATTTTTATTACTTTTTTACATTTCACTATGAATCACATTTCCAACATTTGTTAGTATATTCTTTTACGTAGGTTATTATTTTGATATAATAACAAAATTGATTATCATATAACTTGTGTAATTTTTACACAATTTTTTTTATCTGTTGGTTGGGTAGCATGGCGCGGTAAAAGTGTTGGTCTTCAAAGAATATTAATTGTTAATATATGTATGGTGGAGGGTAATTGTTAATTTATTGTTTTAAATATAGAGAGAAAGATGAGAAGCATAATAGCATTAGCATGCTTTTTGAGAATATTGGGCTTTTGCAACCTGGAATTAAGAAAGCAAAGCAATAATTATTTGGTGACAGCACGCACAACAACATTATCATCATCGCAGCATTATAATACTACTCTTCCTATTTCTATATGTAAGTCGTTTTTAATTTTTTTTGTTATTTTTAATTATTTATCGTTTGTAGTTAAATTATTTAGGAGAATTAATCATTATTTTTTTTAAATTGTTCCTTATTACTCTACTTATTTTTTTGATCCATATTTATGAGATAAGTGATGTGAAAGGTATTATAGACAATTGATAATATAGTTAATAATTTTTAATTATTTTTTTAATTCCTGTGCACATGTCTAAAACGACCTATATTAAAGAAGGGAAGGAAGGAGTACTACTTTAGCGTGACAGTTACGTTGCTCTATCAGCCACTCTCTCTCTCACCGACATTTATTTCCCGTTGAGAAAAAATCCAAAACAAAAGTAGAGAGAGAGAGGGTCGACCAGAAAATTATTTACTGCAGTTAGAACAATAATGTTGTAATACAATTATTCTCCCTCCTGAATTAATTTAAGAGTGTAGTGTGTTTGGAATTGTTGGATCTCACCCTACAAAAATACTGCACTTGAAAATTCCAATTATATATAGAAGAACCCAACGAAAAACCGTATTTACTGCCAAAAGCAGCTGCTTCTCTTTATAGAATGTCAATGGCGAATCACAACTGCTATTAAGCTTTCTCAACCGGTGGACGTACGTATATATGTGACGCATTAACGATCCGGTACGCAACAAAAACCCTAATTATGTTTATTATTGTTTATGATGCGTACTTAATTCATTACATTGTCTTGTTACACTAATTTCCTTTTGTTTTGGATCTCATCTATGTCTGAGATCTGAATGCTTTTATCTCGGGATCCATGGGAATTTATTGTGACGATGCTCATTCCTTTTTTATTTCAAGTAACTATGTGTTGATTGTTTGTTGCTGCAGATTCGCCTCAAGGCACGTTCAGGATTGACATTGTATTTATTGAATTGGTTGATTTGTGATAAAGTCTGTCTGTTTTGAATTGGCACTGGGTTCCGTTGTGATCTATAACATAATTAGGATCAGAAATGGCACTTTGGGATCTGAATTGCTTGTGACGGTCATTATTTGGATGGTTATAGGATGAACTTGAACGGGTTGGTATGTTAATTTTGTGATTCTTATGAGCAAGTTAAAATAAAAGACACTTGTTTCAGTGTCTTTACAAATTTATGGTTTTCACAGTAATACTAATATATATGAGAGTATACATAGTATCATAGGTTATGGTTTTCATATATCTTGGACATTTAGGGTGAAAGGATAGGTAATATTAGTATTTCTTCCGGCATAGTTGTTGGCGGGGTTGCCAAATCTGGACATGAGAAGCTCCAGGTTCAACAAACTGTCTCTAGTTTTTGGCCCTCGACAGCGGCGCAGCTTGTTACTCTTATGTCTTATTTGTTTGTTTCTACTAATTGCGTTATTGGGACGGTCTTCTTCTGGTGACTTTGACCATGTTACTTCCAATACAATACTGGACATATACTCCAATTACAGAAGGTTAAAGGAGCAAGCTACTAGTGATTATTTGGAATTGAGGACTCTGTCACCGGGACCTAGTCGACTAAAGGAATTCAGTCTTTGTGGCAAGGAAAGAGAGAATTTTGTACCATGCTATAATGTGTCAGGAAATTTATTAGTAGGCTTTAAAGATGGAGAGGAGTTTGATCGACATTGTGAAGTATCACGAGAGCGACAACATTGTTTGGTTCGTCCTCCGAAGGACTATAAGGCCCCCCTGAGTTGGCCAGCTGGTAGAGATATCATATGGAGTGCAAATGTGCAAATAACTAAAGACCAATTCCTTTCTTCAGGAAGCATGACAAAAAGGTAAACTTAAGTTAACCATGACCTAGTGGATACTAGAATTTGATTAAATTTAATTCTTTTAGTTGGACAGATGATTTGACCCTGTGGGAATGAAACTGAATTAATTACCTGACTTACACGTGCACATGCTTTGGTTCTAGGTTGGTCATATGACATAATAACGTTTACACTTTCCCTCTTTTTCGTCACGTTTTTAGGTTAATGTTATTAGAGGAAAATCAAATTGCTTTCCACTCAGACGACGGATTAATTGTAGATGGTGTCAAAGATTATTCCCGCGAAATTGCAGAGATGATAGGATTGGCAAGTGACGCTGAATTTCGTCAAGCTGGCGTGAGTACTGCTTTTTCTCTTCAAAAAACTTCCCTGCTATTTTATCTTGGCCACTTCACAGGAAATCTATAGACCTGGTATTAGCAATTAAATTACTAGATTGTCTTCTCCTAGTTCCTCGCTTATATTTACTGCTTTGTGGGTTTGACAGTCTCTTCTTGATTCGAATTACAGGTGCACACTGTTTTAGATATTGGCTGTGGTTTTGGTAGCTTTGGGGCCCACTTACTCTCGCTAAAGTTGATGGCTGTCTGTATGGCTGAATATGAGTTAACAGGTAGCCAAGTTCAATTATCCCTTGAAAGAGGTCTTCCTGCGATAATAGGAAACTTTATAACAAGACAGCTTCCATTTCCATCATTGTCATACGACATGGTTCACTGTGCTCAGTGTGGTATTTTATGGGACAGCAAAGGTATTGCTATTAGCCATTGGTCTAGGGATTTTGTGGTATATTTTTTTACTCATTGCTGTTGTCTTTGTGAATCAGATGGCATGTTCCTTGTTGAAGTTGACCGGCTACTCAAGCCTGGAGGTTACTTTGTTTCAACCTCACCATCAAGCAGGTTACAAGGAAGTTCAGTGAGACCAATTGAAGTCTTCAGCGAGAAACTTTGTTGGAGTCTTTTAGCTCAGCAAGAAGAGACTTTTATCTGGCAGAAAACAGTAGATGCTAAATGCTATACTAAGTGAGGCTAATAATGATGATACACTTATCAAAGTCAATTCCTTTTTAATATAAATTTGGAAATTTGAATTGCTTTTGGTGTAGTTAATTTTTTGTCCTTCAATGTGATTATGCTGTGGAACTCTCCTTTTTTCCTTCCCTTATACACTCATGCATGCACACATTTTTATTTCCTTTCTTTTGGATTATTGAAAACCCCTCCCAATATGTGGAAGATTATCAAAAAGAAAAAACCCTCTAATATGCTTTTGGATCTTATTGTAGCAAGCAGGGTGCTGTGCCACCTTGTGAAGAAGGACATGATGTTCAATCATTTTATCAGCCACTCGCACCTTGTATAACTGGTACTGTTAGTAAACGTTGGATTCCCATTCAGCACAGGTCTTCTAGCTACCCAATGAGCTCTAGCGAACTTGAAATTCATGGTAAGTACTTGTTCGTCTTTTGTTTGCTGATTTTGCACAAGTTTATACTGTTAATTGTCCCTGATTTATCCGTGATGAAGCTGCTGATCCATTCTAATTATTATCTCTCATCTGCATCAGTTTATTGATTCTCTTCTACTGTTCCAGGAGTTCATCTTGAAGAATTCCTTGAAGATTCGGAATTCTGGAGATCGGCACTAAGAAATTATTGGTCTTTGCTTACACCCTTAATTTTCTCAGATCATCCAAAGAGGCCAGGCGACGAAGATCCATTGCCTCCATATAACATGATTCGGAATGTGTTAGACATGAATGCTCACTATGGGGGTTTAAATGCTGCATTTCTGGAAGCTAGTAAATCAGTATGGGTGATGAACGTTGTTCCAACTGGAGCACGTGACACTCTTCCTCTCATACTTGATCAAGGTTATGCTGGTGTTTATCATGACTGGTAAGTAGCTTATTCTATCTTTTTAGAATTGAAATCTTCTGCCGATTCAGTGGCATACTCACAGCTATATTATACAATTAAAAAAAGATTTTGTATTTGTCTCTTCCAAGTTCTAGAAAATTTTGTTCCTTTTAGTTCTTATGTTTAGATTTAGATGGTCATTTTACCTTTAAAATGAGTCTGCCCATCTTTTAGTGAATTTTTAAAAGATTATTTTGTATCATTTCAGAGACGATTTAGGCATTCGATATGCTTAAACATCATAGATCATTCCTCTTTAAATAGTGAATATCTATAAAAACAGTATCAATGTGGTGCTTGTCAATCAAATTGTTTCCATTTCATCTGGAATTTTTACAAAAATTGTAGAAATCAATTTTAGCCTTCGTTTTACTTTATATTGTCTGTGGAGCCTGAACTCGAAGTCCTAAAGATTGTTTATGCAAACACTTATCTGTGCTAGAATTTTAATGTCTAACAATCGTATTTGTCCAATCTTTGTATTTTTTCGATGGGTTCCATATCTTGTAGTGTCAGTTTTGCCTTGTTTTTTGTATTTATGTGCACTATCATAGCTTCAGAATCAATCACTTGGTATACGATCTCTAATTTAGTGCATGGTTTGATATTTTTACTACTGGCCATAGGTGTGAACCCTTTCCCACCTATCCACGAACATATGACATGCTTCATGCAAATGGGCTCCTCTCACACCAAGATTCAGAGGGATGCAATTTGACAGACCTACTTTTTGAGATGGATCGTATTCTGCGCCCTGAAGTAATTCATTTTCTCTGTTTTTTTTGTTTGTTTTTCCTTGCTGCTGTCTTTAAATATGATATCGTTTCCTACTGTACTTCTCTCAAAAGAAAAACTTTAGCAAGGTACATCATAAAATGGGCAAGTCATTTTGTCCATATTTTGCTCTTTTTTCCCCACCACTAAACGAGTAAAGTTTTGATTAGTAGATAATGCTTTGTTGACAGGGGTGGGTGGTTATTTCGGATAAATTGGGGCCTATAGAGAAAGCCCGCATGCTTGCTACACATATTCGTTGGGAAGCAAGAGTGATTGATCTTGAGAATGGCAGCGACCAGCGACTACTTGTGTGCCAAAAGCCCTTTGTGAGAAAATGATTGTTTCAGCCCTTCAAGAGTCGCCCACTTATTCTTTATGCTGGTAATTTTTCCCGGTCTGTCATGAAATGTGATACGAGGTAGATTCAAGTTTACCTGTCAAATCATAAAAAGTTGTTGGATCAAAGTTTGAACATCGATGACAGATATGACATTACTGACAGCTCCGATTAGGGCAGTATTTGAAAGTTAAAAGACTTATTACATGAAGTCTAATTCATCTCTTTTTGATGAGTCGATTCAGCCTTTCTGAGAGTCAGCTGGTTATGAAGTAGCTGAATTCATGACACACTATTCAAAGAGGCATAGGCATAGCCCATATGGTATCGCCAGGCCTATGCATAGACACTGTTTAACATGTCATCCACAATGTTACAATGATGTATAAATGATACTATGTAGAAGGACGCAAGTCACGTGACAGACAGGCTCTCCCACTAGATTTTTTGGTATGCAGACTCTCTACTTGATATTTTGACATGGAATTGGTGTGATTGAAACAGAATTTCATGGAATCCCTGTCGTATAGGAAATTTTTTGCTTCTGATGTAGCTGCAATTCATTTTTTATTTTTTTGTGAAGAAGTTTGATAATTTTGTAATTTAACAAGGTCTGAGTTTGTAATGAAACATGGGTCCTGTTCGGGAGAGAGGTGTGACAGACAGACAAGCCACGAGATGTAAGTAATGTAAAAACCTCTAATCCCTTTATTATTCATTTGGTTAATATTTTGCTTGTGAAAATTTGTAAACGGATATTTACATATTGGGAGGTTGCAGTAGTAGGTACAGTATCGTCTTGGAGACTCTTTCTTGGTGATAGCAAATTTTAAATGGTAGTGTTAATTTAACATTAGCTAATATGTTATTATTTCTATAATATTTATAAAAAATGGTCAAGTGTTAATTAAATATAAATTTTGAATTTTTTTTTTCCTTTGAAGATTTTTTTCCGCCCTGGACTACAAAAGATGGATCAAAGAGGACCTTTGTAGAACAAATAGCTTAGGTTATCTTCTAATACATATATGCATACTTCTAACTTAGAACATTGGCTAATTCTCAATTTTACACATTTTAACCTCTTTGTGGTAAATTCTCAAACACCATAACTACAACACTTAAATTTTAGAATTTCATAAGAGTTTAGTAGGGTTCTAACCAAATATTTTTATGGAATCCTTCCTAATTACTCCATATAACATAAACAATACTCTCTTTACATTAATTCACAACCCATGCATATCAATTATATCAACAATCATATGTATACTTTCAATTTCCGTGAACTTACATGAACATATGGCTTTCCTCTCAATTTGAAGTTTAATTGTGCAATCTCTTGCATTCTTGCTTCAAATTTGTTTTTTCTTCCTTCTCGTGACAACGCCTTGCTCCAATTTCTTCTTCAATTCAGTTTGCTAACCTCAATTCGTAGAGAATTATTCTCCTTCAATTTCAGTTTCTAAAGAGTTTAGGTTAATTCTTTGTTTATGGAGAGAAAACAAAGCAATTTAATAGTCTGGGAATATTTTAGATATAAGCTTATAGACTCTTTCTCTCTCCGAAGAAGAAGTGATTAGTGATACTCCTTCACCGCTTCACGTCGGCAGGTGTCGTTACCATGGCCTTAGCGTCGCGGACGTAGGAGCGGGTGGGGTGATTTGCGGCAGATTCACTCGGGCTACTGCCCAAGCATGCTCCGCCCCTGAATCCAAAACTAGGAAACATAGTGTGGGTCTATTTTTGTACAACGTTCAACTTATAAAGAGAATTCTTAAAATGTATTTCATAGTTTGAGTAGGGTAGTCCATGAAAAATTACACCAAAAATAAACTTAAATATAATAATATTTGGCAAAACTAATGATTTAGCCATCGAAGTTGGCAAATTTTATTGAATACCCGATTAAACTTTTAATTTTTCAAATTAATTCACTGAATTAATTTTTATTTTCAAATTGGGTCATTCCGTTAAAAAAAATTGACAGACGTTAATTTTTTATCTACGTGGCGCCGACGTATACGTAAAAAAAAGAAAAATACGTGGAAAATAAAAAAGAAAAATCAAAAGGTCAATGGTCTCCTTGTCAACCTGCAGTGTCAGTCCTGATGGCAGTTAAATGGTCTCCGTAGCCACAATCCTCCTCCTCGCTACCGTCGTTTACATCCTCTGGCCCTCCGATCCTGACCTGAGCATTGCCGGCCTCCACCTCCGTCGCTTTCACGTTAGCGTTGTCCCACACATATCACTAGACCTCACGCTAGACCTCACCGTCAAAGTTTGAAACCCTGATATCTACTCTCTCTCATATAGCTCCCTAACCGCCTCGATTGGGTACAGAGGAAAGCAGTTAGGGTTCGTTAAATCCGGCCATATTAGGGCTAGAGGATCGTCTTATGTTAATTCTACGCTTGAGCTCGATGGGCTAGATACAAGATTTGGCCAGAGGTTCAATTCCGTTTGATACCATCACAGAGGTAGAAGAGGGGGGCGGGTAAAAAAAATTAAAACATTTTGCAAAACAGATCTTTGCTTCTACCTTCTCTCTCTAACACCATGTATTTACCAGCAACTACTCTTTGCTTCTACCTTCTCTCTCTAACCCTTTTCTCAACTTCACCTGCGGTCGGAGAGGTGAGCCGTGAGGGCGGCGATCTAGAATTCTCGGTGGGTATTTTGTCAGCTGACTTTGAGATTGACAATTTTGTGGAGAGCCCACAGTGTGGTTGTGGGTTTGATTGTAACAATGTTGGTGTTGGTGTTGGAGATCAGAGGAAAGAGAAAGATGAGAAATGGTATTTGAATTGTTTTTTGTTTTCTTATAATTTTTTTGTTAGAAATTTTCCATGACATTTTTTTTTTTTTTTTTATGTTCACGTCAGCGTCACGTAGATAAAAAATTAACGTCTGTCAATTTTTTTTAACGGAATGACCCAATTTGAAAAGAAAAATTAGTTCAATAAATTAATTTAAAAAATTAAAAGTTCAATCAAATATTCAATAAAACGTGTCAATTTCGGGGCTAAATCATTAGTTTTGTCTATAATATTTTATACGAATGTAACTTCACTTCTTTTCTTTCCTTTTCTTTTTTTATAACAAATGCCGAATGTAACTTTTCCTGATTTTATTAAAGAAAAAGAAAAGAAAAGAAAAGAAAAGAAAAAGCAGAAAGCAAAGAAAAATGGGGATGATGAGTGTAAAATTAGTCCAGCCAGATCACACGATTCGCGCGCTAATATCAGGTCCTCTCTCTCTCTCTCTCTCTCTCTCTCTCTCTCTTCATATTTCAGATCCAACGGTCCAGATTTGGTCTTCCTGAAGTTGCTCGATCTTTAGTAAATATTATTCCATTCATTATATCAAAATCCCCACCCATTTCTCACGCCCTCTTTCCTTCCTTATTTTCTCTATTCTCTCTCTCATATATGTATATATTTATTTATTTTTTCTATTTCTCCCTACAAATTAACTCTGAAGAGAAACAAAGTAGTAATTGTTTTCACTTGTGTAATTTGTTTTGATCTCTCTCATCTTCAACAATGTCGACCGAAAAGGAGAGAGAAACTCATGTTTACATGGCCAAGCTTGCCGAACAAGCCGAGCGTTACGAAGGTAATTATTTCATCTCATAACATTTTTATATCTACATTTTTACTTTTTAGCCAATAATATGTTTCATATTGGAGGCTCTTTAGTTTGTTTTAATTTATTTTCATGTGAAATTAGTAATCTGTTTCATTTGTCTGGAGTAGTTTGACCTTTTGGATTTGCTTAAACATCTTTATTTATTTTCAGTCATGCATGCAGAATTCATGGCCACGGTTTTAGATGTAGAAAATTTTAATTATATATATATATATATATATAAATATATGGGTTCCATCCACAGCAACCGGAGCAATCCTTTTTTGGCATGTGAAATTTCGGCTGGAGCAAAAAAAAATAAAAAATAAAATTCACATGCCAAAAAAGGGGTTGCTCCACATCAACGCTGTGGATGAAACCCCTATATATATGTGTGTGTGTGTGTGAAAATTAAAGTCCCATTCGATTTTGTTGTAGGCTTGTTAAGTATTTGCGTAGTGGAAAGTACAGACTTTTAATTCAAGGGCGGAGCTAGGAATTTTTGCCGCCCTGGGCTACCAAGTACCAACCATATACACAAGAAATTGTCCCACCAAGATTAATCATAAATTCAAAAAATATATAAAGGTTACCTTGCCCAAAACATTGGCTAATTCACAAGTTTTAGCATAACAACCTCTTAGAGCCAAAATTTCAAACACCTTGAAGGCGTACTCTAAAATCCCAGATTTCATAAGCATAATAGATGGAGCTTAGCCAAAAATTTCATCCTTATTACTCCAATTAGCATATGTATAACCTCCCATCACATCAACAGAGCAATTTCAATACTTTATTTATCTCAAATTCACGAATTTAACAAGTATAAATTAAATTACCTCTTTGCTTCATGTTTTTACTTGAATCCTTGATTCAATTCTTGCTCCCAACTTGCTTTGATTGAATTCAATTCTTCATTTGGACAACACTTTTGCTTCACTTATACTTTAATTTCAGTACTTGATAACCTCAATTCCTTAAGAACTTGATGGAGTTTTTAGTCCAAGCAAAGAGAAAGAGGTTGGAACGGATGGAAAGTAAGGAACTGTCAAAAACTTCACCCGGGCTAGAGCCCACCCTAGCCCAAGCGTGGCTCCGCCCCTGCTTTTAATTGATTTCTTTCAATATTTTTTATATTTAATATTAAAAGAAACAATAAATTTTCTTTAATTAAAAAAAGTAGGTCTAATTATGTCACTGACAAATCTTAAAAGGCACTAAGCCAGAAAGAAGAAATCATTTGGGGTAGGAGTTGGGATAAAGGAGGTGCCAGATATTGGTCCAGTATATCATGTTGTTTATTAGAAATTCCATGGTCAGATTCTGGTGCTGGATGAACATTCTCTACCTTCCCCCCTTACCAAAAAAATATGGTCTTCATTTCTTTATGGAGTATGTCCTAGTGTTAGTATGTAGTAAATTATTTGGACTTGGTTCTTTTTCATCGGTGCTCATAATAAGTAACTAGGAAAAAGGAATAGAGTTTGTCTTGAGAAGATTTTATCCATCTTTTTGGACTTCCTCTTTTATTTGTTACTCTTTTTCTTTTTTTTTCCTTCGAGGTGTTTAGTTTATCTATTTTTCTGACTTTTTTAGTGATGCCTTTAAAGTTTTGATTTACTCGTATCAGAAACTTTAAACCGTTCCCTTTAGTTGGCCGTGCAAGAATAAACCAGGATTGGATTTCAAATTTTTCCATCTTAGATGTGTGCAGTATATTTTTGCTTCATGCTAGATGAAAACTTTTTATAAAAATTGAATGCTATTGCAATTATTTAATATCTTTTCAGTCAATCCTTTGGGTAGGATATCTCAATGCTGCTAAATAATGGTTGGGTAAATCAATGTAATAAGTATGGACTGTTCTCAAAAGAAGGGGAAAGTTGAATTTTTTGTTGCAAGTATATGCTAATGATTTGATGAAATGAAGTTCCCTTCAAAATATAATAACCCATTGGTGTTGCAGAAATGGTGGAGTGTATGAAGAAAGTTGCAAAGCTTGATGTTGAGCTCACCGTTGAGGAGAGGAACTTGCTTTCAGTTGGGTACAAGAATGTAATTGGTGCTCGAAGAGCTTCTTGGCGCATAATGTCATCTATTGAGCAGAAGGAAGAGTCTAAGGGAAATGAGCAAAATGTTAAACTGATCAAGGACTATCGCCAGAAGGTAGAGGATGAGCTCTCCAAGATTTGCAATGATATTCTTACCATCATAGACAAGCATCTGATCCCCTCTTCCATCTCAGGAGAAGCTACTGTATTTTACTACAAGATGTAAGTGATTTTAATCGAGCCTTAAGGGTATACATACTTACAGTTCTTTGTGTGTTTGTTTGCTACAGCCCACTCTATATTATCAATTTTAACATATTATTGATGATACTCTTCAACTAACCCCGCCATTTCTTTTATCACATGGTATATACTATATATTTAATTATCTTTTAATATTACATGAAATTATTCTAATTAACTTATGCCAGAAGTAGTTGTATATTGACCTCATGATGAAACATTAGTTTCATGCTGCTGTCATACAAAGTGGTGCACATGCAAAGGAGTTTGGTTCCAAATTCCCGTATTCAAACACTCAAAGTTAGTTCGCTTTTTCTAATAGTGGTGAACATGCAAGAAGTGAGTTAATATTTGGTTATATTGCTGTTTCATTTTCCCTTGAACAGGAAAGGGGAGGAGGGGACTATATCCTCTACATTTTTTTCTTTTTCTTTTGACGTTTTAGTTTCTTTTTCTTGTTTTGTGGACCATGATTTGTATCAATGTAGGAAAGGTGACTACTACCGGTATCTTGCGGAGTTTAAGACTGACCAGGAAAGGAAAGAGTCTGCTGACCAGTCATTGAAAGGCTATGAGGCATGTTCATAATTTGTTTACTAGTATATGGATAATGGTGAATCTATCATCTTGATATCGCAATCTTTACTTTGACTTGATCCATCTTGTTCCTATGCATTATAGGCTGCTTCTGCCACTGCAAATACAGAACTCCCTTCAACCCACCCAATCCGTCTTGGTCTTGCTCTCAACTTCTCTGTCTTCTACTATGAGATTTTGAATTCCCCAGAAAGGTATTTTGATATAAACAATATTCTTTTTTCAGGCTATGAAACACTTCAATGCCTGTTTTTTCCTATTGAAGGGTTGATAGTTCTATTGGTTACTAATGTAGGGCTTGCCATTTGGCTAAACAAGCTTTTGATGAGGCAATTGCAGAGCTCGATACCTTGAGTGAAGAGTCATACAAGGATAGCACCTTAATTATGCAACTGTTGAGAGACAATCTCACTCTGTGGACCTCTGATTTGCCCGAGGATGGAGGTATATTATATAGCCATTATATAAAAATAAATTAAAAAATATATTCGCTGATTTTTCATTTACTTATGTGGAGTTCTATTGATGTGGACTTGAGCCCCCAACTATAGATTATGTTCAGAAAGATCAAGAGAACTGCTCATATTTTTTAAATAAGAGACTTAAACATCTAACCTCTAGTTTCAAAAGTTAAAGTTCAAGTTATATTATGATTTTCATCTACAACCTCTCTGTACTCATATACAGTGAAACTAATGTTGGACCCATCTTTTATATGCAGGTGAAGACAACTTTAAAGTGGAAGAACCTAAATCAGCAGAACCCGAGGTTAGAATCTCACTTAATTTATTGGTGTTGTCAAATTCTTGAACCTGAATATTCCGGCCTTATAATTGTTGATCCGTAAATGTTATTTTTTTTATTTTTTGCAGCATTAATGGGTTTCCCAAGATTCCCTGATATGGCTAGCCAATGTTGAAATTGTGTTATATCGTCTCTATTTTGTAAATGTTACTCTATTTTGTAACGTCTCTCGTCTCTGTTTCAACATCTACTTTTTCGCCCCCTTGGATTACAGTTCAAAGCAATATAGATAATCTATCCGGTTGAACCGGGCACTTTCCTAAAACAATTAACGTTTTTACAATAACTCAACATTTCAGATTAACTCTGATTTGATGAATGGAATATGGATTTCAGATTACTTTTTATGTGTAGCAAGTATTAAACATAATCTGTAAAATTTAAATCTCTAAATAGAGCCGCCAGAGTATGATATTAAGGGGACCGACTGGATTTAAATATTTTTGGTAAAACTAGCAAGCACCCTCCAACGGTAATTGAAACAATTTTCTTAAAAATGATTTTAGTTTTCAAAGTACAGATTAGTTGTTCTAAAGCAGAACACGCCTGTTTTTTGAAAACTAAATCCTTTCAGCAGCAATATACTGAATTCTCCTTGTAGGATACAAAATCATAGGCAATGAATTAAACACTTTTACGAATGTTTTTTGTTTATTTCCAGAAACGAACAGAGAGAAGGGATGACATGCCAAAAAATGATTACATTCTTAAAATCAACATCCCCTCCTCCTGTGACCACATCTATTAACATAATAGAATAAAAGATCACCATTCATAAACATATATGTACACCAACTTTGCTACTCAAGATTCTTCCTTAACAAAGTAACTTTGTGGCAGACAGAATTCTTCTTCCTGATTCAGGATTTCAGTTTCCTCGTCATCCGGCTTCTACAATTTGCAAAAAGAAGGTATATGAGATTATTGATTTTTACAGGTCTACAATGCAAACAAATAGGTTAAATGGCAATGAATTGTAATAAAACAATAATACTAATTGACAACTTTCACAAATAGACAAAAAAGGTAGACCCATCAGGTTCAAAAATATTGGCATAGGCATCACATGAAGAACATCCTCCCCCCGGCCCCACGACGAGTCTACAGAATTGTTTTAAGGAAAAACTTATGCAATCAGCATACCAATAGAAGCTACCCAGTAACTAGTCATTACCCTTTATAAACACGCCGGTTGTCACTCAAATTTTAATGTGCACAATCCTCACATACTAAACTATTTAATCATTTACTTCTGTTACACAAGGGAAAGGTAATCCAATATTTGTGATTGCTGAGATAAACTTTCAAACTGTCTGCTCTTGCATTTGAATTGCTGTCATCAAAGAAGCATACTTCGATTTGGAAAAATGAAACACTATGGAACATACCAATACCTCTTCAGATACTTGAGGGATAATGTTTAAATCCATCACCTAATCAAGATTAATCTAGGATGCTGGGAGGGATAGACTGGATACTGCTTCAACCTCTGCCTTTCACTAGATACGATAGCCGTCAGATTCATATCCAGAATCCTTGGGCTTCTAGTAACACTTATTGTTCATTTGTCCCACTAATAGATATCATTAAGAAGACATGCTCAGAAGTATTATACCTACCAGCATTTCCAAGTTGTAGAAACGGTCCAGCAACTGCAGAACGTCAGAAGGAGAAAATTGTCTACTGAAGCTGTGACAATATAATACCAGAGTGTCAGTGTGGAAAGAAAATAGTATCACACTAAAAGAAACATTAATTAAAATTATGGGAAAGAAATGTAGAAGATAGGGGATAAAGCAGAGTAAACCTTCTCCGCAGATATTCTGTCATCCCATAAAGGACAAAGTGACGATGTATTCCTGTGGGAGAATATATAGTTAAAAACTTACAAATGGTCAAATAACTAGTCCAAAAAATGAAGCTAGAGTATCTTTTCTCTTTCTCTCCACAATAAGGAAACACAAAAGACTAGAAACCACCAGTTAATGTTGAAATGTCAACACTACAAAAAAAATCAGGTGTTAGAGAGATCTTCTTTACTTATATCACGAGAAACATTTCCTGATTCTTTCGGATCATTTGCTGCAGATTACAGTTGACATCAACATGACATGAACAACAAACTCAGGAATACATGATTGTATCCCGACATATTGGAAGCACGGTGATCTCTTCTTTTCCAACTCTGAGTGACATGTGACTGAACTTGATGAGGACATGGCATGCGTGGATTCAAACAAGACTAAAGGGACGTGGGGATCAAGCAAGGCTAGGACAAAGAGGTTCAAACAAAGTCTCAATGGATTGATCCAAGATATTTGGGCTGAAGATAACGCGAGGAAGGATGGGATACAAATTTGGGTCAATTTAATACAAGCCCAATTTTGATCATCCCACAAATTAAATACTCCACGAATTAAATATTCAGCAGATTTTTCAAGCTTTCCATATTACTATACACGTGGGTCAACAGGCTTATCATTACAATTTGGTGCAGCAACATTACTACACACGTGGGCCCATAAGATAAAGGAAATCAGCATATATATAACATGTATATGTCACGTGAGCAGCAGCTATCAAGAAAATCAACCAGCAACTATCAAGGAATTCAGCCACGAATTTGGTAATTAACAGCCACGACTTCCTAACGCGGCTTGAAAAATAATTCGCACGCGATCGAAAAACTTTTTGTGATTTAGAATTAATTTTAAATTCTATTCTAATTAGGATTTTTTTTTTAATTAGAATTTCTTTTCCAATTTGATTTCTATTTCCTTATAGAAATTAGGGTTATAATTTATAAATTCCTATTAGGATTTGGATTGTTTTGAGTAGTATAAATAGAGGTCTAAGTTGATGTAATCAAATACATTATTCATTATTCAATATATTTTTGAGGTTATTCTCTTCTTTTGGCTCTTTGAAGAATTTCTAAGTATTTTTCTTAGTTATTTCTTTGAGATTCAATTTGACTTATCATACAACAATTCATAGTTGTGTGTGGCGTCTTCTACCGCATCAATAAATCGATTGTACCGAGATTACCGTTTCAATATAAGCGAGGGTCAAGGTGTCGTTGGTGTCCATTCAACGCAGAATTTTGAACGCTTGAGCAATTGTGCCAAGATTACCGCTTCACACATAAAGTAGGGGTTAAGGTGTTGCAAGTAATTCACCCAACATTTGTAAGTATAGAACACGATCGGTGGCGACCACCTCACGCAGCGTCATGCGTGGAGTCTATCATTTGGTATCGAGCCCGTGTTTTTCTAGCGAGTTACTTATCTTTAATTTTCTGTCGAAATATATATTGCAAAAAAAAAAAAAAAAGAGAAAAAAAAAAGAGAGAAAAAAAATAGAAGAAAAAATTCATATTCTATTTTCATTGTGCTAACCAAACTTGTAACACACCATCCAACCATCAAATTCCAACGAAGATTTCATACCGTTCCATCATCATCAATAACGGAGCTACAAATTACAAATCTGAGGCATACAAGAGGATGTGCATCGATTGTCGAGCAGTAAATAACATTACGATAAAATATCGACATCACATTCCTCGTTTAGATGACATGTTAGATGAATTACATGGGTTTTGCATATTTTCAAAAATTGATTTAAAAAGTGGTTATCATCAAATTAGAATGCAAGTGGGTGATGAATGGGAAACAACGTTTAAAACTAAATACGGTCTTTATGAATGGTTAGTATTACCTTTTGGTTTAACTAATGCACCGAGCACTTTCATGAGATTAATGAACCATGTTTTGCGTCCATTCATTGGAAAATTTGTCGTAGTTTATTTTGATGATATCTTGATTTATAGCAAAAACTTCGAAAATCATGCATTGCATTTAAAATCTGTTTTAGATGTACTTAGGAAAGAAAAGTTATTTGCTAACGTGGAAAAATGCACGTTTTGTTGGATAGAATTGTTTTTCTTGGCTTTGTTGTGAGTTCGCCAGGAGTCCAAGTTGATGAGGAGAAAATACGTGCGATCGGGATTGGCCGAGTCCAACCAATGTGAGTCAATACTGAAGCTTTCATGGACTCGCAAGTTTCTACCGACGCGTTTTGTTCGAATTTTAGTCGATTCTGAAGACCATTAACCGAGGTCATCAAGAAAAGTGTAGCTTTAAGTGGGGTGATGAGCAGGAAAAACATTTAATTTGATTAAGGATAAATTGACAAATGCTCCTTTACTTATTTTCACTAACATTGCTAAAACTTTTGAGATTGAGTGTGATGCTTGAGGTTTAGGGATTGGAGTTGTGTTGATGCGAAGGGAAACCGATTACGTATTTTAGTGAAAAATTGAGTGGGGCGACTTTAAACTATCCTACATATGACAAAGAGATGTACGTTTTGGTTAGAGCTTTGGAGACATGGCAACATTACTTGTGGCCTAAGGAGTCTGTGATCCACACCGATCATGAATCGTTGAATTTATCGAGACATTTCCATATGTTATTCGATATAAACAAGATAAGGAGAACGTCGTTGCAGATGCTTTGTCTCGCAGGTATGTTTTGTTAAATACTCTTGATCTGAAATTGCTTGGGTTTGAACAATTAAAGAGTTATATGATAATGACCTTGATTTGGTGAAGAGTTTAAAACTTGTGAAAAGAATGTTGTGGGTAAATACTTTAGAATTGATGGATTCTTGTTTCGAGAAAATAAACTATGTATTCTCGCATGTTCTTTTCGTGAATTGTTGGTTAGGGAATCATATGGGGCGGTTTAATGGGACATTTTGGTGTCGACAAAACTTTTCTTGCTTTTAAAAGAACATTTTATTGGCCTCATATGAAACGAGATGTGGAAAGAATATGTGATAGATGTATTACTTGTCGCCAAGCTAAATCTCGTGTTCAACCCCATGGATTGTATACACCATCGCTTTATTCCTAATGAACCTTGGATTGATCTTTCTATGGACTTTGTGTTGGGTTTACCTCAGTTCAAGCATGGTTGTGATTCGATATTTGTGGTCGTGGATAGATTTTCAAAATGGCACATTTTATTCCATGTCATAAAACCGATGATGCATCTCGTATGTCTTTGATTTGTTCTTTAGGGAGATTGTGCGTTTGCATGGTATGCCTAAAACTATTGTTTCGATAGAGATACAAAGTTCTTAAGTTATTTTGGAAGACCTTGTGGGGTAAATTGGGTACTAAATTGTTATTTTCTACTACTTGTCATCCACAAACCGACGGCACAAACTCAAGTAGTAAATAGGACTTTGTCGGCATTATTACGGGCTATCATTAAAAGAGAATATCAAGCAATGGGAAGAATGTTTACCACACGTTGAAGTTTGCATATAACCGCTCATTCATTCTCGCTACTAATTTTCTCCATTTGAAATTGTATATGGTTTTAATCCTTCGACACCGATTGGATTTATCACCATTACACTGCTTCGAATATACTAACATGGATGGAGAGAAAAAGGTCGATCTTGTTAAGTGATTCATGAAAAGCCGACTAAACATTGAAGCGGAGGGACGAACGAAGACATTAAGCACGCGAACAAGGGACGACATCAAGTGATCTTTGAACCAGGAGATTGGGTGTGGTTACATATGCAGAAAGAAAGATTCTCAGTTCAAAGACGGTCGAAATTGCTTCCGAGAGGAGATGGTCCATTTCAAGTTTTCGAGCGTATCAATGACAATGCCTATAAATTGGATTTGCCAGGTGAGTATAATGTTAGTACCACATTTAACGTTACTGATCTAAGTCCGTTTGATGTAGGTGACGATTTGAGGACAAATCCTTTTCAAGAGGAGAGGAATGATGAGGACATGGCATGCGTGGATTCAAACAAGACTAAAGGGACGTGAGGATCAAGCAAGGCTAGGACAAAGAGGTTCAAACAAAGTCTCAATGGATTAATCCAAGATATTTGGGCTGAAGATAACGTAAGGAAGGATGAGATACAAATTTGGGTTAATTTAATACAAGCCCAATTTTGATCATCCCACAAATTAAATACTCTACGAATTAAATATTCAGCAGATTTTTCAAACTTTCCATATTACTATACACGTGGGTCAACATGCTTATCATTACAATTTGGTGCAGCAACATTACTACACATGTGGGCCCATAAGATAAAGGAAATCAGCATATATATAACATGTATATGTCACGTGAGCAGCAGCTATCAAGGAATTCAGCCACGAATTTGGTAATTAACAGCCACGACTTCCTAACGCGGCTTGGAAAATAATTCGCACGCGACCGGAAAACTTTTTGTGATCAAGAATTAATTTTAAATTCTATTCTAATTAGGATTTTTTTTTTTTTAATTAGAATTTCTTTTCCAATTTAATTTCTATTTCCTTATAGAAATTAGGGTTATAATTTATAAATTCCTATTAGGATTTGGATTGTTTTGAGTAGTATAAATAGAGGTCTAAGTTGATGTAATCAAATACATTATTCATTATTCAATATATTTTTGAGGTTATTCTCTTCTTTTGGCTCTTTGAAGAATTCCTAAGTATTTTTCTTAGTTATTTCTTTGAGATTCAATTTGACTTATCATACAACAATTCATAGTTGTGTGTGGCGTCTTCTACCGCATCAATCGTCGATTGTACTGAGATTACCGCTTCAATATAAGCGATGGGTCAAGGTGTCGTTGGTGTCCATTCAACGCAGAATTCCGAACGCGAGCAATTGTGCCAAGATTACCGTCTACATATAGGCGAGGGGTTAAGGTGTTGCAAGCAATTCACCCAACAACTGTGCTAGAAACGATCGGGGCGGCGACCACCTCACGCAAGCGTGCCGTGGAGTCTATCAGAACTAAAAGAAAAAAACTTTTGTATTAACTAGAAACGTGATTAGAAGAATTAACTCATTAGGAGCACAGAGATCAATTGGGGAAACTGATAAACTATCAAAGCTCTACATATTAACTGAGCTTTTAGAGAACTGTACACAACCAATTATTCATTGAATTTAATAGTATCCAGAATGACTGACATTCCTCTTACACAAAAATAGAATGTTTTAGTTACAATAGTAAATTATGGCTAAATCTAATATTGAAACCTAAATATCTATATCAATGCATGCATGGTGACAACAATACATGACTCTTGGAAAAAAAGTAGAAATCAAAGAATACCATATATGATGACACACAAAATATGGGAATTGATATTTGGACTCAAAATGTGTATCAATTATAAAAGCTTGAATTGGAGTGCAAATAATATTTCTCAAAAATATACAAGTAAAGAAAAGAACAGAAACTCAAATTGGGGGAAATGGAAGAACTTGCCACGTAATTTGACGAGAGGATAGATTTCAAGAGCTTCTAACAATCTAAGCTCCACTTCAACCTGTGATTGCTCCTAAATTCAGTAAAATTAATGTAAGTGAGAAATAAACTAATGCTTAACATGTATAAAAATACATTCATACATATATATTATATAGAGAGAGAGAATTAGAAAAAACGAAAAAAACCTTGCGAAGAGAGGAGGAAGAGGAAGGGGGAGCTTTGCAAGGGGAATGAACAGACATGCCTTCCTCCTGTTCATCTTCTTTCCCTCCACCATTCACCTCCTTCATTTTCTTCTGATCGACTCGATCCCCCCCTCCCAAAAAATAAAAATTACGCTATATCTCTCTCTATATATTTTTACACTCCTATTTATCTTAAATAAGAAACACTAAAATTTCAAGAAATTAATATTAACAGTACATTATTATATATAATTGTATATAGGTGAGTCACTTGATCGCAATAGAATGCTAGCTAGGGTTTTAGCGTTTGATCCATAAATACACTATACAATAACTAGTTTTGTGTTATTAGGGCCAGGCCCAGTTATAAAACTGTGTATGGGCTGTCTAACATGATGCAGAGTTGGTCCCTGTTTTAATTTTTGGGACAATTATATTTTCTATTACATTTTAAAAAATAATTACATAAAAAGTCTACAAATAAAATAATTATAAAAAAAGTGCATATGCAATATTTAATTACAAAAAAGAGTGCAATCTTATCCCTTTTATTTAGTTGAGTGATTTAATGAGTGATTGATAATGGCCATGTTTATAGGGATTTAAATTTTATCTCTCTCTCATCAACCTCCATTTTATCTCCACACCCTCTCCTTCCCCTTCCTCCGCCTCCCTTCTCCTCCCCGCCCACGCCCCACCACCTCAATCCGCCTCCCACCGCCATCCTCCTCCTCCCCGCCCCTTTCTCCACCCCACCCCACCCCAGCGCCCCCACCTCCCATCTCCTCCCCCACCCACGCCCCACCACCTCCATCCGCCTCCCACCGCCATCCCCCTCCTCCCGCCCCCCTTTCTCCACCCCACCCGCCCCGCCCCGCCCCGCCTCCAGCCTCCACACCTCTCCTTCCCTTCCTCCGCCTCCTCTCCTCTCCGCCCACGCCCACCACCTCCATCCGCCTCCCACCGCCATCCCTCCTCCCGCCTCCCCTTTCTCCACCCTCCCTCCCTCCCTTCCCTTCCTTCCTCTTCTCTCCTCCTCCCGCCCCTTTCTCCTCCTCCCTAGATCGATCCAAGATGGTAGTCGGTGGAGACCTCATCACTAGCCGCGATGGAGGCCCCTCCACCACCCTTTGCTTCCCTCCACCACCAATCCGTTCTCCAACTCTCCAGTAATCAAACCTTAATATGTTGGTAACTAAATAGGCATACTAAGGTAACCAAACCTTAGCTCCTTCCGATAAAGTAACCAAATTTTATGCGGTTTAGTTACTAAACCTTCCGATAAGGTAACCAATTTAGTTTATTAGGTTCTTAATTTATTTTGGATGTGATGCGATTGGTAACCAAATTTCATATAGTTGGTTACCAAACCATTTGATAAGGTAACCAATTCAGCTTTTTTTATTTAATTACCAATTTTATTTTAAATGTGATGCGATTACTTAGTCAAAATTCGTATAAAGGTAACCATTTCAATTTTGTGGGTAACCAAATCGTCAAAAGAAATTGAGAATAACAACTCGTGGCGGCGCATGCATGTATGTGATGCAAGTGATGTGGCAATGTATGTGGCAAGTAATGGCGTGAGAGAGTAGAGGATGATGAACATTAGCTCCTTCATAATTTTTTATTTTTAATTTTCTCTTTTTGATTTGAATTTTGAAACATGAATTTGAACTTGTTGTTAGAGACAAGATTTGAATTTGAATTTTAATTTGAAATATTAGTTATCCTTGATTTTAGGTTTCCTTATTAATGTGAATTGTACTATTTTTGTAATGATTACATTCTCTTTGTAATTATTTAGTTGATGCACTTTTCTTGTAATTACTTTCTATTTGTTGTATACTTATGTAAAGGACCCTTAATTTTTTGGTAATGATTGGAATATGATAAATTTATTTTTTATTTTTTATTAATTTTCGCGCGCGCACACACAAAGAATACTCACACAATCAAAAAGGGATAAATAACGTTATGGTCATTGTACTGGGGTCCGATTTTTATTGTGGTTACCGAAACTTTTTTTATTACAATCGAATAACTGTACTTTCAAAAACTTACAAAATAGTCATTCGTCAGATTTTACGTCCAAAAACGTTAGAATTTTGTCGATTGAAGTTGACTTGACTTTTTGCTTACGTGAGACACGAGAAAATCTGATAAGGCGGATTATTATAGCACAAATGACCAAAACTATTAACTATTTCACCTAAACAATTCCAAAACTAATAATAATAATAATAATAATAATAATAATTTCAAAATAATTATAATAATAATTTTAAAATTCTATTTTTTTAAACAAAATCTGTTAATTTTAAAAAGTATTTTTTAAAAAAGTCGCTTTTTAAAAAAATCTGTTTTTAAAATTCAATTTTAAAAAATTTTGTTTTTTAAAAATGTTAATTTTTATAAAACAGAATTTTTTAATTTTTAAAAGCGTTAATTTTTTTTAACAGAACTAATATTTTTTCAAAAAGTCTATTTTAAAAAACGTTAATTTTTTAAACCAAACTAATATTTTTTAAAAAGTCTGTTTTTTTTAAAATTCTTAAACTTAAAAAGCGTTACTTTTTTAAAAAAACAGAATTTTTAATTTTTTTAAACTGAACTAATATTTTTTTAAAAATTCTTAAATTTAAAAATGTTAATTTTAAAAATTTAAAAACGTTACTTTTCTAAATATTTAAAAACGTTAATTTTTAAAAATTTAAAAACGTTAATTTTCTAAAAAATTTAAATTTTCTGTTTTTATAAAAATTAAAGTTTTTTAAAAATAGACTTTTTTAAAAATATTAGTTCGCTTAAAAAAAATTAACGTTTTTAAAAAATTAAAATAATTCTATTTTTATAAAATTAACGCTTTTTAAAAAAATGCAGATTTTTTTAAAAAATAATTTAAAAATAAATTTTTTAAAAAAGCTTTTTTTTAAAAAAAGACTTTTTAAAATTAATGATTTTTTTTAAAAAATTAAAATAGAATTTTAAAATTATTACTATTAATAGTATTTATTATTATTATTATTATTTTAAAATTATTATTATTATTAGTTTTGGAATTGTTTAGATGAAGTAGTTAATAGTTTTGGTCATTTGTGCTATAATAATCCACCTGCTTGTCTTTTCTGTGTTCCACGTAAACAAAAAAATCAAGTCAACTTGCACAGTCAGCATTTCTAACGTTTTTTGGACGGAAAATCGGACGGAATGACCATTTTATAAGTTTTTGAAAGTACAGTTATTTGATTGTTGTGACGCCCCCAAAATTAGGTATACATCACCCATCTTGGGTCGCCAGATACATGGTACAGAATTCAAATACAACTTACTAATACAACTGTCGTGTACAATACGACAAAACATAAACTGTGAGTTTAAATACAAATATTGTCTACTAGAGATTATACAAACTCAAAAGGAGTCCTCATTACAATTATTATCACACTATTTCACGTAATAGTGAGGACTACTAATACTATCCTTCCGGACCATTACTCCGCTCCCGACTCGTCTCAAATTTATATTCTCATTTCTCAAGAGAAACGGTGTGAAAGAAAGGGTGAGCTCAACTAGCCCAATAAAAAATATTATGACTAAGATAATGCGAATAAATTATCATTAGCCTTCAAAAGTGTTAAATTGATAAAATATAATAAACATCAAGTTTAACTGCGGCAATGGAAACAAAGAATCCATTAAAAGAGTCAAGTAGAAAATAAAATCTACTATCTTTTATGATTTAAAAGGTTTTTCATCATCCTTTATTATATTTAGACTCAAATTTTAATAAATATTCCACATCATCGAATCACCCCGCACTACTACGGCCAAGGATATTCTTTAGTATCACCACCACAATTATCCATGCACTACGCGCCAAGAATATTTGTGTATTCATTAATGATCATGATCATGCCAACAATCGTCCATCAATGCACTACGGGCCAATGAGAATTTTTGCCACATCATTTGTAACATTACGGGCCATGATTACAATCAATAATCCTCGGTCATAATCATACCAAGTCCATCTATGCACTACATGTGCCACATGATGACTTTCAACATAATATAAACATGAGGATGATGACAATGATATAAGAATTCAATAAAACAAGTTCAAGAATTAATTTATCCAGAACCAATAACATCTAAACTGTTAACATGATACTCCTTTGTAGAGTAAAATTCAAGAATACTTAGAAGAATATTTTCATGAAAGGATACTGGATGAAGTGCAAATATCAAGGATATTCCACTAATTTCATGGAGTATAGAAGTCAAAATTTTAACCAACCGAGTATAATAAAGAATGGAATAACAAAAGAAATCACCATGCATGCGATAGATCGCATGTGCAAAAGTTATTCCAATGTAATAATAAATAATCGGAACTCAGTCCCACAGAAAACGCATGCACATAATATTCCAACAGAATAATAAAGAATGGAACCAGTCCCAGCATATAAAACACATGCATGAGGATGTTCCAATGAATAATAATAATAAGACGGAACCGGTCCGGTGTAAAACACATGAGCAGTGATGTTCCAAATGTAATAATAGAAGAATGTCACCAAGTATAGGGTAAATCGGCAGATACAAAGTTATTCCAATGTAATAATAAGCAATGGAATAACAACAGCTTCTCTTCATGAATAAGAAAGAATAACACCCCTTACTTTAGTAGGAGATTGAATACTGTAGTAGTGTAGTAACAGAATACTATTCTTCTTTCTCTCTTATTCTCTTTATACTTTCTCTCTCTATAGCTTGAATGAATTCGTGAAAAATAATGAAGCACTAGGCCTCTATTTATAGAAGATTTCTAGCTTAGCACTTGCCATGTGAAAAGGCAAGTGGCTTGACGACTGGTGATGTGAAAAGAAAAGTGGTTTGACTCCTGTAATGTGAAACGACAAGTGGTTCGACGCCTGTAATATGAAACGGCAAGTGGTTTGACGACTGGTAAAGGTAATTACTATTGACGAATGTAATTATTATTGACGAAGGTAATTACTATTGACGAAGGTAATTACTATTGACGAAGAGACTCTTAGATGATGACATA